>CM052810.1:102739499-102808178 GCA_028533885.1 Nasua narica | reverse complement strand
ATGCAATATGTGCCATGGGGGGTTGGGCGAGCCTGGTGATGGGTAATGAGAAAGGCACGTACTGTAAGGTAGGGTTTTAGAGAAGCTAGTTAAGGTTTAAAAAAAACAGTAACTGAGAAAGCAGCCTACCAGGACACAGAGCTCATGAGCTCTGGGCAACAGATGGCCTGGATTTCTCTTCTGGCTCTATCATTTCTAGATCATAGCTGCGTAATCTTTGGCAATGTGTTGATATATTAGAAAGGGATTACTTCTAATATTATCACATGAATGTATGATTTTACCATTTACTTGATTGAGTTCTTTGGTTCTTTATGTAGTTGATAGACATTATTAATTCTAGAACTAATTTTGTTGTCCAGCAATGCACAGGGCTAGAAATCCATTTTTTTTGGTGCATATTGTTGTGACAAGCAGGCATTTTTTTTAAGCTATAAAGCAATTTTCCAAGCTGTAATACCATCATGACATTAAAAAGTATGCACCAGAAGTACTTACTGCCCACAGCTAGATATAATTCCTCATTATTCTTGGGTTATAATAAGGGAAATTTGAACTTTAAAGATAATGTCTCATGAAAGATGGTTTAAATTTTAAACAACATTATTCATCAGCAAAAATCAAACCACACCATCCCTGAAACTAAGCTTTGGGTTACTTCTTATAGACTCTTTACTCAATTTATTTATTTATTTATTAAAGATTTTATTTATTTATTTGACAGAGAGAAATCACAAGCAGGCGGGGGGGGGGGGGACCAGGCTCCCTGCTGAGCAGAGAGCCTGATGCGGTGCTTGATCCCAGGACCCTGAGATCATGACGGAGTTGAAAGCAGAGGCTTTAACCCACTGAGCCACCCAGGCGCCCCATGTTTACTCAATTTAATACAATGTCACCTCATGTATCATTTTTTTATGTAAAGAATTGCCACTCCCGTGTCATTGGTCCCATAAGGAACTCAGAAGATCTTATTTTAGAAGTGCTTATTTATACTGAAAAGATAAATGTTTGTTCTTTACCACAGCTTAGCAATGTGGATTTTACCAACAAGTAACAGTGTGTTGTGTTCATTATTTCAACATAAATGGTTATGTTCCAAAGGTGGGGCTTGGGAATCCGCATTTTTAACGAACGTCCCAGGTAATTCTCGTACATAGCCCAAATCGAACACTGCTGGCCTAGGTGGTAGGGTTTCTGTTGCTTGGAGAATATGCCCACAAATTTCTTTTCTAATCTTTCCTCCCTTTACTAAAGAACCTGCTTTCACCCTGTGTCTACGAGGGATGAGTCCCACAGGCCCAACTATGGACCGTGGTTAATTAGCACAGAGATGTCCCCTGGATCCAAAATGGGTCTTGAGCCATTCTCAAGTAATTGTCATTCAGACCCAGAGACTGCTTAACCTCTGCTGGGCACCGAGAAGTAATGAAAAATGAATCCATCACTGGGTTAAAGATGAATTTTCTAGCCCCAAAGTTGGAGCTAAAGTAGAGAGATAGATAGACAGGGAGGTAGATGAAGATATCTTTATAGAAAAAAACCCTCACATATTATGAATAAAACTAAAGGAAATTTAATATTTTCTCATGTCCCCAAAGCCAAGTGGGAGAAAAGGGAAAAATTCCTAGCTAAATAAGAACTAAAGACTCTAGCTTCTTACCTTCCTAGGCAACATATAGCATATGTTAAAATGGATGTCATATTTAGAATCAATTTAGATCCTTCCGTCTAGATTGAAGGCTGACGGGCTTGGAGTATATTAGCTGATAGTCTGACCTAAGGCAGAAAGCTTGCTTCAAGGTGACAAAGGGAAGGGGACAGGCAGACAACTTTCCAGAGTCCCTTCTAGCACTCCACTATAGGAGTGGTCACGCTTGGCTGAGAAAAACTGAGAATGAGTCCGCAGAAAGAAAGATTTAAGTGCTTGTGAAGGGAGAAACTCATCCTGCCCTGGGTTTTGTGAGATACTGTTGATCATTCCCAATAAATCCCTCCGCTTGACTTTCTGAGGTTTTTTCCTTTTGTTTTGTTTGGCTTAGTATACCATGTGTAGTTTTTTGTTCTTTGCAGTGAAATAATTCCTGACCAAGGTAGCCTCAGTAGGCAAAATATTAGGACTATTAGAGCCTGAATTTACAAGGTGCCTCGGCTACTTGGTTCACTGATGCCTCAAATTCTATAGAAGATTTTTTACTATTTTCATGTCATTTTTAATTTCATGTCATTTGTTTCATTTGTACTCATTCAAATGTAATATTTCTGAGAATAATAATGCCTCGTAAAGGTCCATAAATCATCCATGCCCTCAGGATATCAGACTCTTAGCCTGTGTAACAGGATGTGTTACAGAAGCCCCCAGAACAAGGGGTGAGGCCAATGCCACCGTAATCACCACTCACTTCCTCCGGCGATCGGCTCCTGCTGCTCCAAACCGTGAGAGGAGGACCACCAGAGAGCCTCCTTTTGGGTTTGCTCTACCTGGCAGGGGCTAGCGCAGGCATTTCATATACAGTGAGGAAAGTATATTTCTCACAGGAACCCGATAATGTTATCAACATTAGTGCTCATGAAGACTTGGAGAATCAGAGAGTTCAAGACAGTAGCCCGGCAAGAACTAAAATTAGAATGGTCTGACTCAGTCTTATCTTTTTATTTATTTATTTTTAAGATCTTATTTATTTATTTGACACAGAGAGAGCACAAGCAGGAGGAGCAGCAGGCCGAGGGAGAAGCAGGCTTCCCATGGAGCAGGGAACCCGAGGCGGGGCTTGATCCAGGACCCTGGGATCATAACCCGAGCCACCCAGGCACCCCAAGCGTCCAATTCTTGATTTCGGGTGGGTGTAGAGCCTGCTTAAGATTCTTGCTCTCCAGGCACCTGGATGGCTCAGTGGGTTAAGGCCTCTGCCTTCCGCTCAGGTCATGATCTCAGGGTCCTGGGATCCAGGCCCGCATCTGGCTCTCTGCTCAGCAGGGAGCCTGCTTCCCCCTCCCTCTCTGCCTGCCTCTCTGCCTACTTATGATCTCTCTGTCAAAAAGATTTTATTTATTTATTTATTTGTCACAGAGAGAGAGACCACAAGCTGGGGGACCAGCAGAAGGAGAAGCAGGCCTTCTGCCGAGCAGGGAGCCCGATGCCGGACTCAATCCCACTACCCTGGGATCATGAGCTGAAGGCAGATGCTTAACTCACTGAGCCACCCAGGCGAGCCTCAGTGTACCTTTTTAACCCCCGGAGAGGATAAAAGAGGAAGCTAAAGTAAGAGATAGATCTAAAACAGTTATAAATACATTATACAATTTAACTTTTTGCCTGGTCTCTCTCTGATAGGAAATTAATTACTTCTTAAAGTTTGTAAGCTAAAACGATGTGTGCTACATGAACTGGGAAGAGCCCACCTTATTATTATATACAGATAGAGCAACACCAAGTTTACCTAAACCCACCATTCTCTAGCTCAGGTTTTCAAATAACTCTCTGTAAATATTCATGAGAAGATGCAGTTTAGAATTGTTGTCATAAGAATGCTCATGCTAATAGTATGTAGATGAAAACTAAAATGAATTAAGAGGACTCTTTCATCAAAAAGTGGTTAGGAAGGATGAAATTTATTTAAAATGTTAGGTGTCTGTGATCTGTTATTTTTTTTAAAAAAATCAGCATGAACACCCTCTCCCATAATTTTAACTGGGAGATGATATCTCATTAACCAAGTTGCGCGGGCGTACTAACCAATGGTGAAAACTTCAGTGGAAGGGTGCCTGGGTGACCCAGTCCTTAAGCATCTGCCTTCGGCTCAGGTCATGATCCCAGGGTCCTGGGATCGAGCCCCGCATTGGGCTCCCTACTCAGCAAGAAGCCTGCTTCTCCCTCATCCAGTCCCTCTGCTTGTATTCCCTCTCTCACTGTGTCTCTGTCAAATCAATAAATAAAAATCTTTAAAAAAAAAAAAGAGAAAAAAACTCTAGTGGAAGACACTTAGCCCTTGGTGGGACACTTGGTGGGACACTTCTCTAATGTTACAATTTGAACATTCATCCTGCCTCTTATATGTAGGTTTATATGCTCTTTAACCTACCTCTCCCAACACATTGATTAAATATAAGCTGGACCATGTTTGATAAATACACAGTGAAGTGGCAATCTCATGCATGAAGTCCTTTTAAGAATGAAATAAAATGACTTTTCTCACACAAATGCCTGGTGGAAAGAAAAACTTTATTAAGTCAAGTTCTGTTATTTTAAGAAATCTAATTGTTAACTTGGTGTTCATTAACACGGGGTAGTCATCTACATTATAAAACAGGAGCATTTAGAGAAATTTTTTTTTTCCAAACTCTAATTAGGAAATGAATGAATGATTGAATGAATGAATGAAAATTGTGTAATTCTTTTGACAGTCAACTCCTATGCATATTATTACATGACCCACTTGGTGAGAGGATAATCTATAATGCAAAATATAAAATGATCAGATGGTCTGTGCTAGACTGGTCTCTTTACCATTTTATTTACTTCTGAGAGCCCAATTTTTAAATAGGAAAGAATTGCTGTACTACAGTTCTCATTATTTGGGTCTGTCCCCACTTAATAGAATGAAATGGCAAATTTTCCATTGTTCAGTTAATGTACAAAGTATAGATTTTCTGACTGGGTAATTTATAAATTGCCCGGCATGAATAGACTGGTTAAATTTTCCCCAGATTAACCCCATTGACTAGATAATTACCCACTACGTTAGGAAGTTCTGACTGACAAGTTCTGGCAACTTACCTAGAAGAATTGGAGTCAACAGAACCAATATAGTTGTAAAGGATTTTAAAAATAATTCTATACAAATATTCATTTGTATGATTTTTCACCTCATAAATAGTGGTTACTCTTCCTTGTTTTCGTAGGTAGTGCTTTTGAGTAGTATGTGATACATTTGTTACATTCACAAAAATCTCCTTACCCACAACTTTCCACAATAGGAATATACCTATTAAAATTTATTTGTGTTATTTCTTATAAGAGAAATTAAATTTAACCATGTTACCTAAACAAGGTGGAGACATAATGGTTTTCAAGTAATGTAGAGACATTCAGATTTGGGTTGACCTCATCTTTAAGCTCTGAGGAACTTGGGGCGTGAGAAAATAAACGATACTAAAGGCAACAAAAGAAAACAAATAGGTAATGCGCCGTAAACATTTACACAGATTAATCAGACAATTCAAAAAAAGCAATGGCTCTAGGAAGGTCCCTCTTTCATAGCTCTTGGATTGGTTTATCATAGAAGATGGCATGTTAGCCCTTAGCATGAGGCTTGACCTCTAAGCCCTAGAGAGTAAAACGTGAGAGAGCAACTCAGATTTCTCCCTTTCCTCATCCCACTTTAGTAATCTCTTCTTCTATGCTTTCATTTTGAGAAAAATTCTCATCTAGTGTTTGAAACTGTCCCCCACAGGTGGTGGCCTCTTGGACTTTAGCAGAATAACTGTGCCTTCAGACAGCACCACCCCAATATTCACGTAGGGGATATGAAGCCACACGGCTTGTGTGTCCTAATCCTGGCTTTGCTCCCTGTGACCCACAAGAATGCAATGAAAACAGAACTACTCTAAACTTTACATGCTTTGCGGACTTCTGGTATGTATGTGTATGTTTACAAAAAGTTTACTATACTGTATTAGAATACATACAAAATGTGGGACTAGAGAAAACAACCACTTAAAAAATAAAATTTGAGGGCACCTGGGTGGCTCAGTCGGTTGAGCATCTGCCTTCTGCTTGGATCATGGTCTCAGGGTCCTGGGGTCGAGACCCACGCTGGGCTCCCTGCTTAGCGGGGAGTCTGCTTCTCCCTCTATGCTCTCTCTCTCTCTCTCTTAAATAAATTTAAAGATTTAAAAATAAATACATAAAATTTTTTAAAAAAATTTATCAAGTTCATTGAACGTCCGGTATACTCTTCCTTAATTGCATCTACTTAACTTTCTGACAAGAATTATGGCTATTTTGAATTTGGTATTTATCACTACTATGCATTTATTTTTTCCTTATTCAGCCTTTCACACTGGCTAAAAATTCTAGCATGTGTATCTTAGGATGATTAATTTTATTTTATAATAAACCAAATAAAAGGAGTGAATTTTAATTAAATATGAAAAAAGTATTTCTATAGAGAATAGCATATTCTGGTAGCTTTGCTAACAGTAATTAAAAGAATCAAAATAGTCTATTTTGGAGACTTTATCCTATGCTAAATATACTGACCCTTAGACCACACCCACTTAGTTATTCTCTTGATCAAATTTGCAATTTTAGTACCTGTTGAATTCTGTAAATCACACAAAGAGTTTAAAAAGGAGGGAAACTAACATACAAAAATCTTATTTCTGAAACAGGCTGACTGATATGATATAGAAAAATTGAATAATCTAGAATTCAAGAAAGTCAGACATAGTTAGAAAAAAATAAAAATAAAATCTAAATTAAAAATAAAAAAATAAAATCTAATTGATTTAAGAGACAATTAAGGTGACTATGAACATATATTTAAGCCAAAACATAGATGATTAGAACTCAGTTTATTTTAGCAGTGCTCTTCCAGAAGATTTTATAAAAACAGAAATGAAACAAAAGGAAATTCAGAATAAGTGCTTGGCAATACTCTTTGAAATTCATAAGGGCAATTTCTATCCAACTTTCATTTACCTTTTCTCATGAAACATTCCAAGAACAGACTAAAAGTTATTGAAATCATTTATCATTTCCCCCTTTTGGAAGAGCGATGCCAGTTTAGAGTAGAAGTGTGGTGAATTTCCACTCATTAGAGCTGGGGAATCACATTTCCAAGCTGGGCTCTGCCTTTTAATAAAACACTCTGCATACTGTTAAACTATTTATATTGCATACACCCCATTTTAAAAATTTATCCTACAAAATTTCAAAACAAATAAGACAAAAAGTATTTGTATTCCAAAAAGAATTCACTTGAAAATGGGGACATTTCCTTCAATGTGAAAAATGTATATATGCCTTGATTTCAAAAATAATAAAAATATGGTTTATGTATTTCAGAAACCACCTTTTTTTGTTTTATCTTTCTTTTTTAGGATAAATATAAAAATGTATGCAGGATTCAAGGTACTGTCTAAGGCCTGTAAACCCTCCAACGTTTTTTGTTATTTTTGTATCTACTATTTTTCCAGGCACATTTATAAAAGAATAAGAATCCTCCAAGATTATTGCTCTAGGAGTCCAAGAAAGTTGACTTTTTTAGTGCTCGAGTACAAAGTAATACTGGCAGACATTGTACCTCCAGAGAGGGAAAACATAAGAACTTATTCTGGTATTAGTATTAAAAACACTGAATTTCAACAGTAATGTAGGTCTTGTCGGCCATTGCTTATTCACAAAAACAAATTATGTCTATCTAATTCAAATGAACTGTTGCCCTTATAGAAATGAAAAGGTCACCACCGTGCATGCCTTATTTTACAATGTTTTCTTTTGGAAAACTTGTTCAGATAATATCTAGGCATGAATTCCTTGGCTTTTCAGGAACAGCTGTTCTATTGGGGGAGGAAGGTGGTGGGCATATGCAGTAATATTTTAAAAGAACTAAAACTTTATTTAGCAGATCTTGGAGAAACTAACCTAAGAGGTTGGCCTTGCAGATTTGAAATCTCGGGATTTTTCTCTCCAAATTTCAGTTTTTCATAGAAACTTGGAATATATATTCCAATAGAGAACAAGGGTATCATTCAATTATATGGAATGGGGAAAAACTCAGTGCAAATACAAGTAAAGTAATCCATTCTATATTCCTGGGGGTTCCGAAGTTCTGCAGTTGACTCTGAGCACGTACAGCTGTAGGTAAGAATCTAAAACCAGGTCCAGTGGGCAGAAGACGGCCCTGGAGATCCCTGTGCCCTCGTCTCCACATCCTGCAGTCCTGGCTTACCTCTCCCACTTGAGTGTGAAGAGAACTGTAAATGGGATGTCTGTCGCTCCGATCAGTCGTTAGCTGCTATGACGAGGTGAAAAGATGATGGCAATGTAACCGAGGCCCTGAATCAGTTGATTGTAGTTTCAATAAAGGGGGATTATCCTGAGAGTGTCTGTCTTAACCAAGTGAGTCCCTTCAAAGAGAATCTGGAGCTCAGCAGTGTTCTCTCCTACTGGTCTTGAAAAAGCAAGCTGAACTTTACAGCTGCAAGAAAGGGGATTCCCATGGCAACCCCGGGAGTCTGAAGGAGGATCTTGAGCTCCTGATGACATTGCAGCCCTAACAGCATCTCCCATTCTCCTGTGCCAGTTCCTTCTAGAATCTTCTGTTCCTAGCATGCTGGTAGTTTACATCCATGGGCCTTTGAGTGTGTTCAGTTGTGGGTGTGAATCCATGACGCTAGCAATCTGAACATTCATTCATTTTTTCATTCTAGGAAATATTAATGTACTCATTGTTTGACAATTTTCCCATTCTGTTTTGCTCCATTCTTCCTTGTTAGAACTTATATTATTCAGAGATTAGCCTTTATCCTGTATCTCTTATAATTTTTCTCTCTTATTTTCCTTTTATCTGGTACTGCTTTCTGAGATTTATCTTCAATGGTAGTTTTTAAATTTCCTGGTGACTTTTTTTTTTTTTTTCCTGGTGACTTGTGAAGCCATGTTCACCCACCTTTAATTACAAAGATCTTGTCTTTTTCCTCCGTAAGGTCCTTTACACAACCTGCTGCTCTTGTTCGGGGATGTAATACCTTTTTCTGCAGCTCTAAGAAAATTAATTTTTAAACATTTTTGTACTCTCTACATGGTTTTTTATTTCCTCCACTTTTTCTTTTTCTCTTTTTATTTTTTGGTCGTTTCCTTGTATGTCGTGTTTCCCATAATACCTGTTGATTTTTGGTTGTCAGTTGATTTTTTCAGAGTAAAGTTTTTAAGAGCAGATGCTGATTAGAAACTCTCGTTTTCACATTGGTGGAAATTGCAGTGGGCTTCATCACAGGGTAATAATGGGCACCAGGCCATTACTGGGAGAGCCCCCGCTGGGAGCGTGAGTAACTCACTCCACCCCTGATGGCAATGTCCTCAGCCTTCCATCCTCCATCCTCCGATATCATACTTGGTTGCTAGGGTCCAATAAGCTGAGCATGAGAAGAGGGCTTATGTCTCTCCAGTCAGTGTGTTGTCACTTAATTCCTCTGGTGTCATTACAATACATCACTCGGCCTGAGGAATCCTGGGGCACCACAGTTTGTAGCCTGTCTTATTTAGGGTCTCCTGTCTTCTTCAGGTTATGGGAAGAGTGACCGCCAGGCTGGATGTAGGAGTTAAGCGGAGCTAAGGGTCTAATTTCTCTTTTAATAACCTTTCTTCCTATTTTCAGCCCTACTTTGCACTTCTACTTTCATAGACCACTGAGGTCCCCAATACATAAACCTTTCCAGGGTTTTCTGCATTGAATAACTTTTTTGGGGTGTTGGGGAAAAGGGGAGGTAGACCTTCCCCCCATTGAAGGCTTTCCTTCTTTCTTTTAGTCTAGGAAGTCAGTGATCACTTAAATATCTGCTTCCTAGCTTCTGAATTCGTACCAGTAACTCCCACCTGATGTCTTCTCCTCTCTGATGGTCTTTTTCATTATGGGTGTGTTTTGTGTTGTGCTGATAAATGGCTCTTTGGCAAAATGAAAGTAAGAAAAGGGAAAAAAAAAAGCTCTGATTTGTAGCCTTTGCTAATTTCAGTGGTGTATACTCCCACTATGACTATTTGTAAGCTACTGATAGTTTGATAATGGCTTTCAAGAGACCTGAATATTTAACAATGGGTCTTAACACCAGGTAATAACTGGCTCCAGCCCAGCACTGTTTAGGCCTTTTTAAAATTTGTGTTGTTGAGCTGAAGAAGAGGCTTTGGGTCTTAGCAGGGCTTTGGGGGAAGGTTGACATAAAGCTAGAAATTCACCCCACTATATTTAATGGGAAGTACTGATTTCTTACTCAGCTGCTTTGTGTAAACATAAAAACACGGTGACTAGAAAAAAAACATTCACATGAGTGGACTAAATATAAAAAATGAAAATTATCTGGAATATATGATGAATTTGTTTTTTCCTCACTCAACTTCATTGCCTTCACCTTTCTTTAATTAACAGGCTTTCTTCCCTCTCACTCTTTCTCTCCCTTGCATATATAAATGCATCTATTAAAATGACTACAAGGCTTAAACAAAACAAAGTTTACTTCCTTCGAACTTAGGCTTAAACTGAAAACTTTACTTAGGAGTATGTATTTTAAAACGCGGAGAGGCTATTTAGGGCTGGGCTGTCCTAACATCAACTCATAAGACATTATCATCCATCTACATCTTGGAGGTGTGGTACAAATAAACTTAAGTATTGAAATAGTATTTGCTTTCACATTAGTCACTGCTCAGTTCCTCAGAGATGTAAATTAGAAAGAATATCTAACTTGTAAAAATTATCTTACCCTTTCTAATTGGACTGTGAAATATCCAGCTCCGTTTCTAAGAAATCTTAAGGCAAAACCTGAGGACCACATAAAACCGTGGCTGCTGGTCAGGGATGCTGCCTCCTGTGGAACTGATGTGTTTGCCTGGATGGCGTCACCAAACTAGTCATCTGCGGTGTGTAAACCGCAGTGGGGAAACGTTAAGAATCATGGCACAGATGTTAACGCGTTTAGGCAAGCATAACAGGGAGTGAATTAAAATTGCACTTCTTTTAATGAGATAAAGTTTGTCACACACCCACAGAATTCATGAGGAAGTTCTGAAAGAATCATACACCCCCCAAATTTATAATAAAAGCCATCCTATATATTGTCTTTTTCACAGCGTTCGTTTGTAGGTAGAGAAACAGGTGTAAGTTGGTGAAGCCAGTAATCAAATGGGGACTAAGAAAGATTCAGCATTTCTCTCTCACACCTGGAAATCTCATGTCTAAAGATATCTACCACCCCAAAATTCTTACCCAGGATCAGGAGAAAATGAAACTGGGAAATTTACATTTTGCATGCTTTTCATAGGGAAAGAATGCTTTTGGTTCCCCATGCCACTGTCTCACCAAGATATCAGCATACATTTTTGCAATGTTCTACTTGTGTGAAATAATTAAAATCCATGGTTTTGAGGGTCATGGACTTGTTTTTGTTTATACCATGACTTCTGTTATGGCTCATCACGAGATCTCGCGTGAGTAACGTGAGGAATGTTGCCGTTGGCTGTCTTACATCCTGTGTCTAAAATACAGATGAGTGTGACCAAAAAAAAGTTCTGAAAACCCAACAATGCTAAAGGCAAAACAAAAAATCATGACTTTGGTAACTGCTCTCTGCTTTATGTAAAAACAAGCCCAGCTTTTATTTTTTTTTTCTTTATAATTTCTTTGCTCCTCCAGCCAAATGTTTGAAACAGAACCCATGTTGGACACAAGCCATATCTTGGCGTTTGTTGTCATGTGTAGCATGTTCAGAAAATCTGTTTTGGTTTATTTTGCATGATGTCATATTACATGAAGCGGTCTTAAAATGTAGCTAGTCATGAGAAATTTCCGGAGAGAAGTTACAAAGTGTACACACGACTTGAGATAACTATTGAGGCTTAAAAATTTTTTTACAAAATAAAGTTAAAACTTTTCCATTAAGTTAAAAAAAAAAAAAAAAAAAGCCCTGAGGTATATAGAGCCTCGGTCAGCTTTGATGATAATTACTCACTTCTCTGATCTTTCAGTGGGGTCTGACCATTCTGGCATCACTGGCAAGAAAAAATCCAAATTGTACTCTCAGTGAATGGCCTTTTGAGTGAATAAATGTAGGTAAGATTTGATGATCAAAACTGGAGTGCATCCTGTATGAAGTATTAAGTCTTAACAGTCGTTGTCTCCAGACTCTCGGTAGCATTTCTGGGCTACTCTCGATAGCTTCTGCTCCAGGGAGGTGAGGGCTACTGTTCACCATATGTCATCCTAAATTGCCAATTGCAGTTGGCCTTGAGGAGGCTTAATATTTTCTTAACATTTTGTCAGACTTCCTTTCAGCAGTTTATGTACTTGATGACTTGTGATTTTCTTGGTGTCTTGTGATTATCACTTAATGAGAGAGAGAAGTTTTGTCCTTCTAAGGCCCTGATAAAGGAGAGTCCCATCAGCAGAGGAAGAGAGGACAAGGGATTGCCCTGTCTTAGTAGCCCATCAGTGGTTTATGATTTATGGGGCAAGATGAAAAATAGTTCTTTTGTAATCCACAGAAGCTTGTGTGATAAACAAAGGAAAAAATATCTTAGGGTTCGCTCTTCTCTGAAAAATAGTACAAGGGAACCTCCAAGAAGGTAAAATTAAAGATAGGTTGGGATCCTCTAACTTTTGACTGTCTCCATGCTAAGTAGCTCATTCAAGAGATGAATAAGCAGGTGTGTGCTCCTACCTATCTCTGTACTATCACTGCTGCAGGAATTCTAGACAAATAACAATTAGACTTTTAGAAAGATATTGTGGATGATGTGCTGGAAGACTATTTACTCCTTGTACTATTCGAGGGTGAACTCCTTGTACGTTCTTGTGTGGGGAGATGTTTTCATTAAGATCACTGTATCCAAGAATGGACTTGCATCCATGCTGGTCTCATTTTTCTAAGGTAGCACTGTTACCACTCTCTTCTGGGGAACGTCTATTTCAGTATGCAGGGCTTACTTCTTCCCTGTTGCTTTTCCATAACATTCGATCCCTTGGCCCATTACAGATCCTGTCCCGCAGATGTTTAGGCCTCAATTGGCCTTTCTGGTTTGCTCTTCCTGAAAAGTCACATGAAGGCCTGGAAGTTCCTTAAAAGCCTATATGTGTCACTTCTTTCCAATTTAATCATGACTGGTTTCCTACTTTTCTCCCTGCGCTGCAAAACAAAAGGGGAAGGGGGGAAAATGATCAAAATATTCCTGCTGGCTTTCATACTGTGGTTTTAGGTCTGCCGATGATGTTAAGACTGGGCAACTTCTGATTGCTTGGTGTCTTAGGATTGTCATTGGCCACGCAGAGTTCAGAACTTCACTGAGAAGTTCTAAGCAGGAGGAAAGGAAGCATCATGAGCCAGGAGGAGGGGAGTAAGGTAGTCAGCATTTGGCTGCAGCCCCACAGCGGGTTGTGCTTGACTGGATGATGGTCAAGAAGGCTCATTCCAAGGCATAAAGAATACTCCAGATGGACTGCGTGCTTTTTTCTGTCACCTATGAAGTATAATAATCCTAAGTATAGGTAGATGCCGAGCGTCAAGGCTGGGGAAAAGCCACGCATTTGCTCACATCTACCCCAGCACAGAATATGAACGCCAGGAGCCAGCAACACTACCAGGGACATTCGTGAAGGGAGCGGCTTTCCTCTGTGAGCCCACAAGTTGGCCAGAGAGACATAATATTTGTAAACATCACTGTGATTCACTCTACAGCATCAGTGGTGTTGAGGAGATTAAAAACAAAACAGAACAAAAGCAAAAGCGGTAACTATTGCTGTCTTTGAATCATTTCCTGTTGAAGAGGGTCAGCCTGACCATGTGTGTAGAGAGACCAGCTGATCCGGCAACGTCAGCGCTCCGGTGCATTTTTCTACTTCTAATTAGTCTTTTGGCAACACGTTGAAATAAGTTTAGGTAGCACACTCACTTCTATACATAAGGTCAAAGAAATAGTTTATCAAATTGTAAAAGAAAGACAAAGTCAAATATGTTAAATTTTATCTTCAGGAAGAGAAAAATTTAAGCCTACAAAAATTGTACTGGTGGATACATGACAGGCTTCTCTTTTATAGCTGCGCCACCTCAGGCCTTTAAAATTGTTTCATGAATTACTGTACAAAGTTCACTGGATCATTTTTCTCCAGAGACCCTCTCCTTTTTTTTTTAAGGTTTTATTTATTTATTTGATAGAGAAAGATCACAAGTAGGCAGAGAGGCAGACAGAGAGAGAGGGGGAAGCAGGCTCCCTGCTGACCAGAGAGCCCGATGCGGGCCTCAATCCCAGGACCCTGAGATCTTGACCTGAGCCGAAGGCAGAGGCTTTAACCCACTGAGCCACCCAGGCGCCCCTAGAGACCCTCTCCTGCCCATGCAGTCCACTTCCTTCTGATTCCCTCTGTCCAACAGGATATATATATTCTGTATGTCTGTATACATACACGCACACACATAAATATAGCCCTCACTCAGTCATTGTGAATAGAAATTTTTCAAAAAGCTGAACTATGCTTCAAAGTCTAAACATTTTAAAGCAAAATACTTGAAGTTATTTAAAGCTGCATATCTCTTTTACAAAATACGCATAGCATCTAACTTACAAAATTATTGTAAGGATTAGAGTAATATGTGTGAAGCACCTAGACCATTGCCTGGCTACTAGTAGATGCTAAATAAATCACAAGTATCATAGTCTTATTAAAATGTCTTCCAACGCCCAAGTAAGCCCCATCATATAGAGTACCTCCAAGCTAAGTGATGTTTTGTGAAATTACCATTTCCGTTCTGCATAGTGTGTATGTCATTATACACGTATATTCATGCTGGACTTAGTTTTCTATGGGTCATGCTCAAAAATCTTTAAGAGCCATTGAGAAAGAATAGAGTGGAGAAGTAGCAGGCTGGCAGATGTGTCTAGAGTCTCACAGCAAGGAATCGTGTGGTCCTTCCAGCTTTGCCCTTTGTAGGAGACTGGAAGACTGGGCTTTCCGAGGCAAAAAGCCTATTCTCTGCAGGTGTTTCTGTGACTGAATTCCAGGGAAAATGGAGAAAATCAGCCTAGGATGCAGTGGCGTAGGTGATGCCCAAGCTCAGGGCCAACCAATTCCGTGGCCATACACGTGTCCACGTGCCCTCGAGTGTTTGGGATTGGTGGGCCCACTGCCAGGTGCTCTTGGTGATCCTACTGCTCATACGGTTGCCAGGAAGCTCTGGGATTTGCCTACAAGGCTCCTGAGCCAGGATTTGCACACACTGCCAGTGACACTGGAGTGGAAGCCGGGACCAAGAGAGATCTAGATCTGTGGGCGGGAGCCAAATTATGTGTTCCTCTTGCCTGTGCATCCAAGGCTGTGGTGTTAGTTCCTTCGTGGAGCCAAAGCAAAAATCAGCCTTCTCTGAATTTCCTGGCTGAGAAAAGAAGGAGGCAGATGTTTTGTAAATTACAAAACCGTGTTATAAGATCAGAAATCCTACGGCGTTCTAGGGAAACAATGTTTAACGAGGACACGAGCAGCAGAAAGTGATGAATATCTGGCATTGTCAAAAAATGTGTTAGTATCATTACCATCCAAGAAAGTGGAATTGTCCTTCTCAACAAAAGAGGCATTCACCCAAACGAAGACCGTGCATGTAAGAGGCTTCCGTGGGAGTGTGGGCAGAGCTCAGCCTATTCCTCGTGATCAGTAAGCGCTCTTTGCTGCACATCTTGGGACCCCTGGGAAGCTGAGGCTCTCAGAGGAGCCCGTGTTGGGGGAGGCAGCTGGCTCACCTCATTGTCAAGAGACGATGCCTTGAGAGATTCTGAGCACCACTCGGCTTCAGCCTCAGCTTTAGTTTTTAAGCCCACAGAGCAATTCCTTGAAGTTTAGAGCCAGCCTGGGTACAGGGCTTTGGTGTGAGACATCTGGAAGGCACGGGAAAGCAAAGCCAGGAGGCCCCATGTGTTGAGCCAGCCCCAAACTCCCTGGTTCCCTAGATCGTAATCACGGACCCATCAGGCTCGAGGACCCTCCCCCCGCCACCTTCAGTGTGCTGCCATCTTACTGCCTTATTTCTGCTTTGTTTTCTGAATACTTCTCTTCTTCCACCGTCCCTGGAACTTCTCAGTGTCCTTCTCCTGCCTAGGAGGAAATGGAAGAGAGAAGGGGGAGGCACGCTGGTTGCATGAAGAGTCACAGAACACCTATAATTGTCCTGCTGTGAGTAACTTTCCAGCGGTTGTCTGGGTGCTCCTTCAGAAACCCTGGAATCACTCCTCCCTGGCTTCTGGTGACTGAGAGTAGAACAGAGAGAAGAGGAAGCCCACAGACAATGCCACTGTCCCTACATGGGAGGACAAGGGTGCCCTAGTTTCTCCCTCCTCCCCTTCCGAAGGCACAGGTTTGCACCCCCACCACTCAGGAAGGTTATTAGACATGTTAACAGGGTAAAAAAAATAAGTGAATAACCTTGCACATGTAAATGAAATTCATGCAGCTGCACCATAGAAAGTGGTAAGAGAATGCATCATTGGCAGAGAGATGCTGCATTTCCCAAAGCATGTTGCTAGAAGGCGTTTTACACACACGCATACACACAAGCACTGTGCATACTCCCCTAGCCACTAGAAGAAGCTTTTCCAAGTTACACATAGGAAATCCTGTGTTATTCAGGGTGATATTTTACAGTTGTGCAACTGGCTGTCCCTTGGACCGCTCCACAACTTTCACTGACAATCTAGTTTTTAGCACAGGGCAGTCATTCTAGGACTTGGCCGTGTGTGTTTAGAATAGTCCTAGACATTTTTGAATAAGAAAGCAATTCAACCTCTCGCAGATTCTGTTTATTAAATTTTCCTGGTACCCACCTTTTTGTCTTTTTCAGATATGTTTCATACTCCAAATCAAGGGACATTTTTGCCAGGAATTTCCCTATAACTTCTTTAAAAGTTTATGCATTTGGAGGTAAATGTAATCCATATGTTCCTGAGTTACTCTAGCTTTTTTTTTTTTTATCAAAATGTGATTCTCTACAAAGTACTTGATCACCAATAAGTTATACGAGATCTTTTAAAAAGCCTTTTTTTCTTAGTAAAGGGAAACCACATTTGATCAATAACACAGTTACTTATAGAGTCAAAGTAACACATGGACTTATGAAGATATATTGTTTTACTATTTAACTTTAATAAGTTAGGCTAGAGATTTTGGAAACTCACCAATCACTGTCAGAAAAATGCACACTGTTGTTTTTTTTTTTCCTCTTCACAGGCTAAAAACTCTATTTTTGTTTATAAGATTCACTTTATCTTCTCATTACAGCAACTTTCAAAAAAAAATAGTTCCTAGCTCTGCAGTCAGAATCCGTTGCAAAAAACTATGTAATGTTACTATCTTTATTTGAATACATGTGCACATAAAGACCCTTTACAGAAAACCCCTAATTCTGTAAACCTGAGCACATAGTTATAATACAGTTATATACACATAATGCAATACAAGGCAGTAACTCTTTCCAGATGATGAGCTCCCTAAAGGCAAGAAGAATGTCTTCCTCATTGCAGTATCTACCCATAGTAGGCCTTTGATAAATATTTGGCGAACAAAGAAAACATGATTAAAAATAACAGGAAGAAACATAGTTACAGCAGAGTCTGGTTTTAGACTGCAGAAGGATGGCAGCTGAGCAAGGAGGAATATGTCAACAGGATACAATAATACACCAAGCCCTAATCCAACTGCAAAATGGATTAAAGGTACATGGTGGAGGGCAAGAAAGAGCTGGGAATGTGTTCAATCACACAGCTGTTCAGCCTGTGCCCTTCCCAGCACGTTCCTTTGTTGGGAAGAGGAGCTGGGCTGGACTTGGTTACAAGGCTATAAATTAATTTCTATTCAAATGTCTAGTGTTAAGATAATCGGTGTGCTTCAAAAGTAACCATATTTCGGTTTGTCTACATAGAATTATATATATATATATATCGTATATAAATATATACAACTAATGTAACAAATACATATTTGTTCATGTGTATTTGTTCAGCTATATATTTTTACATTCTGTGTATACATTTGTGTGTACATATAACAAATTAGATTTGTTGTTATATAAATTGCTCTACACATAGAGATTTACATTACTTATAAAGGAGACCAATATCATTGCAGTTCACAAAGTCCTTTTATATCGTATATTATTGACCCAAAGAACATTCTTTTCTTATAGACTCTTGAAGGAAGCGGGCGATGTTCTCTGATGTCTGAGATTTATTTGCACTCAAAACTTTATGTAAATTACATGAATATAACGTGAAACTCCCTAGGGACATTTAGGAAATGTGAACTCTCCCTAATTGATATAATCAAATTTCTAGAATCACAGAAGAATAAAGAAAACTTATTTGAAGGTTACATTCCCTACCAAAGATTTTCAGTGGATTATTTTTTTAAGCTGCAAAGACTATGAAATGGAAACCAAAATGGGATCCGAGCCCCAGTAATGCTTTCCCACATACTACACATTCCTGACTTCTAAACACAAAGTCATAGATCAGAGTTTCAGGCTCACGGGAGTCCAAGCTTACTGTCTCCACAAAAACCCTCATTCACCTTTATACAAAAATGTTGGTTCATAATGTCGACATTATGAAGGATAGTTAAATGTGTAAGCAATTTTTCGGTTTTAAACACCTGATTTACTAATGACCCGTACTTAGAACCATTATGATCTTTCTTCTTCTGTGTTATCTTTTCCCTCTTGCTAAAGACCCTGATGATTCTGCCAAAACAAACATGAACCCCCCCACACACATGCGTACACACCCCACAGCAATGGACAAATAGGCAGAACTTGGAGAAAGTTGTGTAGTGTAAATGTGGAGGAAGGAATCTATCTATGAAAAGCAGGAACTGATATACTTTGCTATGGGGCAAGTCATCAAAATGCAAATAACAGAAGAATTAAAAATGCTATTAGTCATTCAAGCCTGAGTGGATATTAGCTTATTCAGAGATGGCATCATTCTCATTAAAATCAGCCTCCTTCGTTTTTGTTATTGCCCATTCATACAAAGTTTTTGGAGTGATGGGATGGACCAGCAAAAATTCACTCTGGGGTGGGAAGTAGGGGTGAGTAAGAACAGCACCACAAAGTTTGGGACACAGTTGCAAAAAATAAAAAATGGAATGGGGAAGAATACCTCAAATGACCTTTATCTGTTTTAAATTTGGACAAAGCCACCCCAGGTACCAAAAACTATTTTCTTTTCCTGACTTCTTCCTTCACTGTTCCATGGCCACCTGCTTCGAGAAGGTAATTCGATACTGTCCCTTTACCACACTCATGAGACCCAATCCAACATAGCATCTTGATGTCTATTAAGTACAAAGTTGATCAGTGGGTTTCTGGTTCATACAACCTCAGAAGTGCTTTCTCGAATACAACCAGTGTGTAGGTTAAAGACTTCCTATAAGCCCACATTGGTTTCAAAATGATAACAAAAGCAGGCTTTTTAAATTTTTTGTTTATTTTTATTTATTTTATTTTTTTAAAGGTTAATCTTTTTAAAAGTTATTTTTATTTATTTATTTGAGAGAGAGAGGGAACGCACAGAAGGAGAATGAGAGGGAGAAGCAGACTCTTCACTGAGTGAAGAGCCTGATGTGGGGCTCGAACCCAGGACCCTGAGATCATGACCTGAGCTGAAGGCAGACGCTTAACCAACTGAGCCACCGAAGTGCCCCAGCAGGCTTTTTTTATTCAGCCAGGCAAAATAGAGGAAACCCTCGGCCTGTGTCCATTATTGGACAGGTAATATGCTAGAAGCTGAGCAAAGCGCCAGGAAGCACACAATAATGAATCAGCTGTTGTCTCTGTCCTCAAGGAGATGAATCTTGTTGGGAAGATGAATTTATAAAGAAATGAAGACAACTGAGTGTTTAAAGGTATTGTGAATGTTGTTGTAGTCTGGTGTGAGTGATGCAAAGAAACAGGGCCAAGGTAAAATGTGTTTGGGTGTGGGGCCTATTTCTAATATTCAGTGTTCACAGGCAGAGTGGATTCATAGAGCCCATTGTTGTGGCAATGAGGGACTTGTGACAGAAGATGATATAGTTGAAAATAGAGGAATAGCGAGAAATGTCTGCCTTCCCCGCCTGGTTACATGTGGTGTCCTAGAATCTGGATACCAAAGTCAAGCACCTTCAGCCTACAGATAAAAATTTGCCCACTATTCAGGGGGTTAGTGGGCAAAAGAGACAATCTAAGCCAGTATTATCAATATCTATATATTTTATATACATATATATTTTTAATATACATATGGTTGAAAATCAGTAGGTTTCCTATGACTCTGAGGGGTAACATAAGACCATCATGTTCTGGAACCTTTGGTTCGGGGTGGGAAAGTGGAGTTAAAGGTGTTCTATGAGTTTTGACATTGAACACAATGTCCTGATGCATATGTATTTGAGTTGCAGCAAAGAAAATTGGCCAAAGTATGGTGGAAAGTGAAAAGCCAGTGATGGAAAAAACAAGTATCATCTTTTGATACGTGAAATGGAGACTTTTAAAAAATACTTATTTATTTATCTGTTATTGAAGCATAGTTGACATTCGAAGTTATATTAGTTTTAGATGCACAACATAGACAATTGACAATTCTTTACATTACTCAGTGCTCACCACGGTGAGTGGTGTCACCATCTGTCATCCTACCAAGTTATTACCGTATTATTGACTGTATTCCCTGTGCTATACTTTTCATCTCTGTGACTTACTTATAACTGGAAGTTTGAAATGAAGAAAGTTTGGAAAGAAGACTTTTTAAAGTTACTTTTGTTGGTGTTTTCAGGGGGGTCAGGAGAAAACAATTTATAATGAAGTTGTGTTAATAAATGCACAGTAATCCCCTCTTCTCTGTGAGGGATACATTCGAAGATGCCCAGTAGGATGCCTGAAACCCCAGATAGTACCAAACCCTGTGTATACTGTGTTTTTTCCCTATACACACATATCTATGAGAAAGTTTAATTTAAAAATTAGGTATCATACGAGAGTAACAACGATAATAAAATAGAGCAATTATAACGATGTACTGTAATAAAAGTTATATGTATGTGGTCTCTCTCTCAAAATAGCCTACTTAGTACTGACCTTTCTTCTTGTGAGATGATAAAATGTCTACATGAGGAGATGAAATGCAGCGAATGACGTAGGCACTGTGACATAGCGTTAGGCTACTACTCACCTTCTGGCAACACGTCAGAAGAAGGGCCATCTGCTACCCTACTGTGGGTAACTGAAACCATGGAAGTGAACCTGAAGAAAAGGGGGACAGCTGTGAAATGAAATAGAGAAACAATTATTCAAAGAACTCTAGCCCGCAAAGAAAACACACAATTATTTTTTATAAAATGTTCAGATAGGTAAATAAAGTATTAGCTTGGTTGCATGATCTCGCCACGTATTTTTCTCACATATCGTTCAAGCCACGTATCGTTCTTTTTCCCCTTTAATGGATAAAAACTAACAAAGAGGCCTAATTCAATAATTTCTAGAATTTTTTTTTTAAGATTTTATTTATTTGTTTATTTTAGAGAGTGAGAGAGTGGGGGCAGGAGCAGAGGGAGAGGAAGAGGGAGGGGGAAAAAACTCAACAGGCTCCCTGCTGAAAGTGGAGCCTATCACAGGGCTCGATCTCAGGACTCCCAGATGATGACATGAGCTGAAACCAAGAGTCAGAGGCTCAACAGACTGAGCCACCCAGGTGCCCCTAGAATGTTTTTAATATATCTTCACATTTATTCTCATTTTTGAAGAAAAGGGGTGATCTAAAACAATGATTTCTACAAAAAAAAACAATACATTTGAATTGATATATCTATACAATATAGAACTATATATTTATATAACTATATATACCTACTTTAAGGTATTTATGTTGAAAATAATATTGAATTGAAATTGACAGAAGAAGCATATCCTTTCCATCATGCACAGCACCTAAGCATTTTTAGATGCTAAAAGAATTTCTTGGAATATTTTCTCCTTCTCTCAGGTAAGAATAAAAATTAAGTTGTTCCAAATGTCATTTTCTGTAGTGCAGAATAGCAGTAATACATCCAAAAGATAACCGATGATGAAAATATCATTTGAGTGTTCCTGGGCATAGGCGACTATTTCGAAATGATTTCAGAAAAACTCCCCTGTCGTAGTGCCATTGTCCCAGTTGTGGTGGCAGCACCAGTAACCAGAAAGAGACTTGCTTTTCTGGTTCTGAACAGCGAAGAATGTAGACAGAAAGCACCACCCCATGATTCATGTGTTAGAACAGGGCTTAAAGCATTCCTCAGTAGAAGAATTTCCAACGTTGTTCCTTCCCATAACCTTTATATTTAAGATACTCTGCTATCCCCGTGGTTACCAAAAGGGGAAGGAAAAAAAAAGAACCCCAACATACTTCAAATTTCAACTGTTCTTCTGTTGAATCCCAAGCACTGAGTGACCTTCACCTGAACAGTGTCTTCCGGATGGTTTCAGTTTTTCTCATTCGAATCTGGATAGGACTTATTTTTAAAAACAATGAAAAAAATTACTCGAAAGAAATTAACGACAACTTATATCTTCTACACACACAATAATAAAAGCTAGATTTTTGCATCTAGCTATATTGTTTGATTTTAGATAATCTGAGGGAATTGGGCAGCAGGGAGATCTCCTAGAAAAAAAGCGATTTGAGAAGATTTTTGAAATAATGATATAAGGAAATGAAATGAGTTATTCCTTGAGCTGGGTTGTTGAGGCTAATAAACCACGTGAATGATCCCCCAGTTAAAGGGAGTATTAGTAGTCAACAGGAAGTATTAAGACACGAGAGGAAAAACTAGGTTACATGGGCCATTGGCCCTATCAATTTTCTTTTTTTATTTTATTTTATTTATTTGACACAGAGAGAGAGATTACAAGTAGGCGGGGGGCGGGGGGTGCAGGGAGGGGGAGGAGGGAAGCAGGCTCCCCGCTGAGCAGAGAGCCTGATGCGGGGCTCGATCCCAGGACCCTGAGATCATAACCTGAGCTGAAGGCAGAGGCTTTAACCCACTGAGCCACCGGTCCTATCAATTCTTTTTTCTTCAAAGAAAACATAAGAAAGTGAGGCAAACAAATCAAAACAAAGAGACTGAGAAGGACAATAAAGCATAAACCTTGTCTCTGTTTATCTAAATGAGTCTATGCTTCTGGTTTTAGAGTTGACTCAGGTCTCATTATCCATTATGGGGATATTATTGGGTGGGTGTTTCCAGCAAAGTTCTGTCCCATTCTGGCCCTGAAACAACGACACAACCTAATCAACACAAGACATTCAATACTTCTATTGTGTCCTCAGTATGAGCACTAGACATTGTATAAGATCCACAATTGGGTGTGATTGAGTCCTTGTTCTCAGGGAACACACAGCTTAGCCAAAGAGTTAAACACCTTATTCTACCTTTTGTTGTCATTGGATTTCCTTTTTGGTGCTTGCACAAGGAATGAAGTGAGAGTGTGAAGGAAAAAGAATTCATATCTATTTGGAAAAATCAGAAATTACTTTCTAGAGGCTGACCTTGAAAGCATAGGAAGGGCAGGATTTGCATAGGTGGCAATAGAAGGGTAGCTTATTATAGGCAGAGGATGTAGCACCAGCAAAGGCATGGGAGCCGGTAGTTGGGTCCTAATGAGTTTGGAGTTAGTGTTCTAGGAAGGGTAGACTGCAGGTCAGAGAAAAGTAGCAGAAAAATAAGTAGGATCACTCTATGGAGAGTCTAAAATGCTGGTTTAATAAGAATGCATTTCAATCTGTAGATAATTGAAAGTCACTAAACGGATTGTTGAAAAGGTTCAGCTTCTTTTTTTTTTTTTTTTAAGATTTTATTTATTTATTTGACAGAGAGAGAGAGAGAGAGAGAGATCACAAGCAGGCAGAGAGAGAGAAGGGGAAGCAGGCTCCCTACTGAGCAGAAAGTCTGATGCGGGGCTCGATCCTAGGACCCTGAGATCATGACCTGAGCCGAGGACAGAGGCTTTAACCCACTGAGCCACCCAGGTGTCCCAAAAAAAGTTCAGCTTCTTAAAATGCAGTCCTGACCATATTGTATCTTGAACACAAGGAATGTTGTCTACAGCAAGTATAAAGTGGAGGGTTAAGAGGAGGTGGTCTCCAGAAGGACTGTGCGGGACTGGACTGTCTTCTCCTTACTCTTCATGTTGCCCCACATTTCTTTCCTCACCCCGACTGGCCCCCAGCTGGTTTTCCTGTGCTGGCTGTCCAGACAAGCCCCCTCCAGCATCGATCCTATTCCACTGGGAAGATTTCATAAACGGGGCATGTGCTCGGCAACACATCTGTATCCCCAGGCATTTAGATAAAGAACCGGGCAACAATCAGCCTGGTGTCAGGGGCATGCTTTCTGGCTAGTCCAGTGGTTTACTCCAGAGAACTGTTGTCCATGTTTCATCGTTTCTCCACAGCCCTGCCTCTGGCCCAAACAGCATTGTGGAGATTCCTGGTGCTTCTTAATGCTGAGAGGGCATAAAGTGAAATGCACCTCGGCTGAGAAGGCTGTGGGGTGATGCGAATGGGAGACTATCTCACGTAGAAAATCTAAAAGGCTAGAGACCCTGCTTACATCAAATTCAGAGCCAGTCCTACCTCGGAGACACAAATCCACGGAGCATGCATTTTAGTGGGGATGATATCATCTCCAAAGGGTGAATATTGGTTCTCAGGGAGGAAAAGCATCACTTTTGTGTTACGTAAAAAACACAGAAGCACATCCGATATGTAAACAGTGTAGTGTATCTGTGGTATTAAATATCATGAGGGAAATTTTATTAACTTACTAATTTATTAAGAAAAAATCATGTCTTAAGAAGCTCCTTAGGAGAGCAAGGATGAAATGCTCCTGTCATAGGACATAGGAACCTCAGAACTGCACCTGTGGGTTCACAGTGGAAATGGACACGGGGAGAGAGGGAAATCCATGAGCCCACCTTGATTCTATCCTCTGAGCCAAAGCAGAGCTGTCTCGATACTTAGCATCTGCTCTGATAAGACTGAGGTAGGTGTTCAGGGAGCTGACGGCAGGATGGGAGATACTCAGGTCTTTCCTGGCTCTCCAAGTGGCGGCTGGGGAAGAGACGGGCTCCACCAGCTTCCAGGTGTGCATTCGACTTGAAGGTGGGAATTTCCCAGGGCCCACATTAGAGTTCAGCCTTACACAGACAGGGCTGGGGGTCCCCGATATTGCTCTGTACTTGGGGACAAACATGCAACGCTGAGCTTAACCATGAATGCTCTCTCCGGAGCCTGCAAGTCTCCCTTCTCATGGGATATGGAGAGATTTGAGAAGGACATATTTGGCCTCATTGGGCTCCCCGTAAGCCAGCAGGCTGGAATGGAAGAAACTTTGGTAACCAAAATCTGCATAGAGTGATGACCTATTCTCTTCTTTGTAACTGAGGGACAAACAGATGGAGAGAACCAGCAGAGGTCTGGGGCCATCCATGACATCAGATAGGGAGTCTTCTTTGTTTCTATTAGAATTTCTGTGTAATTGTTTTGTCCATGCACAACAGCTGGAGTCTTGCCCAGTATCTGAGACTCCAGAAGAGGGTGGGGAATGAACAGAACCAGAGAGGGAGGAAGGAGGTGGCCCTGCAAGGAAGGCATAAAATGTTAAGCATGGTGGAGGGGAGCCAGCAGCGGGGAGTGGGGGAGAGTCAGACTGCCGAAAATGGAGGTGGCAGTGGGCTCGCAGGCCCATTTTAGCTGAGGAGAAGGAAAATATGAAGAAAATTGCTCTGAAGACTAATTGGCTAGATATGTGATTTTCTCTAATGATGTTGTAGGGGAAAATTATGCATATTTATATATGCCGAGACTGTATATCCCATACGGACATGCAAAAACATGTATACCTCGTCTTATTATAATGTGTGGAATATTTGGGTATGTAATTTTCTAATTTGATAATTACTTAATGAAGTTCTTCTTTCAAAGTGCCTTCCTTTGAATTTCTTTTTGTGTTCCTGTATGTGAAGCAGAAAGTGAAAGGATACTTCCAAAAATGGAAATGCATCAAGGTAGGCAATGAAAACTTGATGAGGCTGTCACCCTTTAGATCTTGAAGGGATTTCTTGTGAAGGGTTGAATAATACTCAATATAATTACTTGCTGAGGGATTAGGATATATATTTTTTAATTATAAGTTTATACAGGTAAACGTTTATGGGCTTGCACTGACAAGCTCAAGAGAGGTAAAGAAGTTTTAAGTCTTATGGGAGGAGAAACAGGTCCACAAAAGGACGTACTACTCTTATCCACGTCATTTAATGTGGAATCATCTTTGGAATTTATGTTCATGCCTTTTATGGTGAAAAAAATGGAGACTTGATTTGCATTTGTAATATGCGCTCAGGTTCATATCCTGTTAAACCCAGCTAAGCTCACACGCCCATGTCATTCTGACAAGACTGAGGTGCTGATGAAACTAAGGCTTCTCTAAGTTGTTCAAACCAACATTGTAGCAATGCCTGCAGAATGTACTGGAAGGACAGAGATTTTTACCCCGTGAAGTTCAAGAAGGAAAAGGCCCCAATTCTCCACATGTCTGATGTGTTTGAAACCTAGGTTGTCCACACCAAGTCACTATCTTGGTAAAACAGAATTCAGCCATCTAAGTTTCAAAAGGGAAACTATTTATACGAGGGTGCTAATATGGCATAGAGAAAAAGAATTCTTCGTCATAAATCAGGTATGCACCATTGAAACCACATGCTTTAAAAAATAATAGCTTCCATCTTTACAAGAAAAAAAATCACAGTACTTGAATACTGCAAGCTTTCGTGCCCAACTTCTCCCCCTGCATCCCACTGAGAAGGGAAGAGCCAGCTTGTCGTCAGTGCATTCCTCTCCACAAATCTCTGTACCTTTCAAAAAGGCACTGCCAGAAGCCAGGCTCATTCCTAAAAGCACAGGGGCTCCAGCTTTCGGGTGCTGACTCTTGCACACTCTAAGCGCATATATACCTAGGGATGAAATTTCTTTGTGTGAGATGAGCCTCACAGCTTGTGTTTCTAAATATGCTTTTATTTCTTTGGTTGGTTGGTGTCACGTATTCACCACTAGTCTCCATATGGCATGTGTGAAAGAGTCCCATAGTGTCAATTCTCAATGAAAATTTAGGTATATCAAAGCTAAATAATGGAAGGCAAGTGGACTTGATCCAGGCTCAGTAAATGTACTCTGTCATTTCCTTGCAAACATTTCCTAAAGAGTTGTTTGCAATTAAGACCCTTTGTTTCACAACAACTTTTCCGACATGTTTTTATTTCTGAAGGAACAAGGGTTAAAAGAGGTGAGCAAATGTCAAGACATTTTTTTCTTCTCTTGGCTGCATTTTCTCTTTCGTTATTTCAAGAATTTGGGCGGTGGTTTTGTTGTTTTCTGTTTTCAAAATCCAGTTGAGGCAAACGCTTTTCTAATTGCGGAATTTGGCTTTGATGTCATGTCGTGAGCCATTTCTAAGGAGGTACAAAGTAGAAATAACTGAAGAGTTACGCTTCAATTACTAAATCATCTTTCCGCTGTGAGAAAGCCCCATATATGGTGAAATAAAAATCATCAGTTCTGTAATGCAGTGAGAGAAAATAAGCTCTCTAAAAACACAAAACCCAAAAACTACCACATGTAACATTGTGATATTTGTGGCTTTAAGTATGGGATCATTACTGAAAAGAAATTTTTTGATGAGAAAACAATTTTCCAGATACAGATATCTACACGAGAAAGTATTTCTTTTCTAGAAAATGTTGGGTTTAAACATACAGCACCAGTACTGATGGGCTTTCTTTTAATTAGTCATACATCTGCCCCTCCCTGAGGAAAAACTAACTGCATGAATTATTGGTTTTCACAGTATTCCACTTTCATTGGAATAGAAGCTAAAGAGACAAAGATAAGAGTCAGATTTGAATTTGTCCTTTTTGCCGACGTGGGTCACTATGGCCACCACAAAAACAAAGTCAGAAGATCATGAATCATACAGGAATGAATGCCAAATGTTTTCTCTCCACCTGAGGAGATATTTGAATGGGCAACAATAGCTTGTAAAGTATGCCATATGCCCTGTGTAATCCTAGTAATGTGTGAAAATATTCAGTTGTAAAAAAGTCACCAAAAGATAAGAACCTATTTCTTCCATACCAAAAACCAAAGTAAAAGAATAAAAACAGAATATCATGAAAGAAAAACAGGCATCCCATTTGCTCTAAATAAAAGGACTGAACCTATAAATAGTGGAAGAATTTCCATTTCTGCGAGGAGGACTGCAATGTGACTGGGAATTATTGGCATGCAAAATACACGCAGAGCTGCTTATACCATCAAGTGACTGGTTCATTACGCATTCGAAAGCTTTGTAAAGTGACGATATTGTAGGAACCCACTCAACCAAAGCTTATTAAAATCTACTTTTTAAAAAAATTTAAAAATACTCTTTAAAGAGTTTTTTATTTGTTCATTTGAAACAGAGAGATACAGAGGGAGGGAGAGAGGGAGAGCAGAAGCAGTGGGGAGAAGCAGAGGGAGAGGGAGAAGCAGACTCTCCACTGAGCAGGGAGCCCCACATGGGGCTCCATCCCAGGACCTGGAGTCGCAACCTGAGCCAGAGACAGATGCTTAACTGTCTGAGCCACCCAGGCGCCCCTTAAATCTAGCCTTTATGATGTTGCTGCAATGTGCAATTTTTTTATTCAGGTAGCCATTGCAAAATACATTCTAGAGAGATCATTCTACAAGGTTATTCCTCATTCATAATAACCACCCTTTAGTTGGCTGATCTGGTGACCTTTACCATGTTCCCCCAGTAGTCTTTGACATGGACAACTTCCAAATATTGACACAATTATTAATAATAATGCTTGTAGGATAAAAGAAAACCCTTACAACACAGAATTGATAATCTAGATTATTCTTCAAGCTTCCTCACTTCTTATCCTTTATGTAGATGGTGCCTACAAACAGCTTGCTAAATTCCAAGCTGGTCTTTAAAGTCAGCGGCTCAAATTGCCCAAACTCACACAGCCCTTTGATAATCAGTAACAACCCCTAGCCATCTATTCCTTCATATGTAATATTAGAAGACTGAATTGACTGATCTTAAAAATTCTTTCCAGATTTACAGTTCTTGTTCTAACAGCAAAAGAAATACAGAAAAGCTTCAAACAAAGTTGGATGGGAAGCTAATATTTGTAATGTCACATGGAGAGATTAGCTCAGCAATTTCCATTAATAGGAATCATATGGTGAAATCCCCCAGAACTATTTAGAAACAAATCTCTGATTGCTTAGACGTATAGGTAGAGCCAATTTACTTGGACTTTTTTTGTTGTTGTTATTAATTAAAAAATTCAAGGTATTCGAAGGTTATGCTCTGTCTTTCTAGGGATGGGGTAAAAGAGAGACATTTAGAGAAGGAATTTTGCCTAGGTCAACTCTTTACCTTCTACATACAGCAGAAGTTTCCTTGAAAATCTTTTTCAGATGAATACTGGAAAAGGCCTGAACCAAGCAGGGAATGGGGTAGAGAAGATTGAAAAATCCTGTAAAGGTCACAGGAGCAGAATAGGGCTGTGGACTGGCAAGTGATAAGTGTTTCAGTGCCTTAGGGTTTCTTGTTGATGGTAGGCTAGCCTTCCAATTGTATTTAACATCTCAAATAATAGAAGAGGTTTTGAGATACTCTGAGCGGTTGCATTCATCATTTTAGGAGTTCCCTGTGGAACAGTTCATGCAAGACAAGGCAAATGCCAGAGTCAGAAAGGGGGAACCAATAAAAGAAAGTTTTCAAAGATTTAAAAGGAACACTTTATCATATTTTCCTCCTTTAAAGTGGGGATGTTTAGATGGAGGGTCTGTGTTATTTTTGGGAGGGAGTGTTATTTTTCATATAACATGCTTTTATAAATTGTTCCTAGAAAATATTGCTAGATGGTTCATATTTCTGTAAATGTGAAGAATTTCTGGTTATTAATTATTGAATTTGAAATATTAGAATAAATATTTTATTTTATTTTTTTATTAGGTTCAATTAGCCAACATATAGTACATCATTAGTCTTTGATGTAGTGTTCAATGATTCATTAGTTGCATATAACACCCAGTGCTCATCACCACGCATGCTCTCCTTAATACCCATCACCTGTTTATCCCATTCTCCCACCTCCCTCCCTTCTGTAACCCTCAGTTTCATTCCCGGAGTCCAGAGTCTCTCAGGGTTTGTCTCCCTCTCTGATTTAGAACGAATACTTTAAAAATGAAATAGTTTTTGTGTTTCACATTCATATGATTCACTCTTCAACTGTTCTTTAAAAATACCTACATGATTTAATGGTGATAAGATATATAAATTTTGAAGAACTTGCTTATTAAAATTTTGAAGATAAACAATTTTTTAAAATGAAATATATTAAGGAGTTACAAATTATATTTGATTCATGCAATATTAGCATATAATAAGAATTCAACAGTCAAGGCAGACTGATGTGTACAAAAAAGTTAAGAACACATAGAAATAACAAACTAGCTCTTTCTTCTCTATGAGTTCTTCTCTGATAACCTATGGGTAGCATGCCACCCATGCCAAAGAATGGGTGGCATTCTTTCTCCCCCGTCTCCAATGTATATTATGTTATAATTTTATTATAGTGGAATTGTGGTATTTTCAGGTCTATCTGCTCCTTGTACTAGATGATCTTTATAATCAGGGCTCATCTTTCTAACTTAGGATCCTCTGTGATTACTGAATACAGTAGGCATTCAATAAGAATTTGCTCAATAGCTTAGTTTTGCTTTGATTTATTTTTAATGCAGACAAAGAGAAAAGTCATGTTTTACTCAAGTTCTTTAAAGCCCTGGATGGTGGTATTGGGACACTTATAAATTAAAAACTTAAAAGAAAGACTGCAGCCTGGAAGAAAATATTTGCAGAATATATAATAAAAGGAGTACTCCTAAGGAACAAAGAACTACAAAATAACAAGAAAATCACAAACAGCCAAATGAGAAAGTAATAATAATTGAAGATATGAATAAAAAATACCAATGGCTAATAAGCATATGAGAAGAAGATAAACCCCACTAATAATAACAAGCCAAATGAAAACAATAGTGACCTATCATGTTTGTTGGTTTCAGAAAACAAAACTTTAAAAGATTAGTAATATCAGCGATTGGTAAAATGTGGAGCAATGACTACTCATATATTTTTAGTGTGAGTGTAAAACAGCACAGCCTGTTTTGGGGGAAGGAGTTTTCACTTTCTAATCTATTAAAATGTAAAACACATGTGTCCTTTGAACCAGCAATTTCACATCTTGAAATTTATCTTAAGAAAATACTCGTACAAAGAAGCATGTGTCTGAATGTTTCTGGCAGCATTTGTTGCATTAGTGAAAAATTGGAGACAATCTAAATATCTATTAATAAGGTGCAGGTTAAATAAATTGTGGTCTGTCCATCTGCAGAAATCTGTACAGTAATAAAAAAGAATAAGCTGATTATGTGTTCATTGACAAAGGAGTGTTCGTTGACATCTGTGACATGGAGTTGTGGGAAAAAGCCAGTTGTGAAAGAATATAGATAGTATGACCTTTTTTCTCCTTTTTGGTAAAACATATAATCATAATAAAAACTATGCATACTAGAGTTTGAGAAGATGCATAATATAAATAGATAGTAACTCCTGAGCAGGTAGGAGGCAGCCAGAAACTTTGATTTTACTTCCCTATACTTACTTTTGCATTGACTGATACTGCCACGTAATTAAAATTTTTTGAAGATTTTATTTATTTTAGAGAGAGAGACAGCACAAGTGGGAGGGGTAGAGGGAGAGAGAGAGAGAGAATCTTAAGCAGACTCCACACTGAGAATGGAGACCCATGCAAGGTTCGATTCCAGGACCCTGAGATCATGACCTGAGTGAAAACCAAGAGTCATTCACCTAACATACTGAGCCACCAGGCGCCCTGCTACTTAATTAAAATTTTAAAAACACAGTGTTTTAAAAATAAAAGTGCAGAGGGAGGGCTTTGTTTGCTTAAAGTTAGTAGCATTAAACATGCTGCTTTTTTATCTTAAGTATTTCTAGTGAACATAATACATGCATATGCTTTTAAAAAAATCACATCATACAGAAGGAGAAGGTCCTTCTTCCTTCCATCTGTGCTGGTTGCTTTGTGAGCTTGCTGGGCAGCTGCCTTTCTGGGTCTTCCTTCAACTGTTCTCCCGGTTTGGATACGCTTGAGTTCGTGCTTTTCTTTTTTCTTGGTCCCATCTCTCATTTTGCTGAAGATAATCCTCAAAAACTTCTGAAAAAGTTTGCTTGGGAAATTGAATCTCTGAAAAGAGTTTTATTAATTTTGTTTTTAATTTCATGTGACATATACTAAGAAGTTGCAGATTAGATTTGATTCATGTAGTATTAGTATATAGTAAAAATTCAATAGTCAAGGCGAACTAATGTGTGTAAAAATTAAGAACTCACAGAAATAACACACTAGCTCTTTCCCCTCTATGACTTCTTCTCTGATAATCCATAAGCAGTTTGTGACACTTACAAATTAAAAACACAAAAGACAAACAACAGCCTGGGAGAAAACTTATATACAATAAAACAAATATTTCTTTTTTTTTTTTTAAAGATTTTATTTATTTATTTATTAGGAAAGAGAGAGAGTGAGAGAGAGCCTGAGAAGGGAGAAGGTCAGAGTGAGAAGCGGACTCCCCATGGAGCTGGGAGCCCGATGTGGGACTCGATCCCGGGACTCTGAGATCATGACCTGAGCCAAAGGCAGTTACTCAACCAACTGAGCCACCCAGGTGCCCTAAAACAAATATTTCTAAGAAATAAAAAAAAAACTACAAAACAGCAAGAAAACCACAAACAGCTAAATAGGAAAATATTTATAATTGAAAGAAATGAATAAAAATCATGAATGGTTAATAAGCATATGGACAGAAGATAAAGTCCACTAATAATTAAGACAATAGTGAGCTATCATACTTGCCCATTGCATAAAACAAAACATGGACTCAACCCACCATCTGGAACCAAAAGTCACGAGTAAGCTTCCAAAGACAAATCTTCATCTCCATTTTAACACTATATTTACAGAAAGCACCTTGTCATGCAGTATTTATTACATTTTCACCACAGCTTCCTGAGATAGACAAAATTATCTCTAATTTACAATTAAAAATGAGATGCAGTCAGATTGACTTCCTCAAGGTTAAAACACTGATTGGAAATGCAAACCTAAGGACTGTAATTCCACCGCCAACAACAACTACATTGAGAGATCACAACTTTAGAGATGTGCTTTCAGTCACTGGTGTATTTTAGGATATTGTGGTATTGTGGTATTGTGTAAAAAGCCCAGGGCTGGAAGAGTCAGGAAGCCTAAAATTGAGTCTTATTTCTCCTAACTAGTCCACCACACCACCACGGACTTTTATTTCCTCATCTGTAAAGGGACAGGATCAGACGTGATGACATTGCCAAAGTTCTTTCCGGCTATCTTAATTGATGTTTCTCTACACCTAGTGACCATGTCACTGAATGATCTTGTTTGCGACTTAATCAACATGACTGTCGAGGTGTTTTCTGAACATGTTCTTGTGTCTTTACCATGCCCTGTCCTTAGTGGGATGGGCTTCATCAAGAATTTTCCCGGGGCATCAAATTAAATCTAATAATATTTAATAGTGAGGACTCTTGCCTAACTGGGACAGTCATGCTCACTTAGTTTAGATGCCTCTAGGTGATTGTGTGGTATTATCTACAGAACGTGGGGTGACTGAGCACTGGTAAGGCCGTGGGCTTCTTCAAAGACCTCTGTTAGTGCCAAGTCAGCAGAGGAGCACCGAGGGCAAAGTCTTCCCCAGCAAAATCATCTCTCCCAGGTGAGCAGAGTCACTTCTCCCGGGAAGACTACTCTTTAGTTCTCTAGGAAAGATCAATTAGAGGAGGGCATTCTTGCTTGCAGAGGGAAGGTACTCATGGATAGCCAGGCCTAGTGTGCTGAGTGCTCAATGGATGTGTGTACCACAGCACATGAAGTTGTACGGTGTCTGCCAGAGAGAATTTTATAATCTACATTAAAAGATAAATTCATATAGTGGAAGGAGGCAGGAGCTGAATCCGAGACCCAATGAAAATCTTCAAATGCGCGCAAACGTACACACACGCTTATTAGCCAGAATCTGACGGAAAAGCACAGGGCCATAAATTTGTCTTTACCATCTCCGTAACCTCAACAGAAGGTGCTGAGTGGCACAGCTGACTCTTTTTAGCCATCAGTCTCTCTCTTAGATTAAATGAGGTCTCTATTTCTTTGGTTTCTTGAGTTGTTCTAGTAAGGTTTGTTGCCTTTGTATTGTGAAATTCTTGACTCTTTTCAGTATGGTTTAATGTAGTTTCAATACAGTTCAATATAGTTTCAATATAAATCTTGACTTTTCCGCCACTTGGCCTTTATGACAATATTTTCCTTTCAAGTGGCATTAAGAGAAATTTTATAATAGAGAATTTTATTATTTTAAGACCCAAAAGGAAGCACATTTAATTTTTTCCTCACTTTTTTGGATGTACAGTTCTATGAATTGTGAATTATTTTCTTTCTGGGGAGATTTTGGCTTTATCTGATATATATTTATATCATTTAATAGCGAACATGTCCTAGAAGAACCATAATATTTCCTCAGTGGTTGAACACTCCATGCGTACAATTTGTTCTTAATCCAAATAATCCCAGACTGCATGTCCCATGTAATCACTGCACTTGCCAACAGCAGACTCATGCTACTTAATTTATTTTTTTTCGGAGAGAGGGGTGGAGCTTTTAGATCAGTCATTTAGCAAAGTTAAAGGTGTAAGTTTAATTATTGCTTTTCAGCAGTTTACATTACATTTGAGCTCAGTAACACCTTTGAGATTTCTGCCACCCAAAGCAAGAACGCTCTATGCCCTTGATTTAACCCCCTCTGAACCAGGTGCTTGTCTACACTGTTATTAGCAAAAGCACTTCACAACACACAGCTAATCCCGAGGGTTACTTCCCTCCACCATCTCACTGAGGCACTCAAACTGAGGCAAGAGACAATGGAAGTTAAGTGAAATAGTATGCCGAGGGCAGGTGGATTTCAGCACCCCAAAGAGAGACCTGAGTGACTCTTTAGCAAGGACAAGCATTTATTTAGAGCTCTTTCTTTTCCCTTTGCTACCTCCTCACCCCCATGTCTGACCTGTTCTGAGTGGTGAATTGGTGGCTTTCACTACAATGGAACTCAGTAATTGGGGATGGAATAAAATATTCACCGTCTGTGATTTTCATTTTAAAATTTTAGGGGCACCTGGATGCTCAGTTGGCTAGGCAGCTGCCTTCGGCTCAGGTCATGACCCCAGGGTCCTGGGATCGAGTTCCATGTCGGGCTCCCTGCTCAACGGGGAGTCTGCTTCTTCCTCTCCCTCTGCTTCTCCCCCTGCCTCTCCCTGCATGCTCATGCTCTCTCTTCCTCTCGTGCTCCTTCTCTCTCAAGTAAACAAAATCTTTAAAAAAATAAATAAAATTTTAATTATTTTGCCATTTTATGAAATCCTTTGTTTATAAGACAATGCGTGTATCTTTCATATTAGCTTTAAAATACTTTAAGTGACCTTAGAAGGTTGTCTCAATTTGGAAAGCAGAACAATTATGCTCATTTTTCTATTTGATACTGTCTCCTAGTAGGTACTCAATAAACAACAACTGTTGCTCAGATAACTGTTAGAAATATATTTTATAAAATAACTCGTATAATACTTTCTCAGTATTCTGGTCCATCTGATGAGTGATAAACATGCCAGCAATTTCAAGTATTAAATAACTTGCTTCAGTCCAGGGTTGATGTCTTTCTCTTCAGAGCTGTATATGATTACATTACTTATTCTTCTAAATAAGGTCATCTTGTGACCTATTGAATGCCTAAGAATCTCTACTCACTTAGAAATTCAGATTTATTGGATCAATTTATAAGGTCAAAGTTGTGCCACCACTTCCCAGCACAAGAATTTCTCCCGCCAGAGGCTCGGGTTACACCTCGTATGCATTCCAAGGAAGGATTTTACATGTAGTTCTCGACCTTAAAAGAACATGGGTACGAGAAAGGATTGTGGGTGAATTAATGAAGAAGGCAAAGTTCAGTGAGAGTCTGAAAGCTGATCAAGTTTGCAGAAGTTACTTATTTGTCTGTGATTTTCCTTGGACCTCACGTTCATGAGATTTACAGCCTTCAAGGAGGCACCGAACTCAATTTCTCTGGCCTTACTTACAATACGGTGTTCATGTTTCTTGCTCCCCATGTAGTTTTTCTAAAGGCACTTTGTAAAGCTATGGTGATCTTTTCACCCCAACAGCTGGTGATGTAACAAAAGTCATTTATAGATTTATAACATACCTAAATATACTTTATAAAACTCTAGCAAAGTCAAGCAAAGATGCAGAAGTATTTTACCATTAAAAAAAAATCTAGGGGCGCCTGGGTGGCTCAGTGGGTTAAAGCCTCTGCCTTCGGCTCGGGTCGTGATCTCAGGGTCTTGGGATCAAGCCCCGCATTGGGCTCTCTGCTCAGCAGAGAGCCTGCTTCCCCCCTCTCTCTCTGCCTGCTTCTCTGCCTACTTGTGATCTCTGTCAAATAAATAAATAAAATCTTTGAAAAAAAAAAGAAAAAGAAAAAAAGAAAAAAAGTCCAGTAAAATAAAAAAAAAATCAAATCACATTTAGTCATACATTTAAATAATTACCTTTCTTTAGGAAAATGGATTAAGAAATTGAGACAATGCCAATAAATCTCCATATTTATTGTCGGCTATGAACTAAATTATGCCCCCAAGGTAATATGTCAAAGCCTTAACCCCCAATGTGACTGTATTTGGAGATAGGATTTTAAGGAGGTAATGACATTTAATGACATCATAAGGGTGGAGCCCTAATCAGATGGGACTAATAGCCTTGGAAGAAGAGAAAGAGACTTCTTTCTCTCTGTCTTTCTGTGCAAACAGAGGAAAGGCCATGTGAGGATCCAGTAAGAAGACGGCCACCTACAAACTAGGAAGAGAGGCTTCATCAGAAACAGAACCCTGTCAGACCTTGACCTTAGACTTTCCAGTCTCCAGAGCTACAGGAAAATAAATTTCTGCTGTTTAAGTCATATAGTCTGAGGCATTTTGTTATGGCAGCCCAAGGTTCAGAATAGCTGTCGTGTGGTTTTCTAGAATGCTTGGCTGTTTGGAAATCATGACATGTAACTCTAAAAAATCATTCTATTGGGTGGTCAGAAAGAATTTCTAAACCTGATATAGCTCTAATTACCATAAAACTTTGTGGAATTAATATTCCAGGAATGTAAACCAAATGCATCATTTTAAACTAAACAATAGCGCAGTCTGTCTATTCACCAACACTCAAGGGGATCCCTTAGGATTCATTTTGCCCAAGATGGAGAGAGCTGCTCCCTCCAGGCTGGGGAATACTGTGGGGAAGCTGTGCAGCTATGACATTGTAGGGGCCAACTTCCCTGGATTTGCAGAGGTTGTTCTGCCTTCTTTTACGCGAGTAAGCATAGAGACAAACAGAAAATATTATAGAAGTCAGAGATGATTACTAGAAACAAAAGAATGTAATTGAGTCATCATCCATAAGCACAGAGAAGCTAAAGGTTAAGTGACTTGCCCACAGTGCTCATTCACAGGAAATAAATAGTCAAAATCTGGAACCAAGTCTCTTGACTTCCATTGTCCGTGCTCCTACCCATCCGCTACCCATAACTCCTCTCCCTACACGAAGACTGTGACTTGGCATACAAAAATGTGTGCCACAGACTCCATGGCCTAACAAAATGCTTTATAACATCGTATAATGGGTGCATGTCACTCGATGGAAAACAACCTGAAATATGAGAAAATTTTTAACACTGAAGCCATCTCAAACAGCTGCATATTATAGTGTAACTGTTTTCCTTCCTTTATAAGTTATCTGGGATATGGACAAGTCAAATGGTCCTCACCTATATTCAGGAAAAGTCAACAAACTTATTTACTTTCCTTGGCTGCTTCTTATTTTGTTATCTCTTATAGAGGTACATTCTTGAAAGAAAAATAATGATTTGGTTGTGCGATCTTTGTCAAAATCATTTGTAAACACTCTTCCATAATGGAAAAGAATCAACCTTGAAATAAACTAAAACAGTTATTTTTCTTTACTGAAAGTACTTGCCTAAAAAAGAATTTCAATTCACTTTGAACTATCAAGGATGCTATATTGTTTTTTTTTCCAGTTTTATTGAGAAATAATTGACATATATTACTGGGTAAGTTTAAGACATACAATATGATGGTTTGACTTACACATACTGTGAAATGGTAACCACAATAGGTTCAGCTAACATCCGACATCTCATATAAATACAATAAAAAGAGAAGAAAGGGGGAAGGGGGGAAAATTATTTTATTTGTAGCATAGGATCTTTGGAGAAGAAAATAAATAACAACAAAAAGCAATCTCTGAATTTCTAAGATGCTTAAGATTGCTCCAAATTTATATTCTGAACTTATGTAATACAGATTTTAGTGTTAATTGAACTTGCTTTCCATTTAAAAACTATTTGTTTTAGAAGCCAAATCAACCACAGGTAATGACTTCTAATTGTAGTTTTTCATGTAGTTTGTAGTATCTAGGTTTTTTTTTTCTTATTTCCTCAATAAACTGGTAACAAATTATTATTTTGAACAATTCACATCTTGGCAATTTAAAATTTTGCTATAGCATCCATCAAGAAGAATTCCATTTGCTGCTGACAGGAAGTGTCATATTTTCCAACAGAGCTTGGTCAGCCAAGGGAGTGCTTAGGTAAATTGCCTCACCTAACACCACAGCCCTGTAGTTCATAGAAGAAGATGAAAGCTGAAATCATAAAATAAAGGCTCAACAGGGAGTCAGCTCACCCTGGGAATGATGTTGGACTGTAACAGATATTGTAAGTTACCACACTAATAAGTAATGATTCTCACTGCATGAAATAGTTCCCTCATGTGTTTCGTAAATTCCTCCAGTTGCACTTTATTGTGCATTTCCTCCCATTTAGTCCTCAGTAAAAAATGAAGTTCCTTGTTAGAGGAGATGAAGAGTGTTTAGTCACCAACCTTTGACCAAGAAATTTTCATAGACTTGATGATAGGTATTGTGTATAATCTAAACATTTTCTTCTCTATGATGAATAATCTCACTTCCCTGCATCTTTCTTCATCTACTCTCATTTCAGAATCCCTTAGTTCACTCTGAGAATTGGAAGGAACAACAGATAAGGAATTAAGAGGTAAGGCTCTAGTCACAGTTCTCCACAAATTAACTGTATGCCCTTGGATAAAATACTTCAACCTTCTGAGCTTTGTTATCAGTGAAATGTGGAGTTTGGACACAATTATCTCCAACTATTCATCTAGCTCTAAAACCAAATTTCTGATGCTTCCCTAGAATCTATCTAGTTCATCCACCTTAATTAGAGAAGCTGCCACTGGACACAGCATGCTGGTGCTAAGTACAGAATTAGGTCAACACTGTGACATGCTGTATTACTACTTCTGAGTACTGGTCTCATAATATTTTAAAATTATCAGATGTAAGGTGTGAAAGAATCATTTTATTATCCATGTTGACCTCAAGACTTTTTTCCCTGCTAATCTCTCTCATCCTTACTAGCTTTAAATTTTTTTTAGCTTTGTTTTTAAGTGTATCAGCTAAAGACATATCTAATTAACATTCATTTTGTTTGCTACTGATTATTTCTCCAACACATTATTTTATTTTTATAATCTGGGCAACCAGGAACTAATCAACCTTTCCACCTGGCAGTAATCATTTACTTCCTTAATGATTATCTCACAAATCACCAAGAAAAATATTTAGCAGTATCAGGGCTGCCGTTGGCCCCAGAGTAGTACCACCAGTGTTGACACTGATCCTCTGATAACTCCTCTCTGCAAAACAATCATGAGTTGTGTGATTTGCCCTGGACTATGTGCCCAATAGACTTATAGTTTCATTTACCTATTTATTTGATTATATTTAATACATATATGTTGTATCGGTCTACTTTTCTTGAGAGAGAGAGAAGCAGCCTAAGCCGAGAAGATGACACCTAGGAAACTATTTAGATAATACATGACAAAGGAAACTTAGCATGGAAGGAAAAAGAAAAAACAACAGAAATATAACCAACTGAACTATATTAATTACTATATTAAATATGATTGGATTAAAATTTCCAATTAAAAACAGATTATCAGAATGAATAATAATATAAGACCGAAATGTATGTTTCCTATATGAATACACACTTTAAATAGAGAGTCAGAAAGAGTTTAAAAGTAAAAAGATAGAAAAAATATACACCATCCAAACACAAATCATAAGAAAGCTGGTGTAATTGCATTTCTATCAGACAAAATAGGTTTCACACAAGAAATACTGTTCAAGATAAAGAGGGATATTTTATAATGATAAAATATTGAATGTATCAACTGACATGGCAAGTCTGAACATAACACACCTAATAGCAGAGCTTTAAAGTCCATAAGACAAAACTGACAAAACTAAATGGGGAAGGAGATAGATTCACAATCATCACTAGAAACTTTAACAGGCAACTCTTAGAAATTGATAGAACAAATAGATTTTTAAAACTCAACAGCAAAATAAGATTTGAACAGCACTCTCAACCAGTGACCTAATAGACTTTTATAGAACACTACATCTGACAGCTGCAGAAAACACATTCTCTTCAAGCACACATGGAATGTTAAACAAAAAACCAATATGCTAGTCTATTAAAAACCCTCAGTAAATTTTAAAGGACTGAAATCCCAGAGTATTTTATCTGACCCCAACAGGATTATGTTAAAAATCAAGAATAAAAGAGATCAATAAATTCCTCCAAATATTTGGATATAAAACAATGTATTTCTAAAGGACCAATTGGCCAAAAGAGGAAATCACAAGAGAAGTTAGAAAATATTTTGAATAAAACAATAAAAAATACAAATACTGAAATTTGTAAGGTGCAGCAAAGAGAGTGTCTAAAAGGAAATTTATAGCTTTAAAGGCTTATATTAGACAAACAATAAAAGTCTAAAATTAATTGAACTTTAAAATTATAGAAGAAGGGGCACCTGGGTGGCTCAGTCAGTTAAGCATCCAACTCTTGATTTTGGCTCAGGGTTGTGAGATTGAGCCCCACGTGGGGCTCTGTCCTCAGTGAGGAATCTGCATGGAGTCGCTCTCTCCCTCTGCCTCTCCAACCCCCCACTTGCACTCTCTCTCTTTCTCTCTCTCTCTCAAAAAAACAAAAAATATATATGTAGTAAAATAAAAGGAAATTAAGCCCCAAGAAAGTGGAAGAAAGGAAATAATAAATATAAGAACAGAAATCAATGAAATAATCTTAAATAATAAGAAAATTAACAATTTTGAAAGAACCAAAAGTTGGTTTTTCTAAAATATTAATAGGATTGATAAACCTCTATCAAAACTAACAAATTTTTTTAAATAAAATGCCAAAATCAAGAATGAAAGAGGGACTATTACCACAGATCCTTAGAAAGAAAATAAGAAAATTCTATGAACACCCTTATGCCAACAATTTTGATAGCATAGATGCAGTGGAAAATTCTTTGAGAAATATTATTTCCATAATGGATACAAGAAAATATATAATGTGAATAAAAGTATCTATGTTAAAGAAATTGAATTTGTAATTAAAAATTTCCTCAAAGAAAATTCCTGGCTCAGACACCTGGCTCAGGTTAACTTCTATCAAACATTTAAAAGAAAAAAAAACATACTACACAAAACTGTTTGGAAAATAAGGGGAAAGGAATGCATCCTAAGGTGTTTTATAAGGCCAGAATAATCATATAACTGAAATTTGAAAATGACACTATTAAGAAAAGAAATTATAGACCAATATTCCTCATGACACACATACTAACACAAAACCTTAACAAAATTCAACAATATATTGAAAATATAATACATTATAAGAAAATAGTATTCATCTGAAGAATGCAATATTGGTTTAATATTTAAGCATTTATCAACTGAAATCACTGTATTTAACTAAATGAGAAACTAGCCTGATAATTTCAATAGGTATAGAAAAAGCATTTGTGTACCAAACCCAACAAACTCAGCAAACCAGAAACAGAAGGAAACTTCCTTAATATGATAAAGGACATTTATGAAAAACCTATAGCTAACATCGCACTTAATAGAAAAATATTGAACTCTTTCCACCAAGGCAAACATCAAGCTAAGGATGTTTTCTTTCACCAATCCTAGCCAACACTGAATTGATTCTAAGAAAAATTTAAACTGTCTTTATTTCAGACAACAGGATTTTGTATGAAGAGAATGCTAAGGAATTTAGGAAAAAACAGAATCCCCCAAGCCCAAACCAAAAACCTATTGAATGTAATAAATGATTATGTGATTTCAACAAGGTCATAAGATTTAAGATCGGTATACAAAAAAAAAAAAAAAAAAATCAATTCTGTTTCTATATACTAGCGATAAATAGTCAGAAATAAACATTTCAAAATGATGGCAAAAATACATGACATACTTAGGAATACATTTAATATAATATGTGCAAGACTCGTACTTTGAAAAATACAAAATACTAATGAGAAAATTAAACACCAAGAAAAGAAATAGAGAGGTGAGCCAGGTTCCTGTATCAGAAGACTGAATAATGCTATTCAGCTAATTGGGAGAATCCCAATTCTCCCCATATTCATTTATAGATTCAGTGCAGTTCCAATCACATACCCAGCAAGTCTTTTTTTTTTCACAAACTGAAACTAAAATTGATACTGAAAATGTAAAGGGCCTTCAATAACTAAAACAATGTTCCAAAGAAGAATAAAACTGGAGAATTTTCACTATATGATCAAGAGTTCATATAAAGTTATAATTGAGAAAATGTGGTTTTCACGTAAGGATAGATAACAGATTCATGGAATGATACAAATGATACAGAGAGTACAGAAATAGATTGTACCTTCACGGTCAAAATGTTTTTTATAAAGATGTCAATGAAATTTAATAGTAAAATAATTTCCTGCAATGAAAGGTGCTAGATACACTGAATATTCATTTTTTTTTTTTTTACCCTATACACAAGAATTAACTGGAAAAGGATTACAGACCTAAGACAGAAACTAAAGTCAAAGCCTATAAAGAAAATAGCTGGAGAATATCTTTGTGGTTAGGGTAGGAAAATATTTATAAACAGAAGGCAAAAAGGGAAAAATATTGATAAATAAAACTTAGCAAATTCAAAAGATACTGTTACAGAAATGAAAAGGTCAGCCACAGGCTGGGATACAATTTTCCCAGTGCATACTGGGAAAAATCTGATAGATAACTTACATAGGAGAGTATTTTTTAAAACTACAAATCAATAGTAAAAAGTTAATACTCAATTAAAATGGGCAAAAATTTTGCACATATACTTCATAGAAGAGAATATATAAATTCCCAATAGACATATGAAAATATGGGAAATGCGTGGGAAAAATGCAGATTAAAACCACAAAAAGATATCATTATACCTCCATTAGGATGGCTAAAAGTAAAAATACAAGATGTCAGGAAAAATGAAGGGCAATGGAATTACTCGCACATTGCCGATGGGATAGTAAAATAGTACATCAGCACTGGAAAGCTGTTTGGCAACTTCTCATTAAGTTAAATATCTACTTAACCTTTGACCCTTCAATTCCCTCCTAGGTGTTAATATACATGCACCCCTCCCCTGCAAAATATAAGTCCCCAAGAAGCCATGTACAGGAATGTTCACTGGAACTTTATTTATTAGAGCAGAAAATTGGAATCAAGCCAATTTGTCTATTAACAGAAGCCTAGATAAATTGTGGTAAATTTACAAAATGGAATACTACACAGCAAAAAAAAGGGAACAAATTGCAAATACATGCAATTACATAGATCAATCTAAACAACATTGTATTAAGCAACACGCAACACTCGGGAATAGGCAAAGCTAATCTATAGGGATAAAATAAAAACCATACTTTCCTTTCAGAAGAGAAATTGGGAAGAGAGCTAAGGATAATTTCAAAGACAGTGTTTCATATCTTTCTTGGGACACTGATAACATGAACATATGCATTTGTTAAGATTCACTCATCTGTACACTCAAAGTCTATGCTCACTACTGTATGTAATTCAATAAAATAAAGAAAAAAAGTCCCCCAATCTCCAAAGCTATATGACCATGTCATCATGGACATGTATGATATGACAGTCTATAGTTATGTTTGCATGTGTGCGTCTGAAGAAACTAGTTTATTTGACCATGTGGCAATATGCTCTTCTGAATTGGATTTTTGGATTTGAATGGATTTTTCTTAATGCCTTACAAAAGATACTATTTAGACAAGACAGAAATTAAATGCCTTATAGGCCAATGACCTCAACATATCATGTAGTTGGATTTGTCAGTCGAAATTTAAAAATGCCTGTGGAGGATCTAAGTCCTACAAAAAAGGTGTAAGTGCCCAAAGCCCTACATTTGGGAGCCAGTTGCTATGGGCTGATAGAAAGTAGGCAGTGGAGGATGTAGTTCTTCCTATTGATCTAAAACATAATCCAGGGGCGCCTAGGTGGCTCAGTTGGTTACGTGACTGCCTTCAGCTCAAGTCATGATCCCAGAGTCTGGGGATTGAGTCCCACATCGGGCTCCCTGCTCAGCGGGGAGTTTGCTTCTCCCTCTGCCCCTCACCCCTCTCATGCTCGCCCTCTCTCTATCAAATAAATAAAATATTTAAATAAATTAATAAAAATAAAAATAAAGTCATAAATCATGACATATTAGAGCTGTACAAAATTTCAGAGGTCATGTGGGTCAGCCTTCTAATTTTACAGGTAGAGAACTTGACACTCAAGGTTAAATATTTGCTCAAGATCACACAGCAAGTTAGTGGTAATCAAAATAACTATACTCCCAACACTATGTGAAGCCATTATGTATGGATGCCTCTCACACATAAAATTACCCATGATTTCCAAAGTAAAAGTGAGTAGACCACCAGTGCAAATACTCTTCAGTCGAAACGTTGCCTTTTGAGTTTCCCGCAATCCATTTAAGGCTTCCTTCAAGAGATATTTCAACCAGATTTAGATCAGAGAGGAAAGAGTGAGTAACTAATGGTATTTGCCTGAGTCCACAGGCCTCCAGGGCTGACTCATGACTGAGAAAGGGTTTTATTGCAAGGACCCACATTTCAGTTTCTCGCAGCAGCTTTTCCATAGAGATTTTAAGATCAGACAGGGGAATGCAACGCATCATTGAATTGACCGTGCCTCTGTTCGGCAAGGTGAACACAACCGTTCATTTGCATTAAATTTAAACAGTGATTGTACTGGGCTTTTAAAAATGATGTAAGGATCATTTATATTTTCAAGATGTAAGCAAAATGTCGTTCTCCAAACTGTAACTTCATTGTTTTCACTCCTGTGAAATTTTAGAAAACCTAGAGATCATACTTGCATGGCCCAAATTTCCTTTGGAGACAAGGTTTGCTGTTTGTATTTTAATACAAAGTGATTCTCCTCCTAGTAGTGAAAGCTGTCAGGGACTTGTGTGTTGGGGGCGGGGAACAGTGGATATCAGGGGCCTGGAATTATCCAATTTGCCCCTCCTTTGACTTCTGTTACACTGGCACCCAGACATTTGGGGCTAGTACCAAAAGACATTTGCACAATTAGAATTGCTGCTCCTAGGGTCTTTTCTTCATTCATCTGGGACTGTCTGAGGGCCGTGTGGTAAGTTCTACCGGCCTCAGCCAGTTTGAGAGGCCTTAGGAAGTCTGACCTTCCACGGGACGCTCTAGTGAGTGAGGTCCAGGGAGCTGCCCAGGCTCCTTGATGCTCTTCTCTCCAACTCTTTTGACCTGACTTTCCAGCCCCTCTGCCTGAGAAGCACAGGTGAGGTAGCGCTCGACAAGGCTGCTGAAAATGCAAACTGAGAACTCTGGGGAGAAATAAAGCTAAGAATTTATATCTGTAGAAAGCACCATTTGGGGAAAATTTCATAAGATGTATTAATTGGGCAACAGCTAGTTAGCTTTTTGGGAAAATGAATCAAAATTGAATGACCTCCATTGTACATTATAATAAATAAGCCTCTCTTTAGCATGCTAACCTTGGCCTTTCTTTCTAATTCCTGCTTTTTAATAAAAATAAATACATTCAGATTCGCCTTATATTTTTTTTCTTTCACACCATGCCAAGATTTCTCATGTACTATAAAATTTGGTTTCGGGGCGCCTGGGTGGCGCAATTGGTTGAGCAACTGCCTTCGGCTCAGGTCATGATCCCGGAGTCCGGAGATCGAGTCCCGCATCGGGCTCCCAGCGCCATGGGGAGTCCGCTTCTCACTCTGACCTTCTCCCTTCTCAGGCTCTCTCTCACTCTCTCTCTTTCCTAATAAATAAATAAATAAAATCTTTAAAAAAAAATTGGTTTCCAAGGTGTGTTTTCATTGTATATGAACTGGCATAAACGCCCCAGTGCCAGTGTTTTAGGACACTTTAGTGACCCTGTCTGACACAAAGCTAGACTTCTCTATGTGAACCAGATGACACAGGGGACTCCAAAGAGCAGTCATTTGATTCCATAGCATCGCTGTGACAATGTGAGAGCACCAGGAGGCATTTTCAGAGGCACGTGGAGGCTATAAGCCAGAACAATGTGTACTGGCAGAAATCCTCAGTAAATATTTATTAAGATCAATGGCTGCTACATGCAATGTGCTGATGGTAGCTTTTCATTCAGAGTTAAAATTAAGATGAATTGTATAATTGATGTATTAGGACCTCCTCTCTGCACAGGACAGTTGTTTCCCCCCTCCCCCCATATGACTTACACATCTTGTTAGTTACCAGACATTGCATCATAACACTTACACATTCATTTAACCTATGGCCAGTCTGTCGTGCTTTGGTGACAGTGATGTGACCTACAGAAAGGTGTTGGATAAGGGCCCGGATTAGATTGTGGTGAGTCATTTGACCTCTACTTAGGTGGCCTGTTTTAAGGCGCTAACAGTTAGTTCATAATCACATTCAACAACACTCAATAAGGGCCAGCATTATGAAAAGCAATGCCCTTCAGAGAGGGTTCCTTGGAGGTTAGAGCGGAGGAGGAGGATCCGGAGGACCCACAAGACTAGATGTTTATAGAAGATAAGATTCTTGCTGGCCAAGGATAACAGAGTAATTTTCTTTCCCACATATATGCTTTCAAAAATTAGTGGTTGCAAGATTTTATCCGGACCTGCATTATCTTAGCTATTCTTGAGTATTATTTTGAGCATTTGGGGTATATTTTCCACAATGCCGTCTTCCCTTAAACAAGTGTTGTTCAAAGGCAAGAATAAGATTTGGGGTTTTAATTCATAGCCAGATATAAAGAAAATTTAACTGGAAGGCTCTTTTAGGGTAAGAACATAAACGACTTTGAATAATTCATGGAAAGTGAAGAAAATAATTTTGCTCCCATTTCTGCAACGTAAAGAAAGAAAGAATTGATAGTGTCCTATATTCTATAGTCTTTAACCAATAAGCCAAAAAGTCATTGGTAAGTGCTACCCCTCCAGCGGAGCCTATGATCTAAAGTACTGCATGCTCTCTGCCGCAGTCAAATCGGTAGTGTCAAAAAAGACATGTTCCCCCTCTAAAATCTGATTTAGAGCAGCGGTTCTCAAATCCTAGGTCTGGAGTCACTAGTGATCCATTATAAGCCTTGGTCATGCATCACGTGCCATTCAAGTTCTAAAATAACTCATTTAAGGCACTCAGCTTTTAAATAAATATTACAGAGCGACCTGGACATCTCCTTAGAGGCTCCTCATCAAACTGATTGCAATTTGACCTCTAATGCTGGATGTAGCATCCCAGAGAACATCTGTGGACCTTTTTTCTTGGTTGGTGGGTTGGTTGGTTTTATTTATGAAAGGAGTAGCCCCTCTGCCAGATCTTATGTCGAAAGTAACTGCTATAGAGTAATATCTGCAATTTACGGGTAAATGCTTTGAAACCTACTGTTTTTGTCTTTGCCTAAGCTAATGAATCCTTTCCATTCAACCTGGCCAATTATTTTGTTTCCTTACATTGAGTTCAGGAATAATAGCATAGTGGTTACTGGGTGTTTTTGTTTTTAAGTTTGATCTAACAATTACTGCCTTTTCTTTGAACAAACAGCAACGTCAACTAAATTTTTTTCCTTTTTTTTTTTTTGTTAGCATTTCATCATAAGGGACAAGAATTTCCACAAACGATTTTTCCAGAAACTTGACAGGACATTTCTGACTCCATCTTTTAAGTCTTGGTTTAAAATATTGAATACCACTTGACCATGCACAGAACCGTAAGTAACTTGGCTCTGTGAGTTTCATTGGAGAGGCAATGCAGTTCTGGCAGTCTCTGAAAGTTGGCCTGATCTGTGCTCAGTAATAATGTTTGCTTCTCTTTGACTACTCCTAGAATACTGAAAAAGGTGTATCTTTCGAGTGTACTATATGTTTTTCAAAGATAACAAGTTATAAAGCACTCATTTTTAAAAATGTTTTCTTGGGGAAGTTCCTTAAGTTTTTTTTGTATTGCACTGAAAAACTGATATCAAATATATATGGATATTTAGTATATTCATCAATGAGTCTTATATTCCTGTATTAATCTGTATTAATTTAAGTGTTGATCTTTTTGTTTCCCCTAGGAAATACTGAACTATAAAAGAAATGCCATCAGAAATCAAAGTCACTGAAGTTTGGAAGGAACAGTTGGGAAGGGTTATGGGTGCCCTCTCATACACAGAACCAAAATTATGTGGTCCTGGTTGAAGAATGAAATTTCTTTATCAAATTTGCTATAAACAGAGAAAAGGATGATCAATTGGGCAATCACTTATTATTCAACACTCACACAGCTGTGTCATTTCCTGTTGGCTAAAGGGTGAGAGCTAAGTCTACACAGCATCAGTAAATCGTATTAGCAGTCGGAATTAATGAGGAAAAACAAGACCAAATTCTGCAACCCAACTGGAGTAACCTTACCAAAGAGACTACACAGCTCACCACAATGTCCTTGACAGGGCAATCAGCCATGATTTTAAGAGGAAATAAAGATAAAGATTGCCTTACAAGAGAACAAATTCTTCCGAGATAACAAGTTCAATTCACTGAGTTTTATGAGCCTTTCCTCCATTCCTCTGTCTTCAAAAACAAAACAAAACAAAACAAAACAAAAAACAACACAAAACACAAAACCCTCCCATTTTGTTGATGTTACAGAGGCCAGCTGAGTGACTCTTGTGAGAAGAGACAACCTCAGAGGAGAGTGCGCATCCGCCCTTATTTTTATATTGAACCTCATGTATTTGAAGCTATTGCATACCCACCATCTTAATTAAATTCTCAGAAAGAATGCCCGTGACTCATATCCCTATTTTCTGACATGACGTCTACGAAGGCGCCCTGCACATGTTCCTGTTTCTCTGACATCCCTCTGCTCCACTGCCGATGCCGGAGAGAACCTGTGCTTTCTCCTCACGGTGCACTTGCTCCTTCAAGCGCTTCTGCTGGAGTCTGAAGAGAGGCAGCTACTGTGAATAAACAATTAGGAGTCTGCCTTACGATACTGCCCTGTGAGCCCAGAGCTCCAGAAATACACTGACCCTGAAAGAGGGGGCTGTCTGTAGTGGGTTTCTGACTGTCTGAGAGCATAGGGCACATGATTATCTAAGCAGCCTCACTTTGCAGTATGAAGGAGGCAGATGTTATCATTCTCTTGTAAGGGTGAAACTAAGGGAAATAATTCAGTCAGTGTTTGCCCAAGGTCAGACAATGCATTAGTATAATGCGGACCCAAATCCGAATTTCCCGACTTATAGTCCAGTGCTTACAGAAAGAACACAGAGCTGTTGTTGTCTATCCTTTGATGCAGCCCCTGGATGGTCATTCTCTCGCAGTTAGCCTTCTCTCCAAGCCTGGCACCTGGCAACCCTTTTTTGTGTCAGATGAAATGTAGTTTCTGTGGGAGGGGTGGCTTCCCCTAATAAGTAAAGGGTTAACCACAAAGGAAAGACTTCTCAAGCTCAAACCTCCTAAGGCAACTGAATGCTGAATACATGTGGTTTATTAGCCAATACATTTGGAAATGTTTGCTCTTTTTTCTCTCTCTTGAACCCAGGGGTTAAGGAGAGAAAGGATAGAGTACTAGGAAGGCAAACAGGAAGAATAAGAAAAAGAAGGACATTAAGTAATGTATGATCCTTGGATAGGGTTTCACATTTTCCAAATGAATGTTTTTTAAAGGAAAAACTTTCCTTGCAGTCTGACAATTTAGTCTTTTCTAGGACTTTAGGTATCATTTAGATCTGAAAATCTCATTGAAGATGAGAAATTACATCAGAGTTTTAGTTAGTGAAGTAACAGGTGCAGAACTAAACTTGGAACAATTCATTCATTCATTCATTCATTCATTCATTCATTCGAGTAATCATGTGATTACTTTAAGGCCTCTTATGTCTGACTCCATATTACCTTTAGAATAAAGTCCAGGGCACCTAGGTGGCTCAGATGGTTAAGCGCCCAAGTTTGGCTCAGGTCATGATCTCAGGGTCATGAAATCGAGTCCTACAATGGGCTCTGAGCTCAGCGTGGAGTCTGCTTGAGATTCTCTCACTACCTTTCTTCCTCTCTCCCTGCTCATGCTCACTCTCTCACTCTCTCTCTAAAATAAATGAGATCTTAAAAAAAATAATAAAATCCAAATTCTATGATCACATCACCAAGGCCCAATTATTTAGTTTCTGTCTGCTACCCATTTTCTCTCCTCTTTGGGGGCCCCAATCCCTCTGGCCCTCCTTCTGTTCCTCATACCTGCCAAACTCTTTCCCTGCATGGGACCTTTTCACTCTCTGTTCCCTTTCCTTTCAGGAGATCTTCTCTTTGCTGATTTGCTCTCATTGCTCTTATTTGCTCATCATTGAAGGCTCAGCCTCCTTCGAGAGGCATTGCCAAATCACTGGGTCTAACCCCCACCTACTATGGTTTATCATGCCACCCCGTTTTTTTTCTCCGTAGATCTTAGCACATTCATGCTTATTTACATACCTACTTCCTTACTCTCTCTCTCTCTGGTCTGGAATATGCACTCCGTGAGAGCAGCAAACATAGCTAGCTTGTTTACTGTTATATCCACCATTCCTAGAAATGTGCCTGGCATACAGCAGGTGCTTAACACATATGTGTTGAACTAAATACTGAATGAATTTTTAAAAATATTGACAATCTATGAGACACCGAGCACTAGTGATCCAGAGAAGGAAAGGAAAGAATTCTTGCTCTAATGAGACTAAGAGACTGGTAACTTCAGGCAGTTGGTTTTCTACTCTATTACACAGCCATTAAATTTCACTCAGCAACTGGCAGATTCCTGGAGATTCAGGTCACCTGATTTCCAAAAATAGTCATCCACTATGATTTCAGATTATTCATTGGTAAAGTGATGATGCCTCTCATTTTGGCTGGGATAGACCCTGTTTACAACTGCTGTTCTGACATAATCATTAGTGGTACCTTTTTTTGCTCTCAAAAGTGCCCAGTTTATATGACAAATTACCCGCCTATTCACTGCTAGCCAAATACTAATAATTCATAATTATTGCTAGTTAGAGTGGCTTACCCACATAGACAATGTTAATTCAGTAATGTGGAAGGTCACATCCTATCTCTAGAAAAGGGCAACTTTGTAAGCTAAAAATCTGAGGGAAGACAAGGGTGGATCTGTTCTCCCAGTTCCAATTAGTGAGTCCACTAATGAGGCCAGTATTTCCCAAGATAATGTTCAATAATTCTAAGAAGTGTAAAAAAGAGTTACATGCAAAGTATAAGATGGAGCAGAGATTCTTTATTGTGCCAGAAACTATTCTGCAAAGTTCACTTGCATTCCCTCATCATTACTATTATGATTCCTATTTTACAGATGATGAAGTTGAGGCTCAGAGAGGGTGAAGAACTTGTCCAAGGTCACACAGATACACTTCTTGGTGATCTTGCCTCCGACCACTGTGCCCATTGCTTCTCAAATGAAAGAACAAATAATTTGATAAAAGCTTCCTGTACTTAAGTAGGGCATGCCGGGTCAAACTATGCTAAGTAGGTTATTTTTCCTTCGAACTTTTTTGTGCCTGTAACGTGTCAGAGCGCTTGGTGCATCTTCAAGGAGTGAAAAGGGCACAGTGTCTCCATCGTTCATTGGGACACAGGACACTTTTTTTGTGAGGAGGACTAAAGTTCTGCTGAGAAAACTTTGGCCAGCGCTGCTTTGGGGCCAGCTAGCCTTTCTCTGTGGGTCAACCCTGCATGTGTGTAAACACACACCCACACACTGGGTCTGAGGCGGGTCTTCCTTTGGGGGAGGCTCCAGTTTTCTCAGCTCTGAATGGGAGACAAGACCATTCTTGGATGCATGAGGCTTCATGGTCCCAGCATGCAATACTTCCATCTCTGCTTTTAACCCCCTTTCAGTGCCTTTTCATTCCCCATACTGAACATTGTGGGTTTTCTTAATTTTTGTTTATTTATTTAAGAGAGAGAGAGCGCACAAGTGGGGGTGGGAGGGGCAGAGGGAGAGGGAGAAGCAGACTCCTGGCTGAACAGGGGGCCCAATTCCAGGCTCCATCCCGGGACCCTGGAATCATTACCTGAGCCACAGACAGACGCTTAATCGACTGAGCCACCCAGGTGCCCTGAACGTTCTGGGTTTTTACCTCACCTTCTCATTTATAAGCTAGAAGTCTCCATAGGGGTACCTATATTTTTGGCCAATGTCCTTACTACAGTTTAATAGCTGAAACCTTTCCATTTGAAGCACAGGGGATGGAGATGAGAAAAGAAGGACTTCTAATAGGGAAAAGAGAACAAATGCATGGCCATTACTGCTCCTATTTTAGATTTTTGGGGCGGGTGAGTAAGGGGATGGGTGTGAAAAATGAGGGGGAGAGGGAGCAGAGTTGTACCTACACTTTCCAACTAAGCATATTTGTGTTTTCTGGATACATCTTTGATTCTAGGGAAAGGGAGGCTACAGATAGAGGAAGCCAGGGCAGGATCAGATCCTCCCGGTGGGGCAATGACTCCCTTGCCTGTTTGGGCTCCTAGCGCAATAGGGCTGAGTTTACAATGGCTTTTGCACTGAGTTAAAGCATCTTCTGCTTTTCCTTCTTCTCTGCTCCCACCTCCTCTACCCACTCCTCAAAACCTTTCTGCCTCCTCCTGAGTGACTGAAACTGACAGGTTTCAGAAGCCAGTGTGTTGCTGTGACCCAGACAAGCCAGTTCCCGCATCTGAAATAGCCTGGCTTAGCTATTGTTCCATGGCCTATATACGTGATACAAACCATTTCTTTCTTAAAAAAAAAAAAAAAAATACAGCCACTTAACCCTTCCCCATCCAAGATTCCTTCCTGTTTTTTTTTAACTATGTTTTAACTTGGGTGAGAAATGTTTTTGTTTTCACAAATGTTCATGAGGCTTATGTAAATCAGCCCCTATTAAAACGTTTTTAAAGGAATCCTAATAAAAATCCATATGCACAGACATTGTTTCCCACCTCCTCCTGGACTTGTGCAGTCCCCATCCATCAGCAAAGCATAGTTGGGGTCTTCAAGTTGACCCAGACTTAGTCTGGAAATAGATCCCACACGGCCACCCTAGAGGGCGCACTGTTAACATTTTCGGTGAGTAACCAGACGGCGCTTGCTCCCAGGCTCCATAAAAGGGGAGGAGGCGGATCAGTTTCCTTCTCTCTTTGAGAAAGAGGATTGGAAGGCCGGGCGTATAAAGCCGCGCAGAGAGCGTGAAACAAAGCAGTCGGATCGGAATTGGACTTGGGGAGCGTGGTGTGGAGTCAGGCATAAAACTTGTTGGAGGGTAGTAACGAGCCTGCTCCTCTAGCCCCTCGTCTGCGCTGCACTTCAAGAGTTCCCAGCAGCTTTGCGTTGTATTTTTGTATCTGCTTTTTATAGAGAGAGAAGTATATATTTTTTCCTCTTACGAGAAAATTTCTGTTCTAAGAGAAAATAAGGCAAGATCAATGAAGGAGAGAAGAGCCAGCCAGAAATTATCTAGTAAATCTATCATGGATCCTAATCAGAACGTGAAATGCAAGATAGTAGTAGTGGGAGACAGTCAGTGTGGGAAAACTGCGCTGCTGCATGTCTTCGCCAAAGACTGCTTCCCCGAGGTGAGTGTGGCCAGCCGGGGCTAGAACGAGGGAGGGGGAGGTCGGCCCGCGGGAATCCCCCAGTCTCGGATTGGGCTTCTCCTCGCTTTCCCCCCTTCACCTGATTTTCTTTTTCTAAGCAGTCTTTCTTAGTACTTTCCCCCTGGTGAGACTGCCCAGAAAGGGAAAGTGAGCTGGAAGCGTTTAGGGAACGCGTCTGCACATTCAGCTGTTAGCGTCTGAAACTTGTTCGGTCATGTGTGCGGAGCCCCGGGTTGGGAGGTTTGGATCCTCCGGTCTTGGGGAGCAGGGTGGTGCGGGTGGTGAGTCTGGGGTTTCGGAAAGCGGCCTCGTGTCTGGCGTGTGCGATTTTTTGCGGGGGGGGGGGGAGTGAGGAAGCGATTTTCAGAAGGTGTGCGAGTGTCGTGCATTTTAGATAACCTCTTTGCCCTCTTTCCTTCCTCTGTCCATTTTGTTTGTCCAGAATTACGTCCCTACAGTGTTTGAGAATTACACGGCCAGTTTTGAAATCGACACACAAAGAATAGAGTTGAGCCTGTGGGACACTTCGGGTAAGAGAGTCATCGAACCGCGTGGCGCTTGGGGCGGGTTTCCAGCAGCACCGGGGTGCGTGGCGGGTCTCGGGATCCCGCGCGTGGCACGCTCCCAAGCACCCAACCGCGCGCCACCAGCGCAGTCTGCGCTCCTGGGTTAACTTTGCCCCTTCCGAGGGATTCCCGCGGTCCCTGCTGGGTGAACATTTTGTCCCTTCTTGGTGGGGATGGGGTATGATGGTGGGTAGGGGGAAATGGGAGCGGGGAGAGAAGGGCGCTGTGTGCCCGCCGGGTGACCCCGCGATGGAACCGCTTGTGGCCAGGTGGCCGGGGAGCGGTTGGCCCGGGGGGAGGGGGAGGTCGTTCCCGAGTCGCCTGTGGGCGGCTTAGGTGGCCCGATGTGGGAGGGATGCGTGCGGGCCTCGAAAGTACCTGGCTCGCGGCAGGCGCCCCTCCAGGAGCTAACCTGATGGTTGTCCGAGACGCGGGGAGCTCAGCGGGAGTGGTGGGAGGTGGGGGAGAATCCCCCAAGCGACGCAGTTACGTGTGTATTCAGCGCTAGGGGGGAGAGCAACGTGAGCGCCAGCAACCGCGGCGCTCGTGACGCCTACAGCCAGGAATGCGCTGGTGGCGCAGGCAGCACCCGGCAGCGCTGTTGCCGGCCCTCATCTCCTGCCGCCGGCCGCCCGAGCAGTCTCGGTGCGGATCCGCAGATCCAACACCGCTCGCCAGCCCCCGGTGATCACGCTGCACTCCCCTCCCCATCTCGGCCCTCGCCGTTCCCTCCAGACCCCCATTGCATCACCCTCTGCTAGCCTACAAGGCCGTGGGCAGTGCTCTTCGCCTTTGACCTTCCCGTTAAGTTGAATTATTGGCGTCGTGGTGAATTATTTTCAAGGGTCTGGGGTTCAAGGCCGGGTTATCGCTTTCTCTGCGCCCACCGACCTACGTAGCGGGCGGTGGTAGAGAGGACCGGTACCCCTCGGGGAGGCTCCCAGCACGCGGCTATTAGGGATCTGGGCTGGGTCAGGCGCGGTGGGGGTGGGGGGCTCCACCTGGAATCTCGTGTTAGTACGCGTCCCCCGGCTCCCCTCCCCCACACCCTGCAGTGCCTGGAGGGTCGAAGGGGGGAGGGGAAGAATCCCGTTTCCCAGAAGGGTGTAGCCTCTGGAGGAGGCGGAGCCACGGGGAAGACGGTGTGAAGGCCCCTGCGCTTTGGTCTGGAGGCTTAGCAGGCAGTCGGGCTGCTGCGGGTGAACCGAGCCAAATCCCGGGTGAAACTAGCGAGGAAGAGCGCGCAAGTGCCGACACGCAGGCCTTGCCGTCAAGCAGGGAGGCTCCCGAGGTGGACCTGCGCCCAGCTGGGAGTGGCCTCGTGGAGGTGCTTCTGGACTGTGCGAGCTTCCCTCAGCCCTGGGTTTTAACCTCTGGAGCCCCCCGGGAGGTTGGGGAGGTGGGGCACGGGATCAGAGAGCACAAGGAAGGCACCAGACTGGCAGGGTCGCCAGAGGCAGTCCCTGCACAAAGGCAAAGGAGAGGTCTAGCACGAGCGCCTCTCCATGGCCGGTGCCGGGTGCCAGATGCTCCTTGTGTTGCAGTGGGAGGCGCTGATTTTGTTCCCCCTGTTGTCAGGCTTTTCCTCAAGCTTGGCCAAGGGCAGCAGAACCAGAACCTCATGGTGTTTTCTACCGGGTGTGCACGCACAGTCTCGCGACTACAGGCAACGTGTGGACAGACAGAATGGAAGTGCTTTCTTATTTCAGTAGTTCCTATTACCAGAATTGCTACATAACCTAGTACTTAATGGGCTCTAATTCCCAGACATATCATGATATTTGTTATGCCTGGAGTGCAGGACAGCTGGTATGGTACCAATAATTAGCGTCAGTACTTAGCCCTCCCCCAGCCTGTTTGGACCTAATGCATGATAAGAATTATTTAGGCATGGGGTCTATAATTCTGATCTAGTGTTGATAAAAACCCATGTTTAGATCTTAGCTACCGGTCACCAGGGATTTCTGTGTACAAATCCTTACGCTTCCTGAGCTTCATTTCATCATCTGAAAAAAAGGTACAGAGCTAGACAATGTGCAGGATCTCTCCCAGCTCTGTACTTCTTGGCCTTAGTACACCAGGCGGGCAAATCCTTTTGTTTCCCAGGACTTCTGTGGGCTTCAATTCTGAGTCTCAGGGGATCTGGCATCCCGTCCTGGGGTTTTTCACCACCTAACACAGCAAGCCAGGTTCTGAACAAGGCCACCCCTTCCTGGTGAATTTAGGGAGGAGACTCGCTTGGGGTAGGGAGGGGGCATGGCTGGGCTTGCAGGAATGCTAGTCATGCCTCCCCTGTGTCCCGCTTCATGAATCACAGGACCACCAACGGAGAATTTAGATAAGGCGACCAAATTCTCTTCTTTTTTTAGGAGAGAAAAGGCACATTGTTTTTTCAAAGGCTAGAAAACAAACACAATGTGGTCAGTTTACAGTTGGAGGCTATGCTTCAGGTGTGCAGGTAAAAGCACTTCAGATATTCTCAAATATTTAATCCATGCCCGAGAGACTGTAGTCCCTGCACATGTAACATGATGCCTTGCACACAGTGTCACCAGGGAAAATCTGTTAAATGAACAAATGAATAATCATATGCATAGTTTCCAAGGAGATAAGATTCTCTGACATTTATTACCACTGAATTACCTGTGCACAAAGAATGGCAACTTTATAAATACTGCCTTTCATCAGATTAAAGATAATCACCTGAAATGAAGTCTGTAGTGAAATAATCACTGGTATTTTTATTTAATGAAACAAAACCTGTGCATGTTTAACTAAAATATAAAGGTTTGAAAAAACTGTGATTAAGAAAACATCACACCGCAGAATTATCCGATAATGAAATCTTAGTTGGAATTCAGATTTATACAAATGGGGAAAAAAAGGCATAAGGGAATTATTTAGAATCCTATTATGCTGTTTGTGAGGTGAAATGTTAATTAGGCAGGGTCACCAAGCACTTGTTAAATTCTGAGAATAGATTGTTTCCACCAAAAATGGTTTATCATCCATGAGTCAAAAACATCTAGCAAGAGCCATTGCATCAGCTATGATGCAGATATGATAATCATATTAAGTACATTTTTCTACTTCATCTCAAGGTTTTCATAACAAATTTCTGAACAGCATTATTTTTTGACAAATATTTGACATTTTCTTTGCCCACTAAGACGTTTGCTTAGTTCGGGTTGTGAAAATAATTGCATATGCTTGATGGCCTCTTGATATGTTTATTTTTTCCAATTGCTATCAGTTTAATTCCAGAGAGAACATTCCAGCCAAATTTGGTCTCTAAAGTTCCTAAATGTCAGATTTTTCTCCCCTTCTAGAACTCTGTGAAAGTTAACGATTAATAGAAAAATGAGGCATGCCTCACTTTTCTTAGGTAGGAAGAGAGACGGCATAAACATTGTCCTTTGCGTGGTATTCACATCCTGTCTAGCCTCCTAGAAGAGGGTCAAACATTTAGGAGATGGAAGTAGTCTTTTGTGGTTTCTGTACTTGAACAGCTTCTCATCAGGGGTCTCCTTCTCCCCCAGCAGTCATGCAATTATGCATAGGCAGAATTGCTACTTTGGGTGTAGGAAAGAACATCAAGTGGAATTAGGATATGTGGGGCCTCTTTGCACCAAGAGAAGAGAATTCATTCCCCACTTTTTGAGGAACAGGACTTAACACTTTCCACTCTCCCCCCACCCCTTTCTTTCCACACCTACTATGAACAGGCCCTCTGCCAGGACCTTAGAGAGATGCAGTGTTAATTTATAGTCTTGCCCCTAAGAGTCATACAGCCCTGGTGGGGCAGAGTGGGGAGAAAGAAGCTCTCCCTGCTTAGTGTAGCTGATATTCAACCTATGTTGAGCTCATTTTGTCCACAGGTCTTGTACCCAAGGGCCCTGTTCCACCTGGTTGCAGTGTATTTCCCTAGTCAGGAGTCCCTAGTGCTGATGCCTTCTTCAGATCCTCAGGTAGGAAACCCAGTCCTCCTTCCCACCCTCAAGGTACACACCAATTAGAGCTACCACAAATGGCAATTTGCCACTTGATTTCTCATAGCTTCTTGAAGTTAGTCCAGCCCCGCCCAAAGTAAACAAAACCTTCTTTTAAATAATGCCATCATAAATCCTCTAAAAGGGGAAATATTTAAAGGAAGTCTTTGGATGCAGATCCATCAGAGTCTGGCTTTAATGAGAAATACTGCCTTTTCATTGATGAGGTGACCATTTCTGTTACTAATTGTAGAAATGCTCCTATTGACTTTCAGATTCACTCAGAGAGTTCCTACAGAACAATGGGTAAAAGTTTCAACATTTTGAAGTAATAAGTGAGACCAAAGTAGTTCTCGTATCTTGTGTTTCAAAGTGTGCCACGTTTGCCAGGCACAGAAGCAATTTGTAGCATGAAGCCAAATGCCTACTAATAATAGGAACTTAGTCACTTAAGGATCACCGTATCTTTTCCTAAGTGATTTGACTGCAGTGTAATTTCAGCACACGTGATCTAGGGAGTAATAATCATTCATGCCAGCTTTTAACTGATGCAAGTTAATGCACATTTCATTTAAGGTATATTATTAATTATAAAATACTCAACTCAGCTGCTAAAATTCCCCCACAATAACTTTGCTCTTGCCTCACGAACACTCATTTGTATCTTGTCTTGGTACAAGCTGCTTTTAGTCCCTGGGTGCTAAAGTTAGCACTTCCTGTGTTAGTTTTTAGCATAATTAACAGAGAATGTAGTATTCTTTAAATCTTACACTTAAAGGAAGAGGGAAAAAGAAAAATCTCAGTTACCCCTGACTTTGAGGACAAACTCCTACACAAACATGAGTCAATGCCTATTATATTTGTACCTTACCCATCGCATTGGAAGAATGGTCTGAAATACTTCTTAACAGGGATAGAAGTATTTCGGCAGTGTTGGGGATTAATACACAGTTAATCCGGAAAAGCAGCTTCAAAAAGATTCAAAAGAGTCCCTTGTTTTGTGATTTAACATGTAAATTGACATATCAAGGCAAGACCTATAGAAATGATTATATAACCAGTAAGTGTTTTTTAAGGTACTCTGTGCAGGAATTCTGCTAGATGCTGTGGGAGCAGGGGCGGGGGTGGGGCAAAGCACTTCCCGCCCTCAAGGTACTTACTGCCCCCCAGTCCTTGGAACCTTAGTCCTTGTTTATAGGAGGGCGAGTCCAGAGATTCTAAAGCCAGATTCATCTCACTGAAAGAAGACCCAAAGAATAATTGAAAGCCACAGGGCCCGCCCAAGCCCCTGACTGGTGACTCATTCTCATTGAAACCCACCACAATTCCTTCCTTATCTCTAGAGGTGGACTCAGTTCTTAAAAAGTCTTTAACATCTCTCCCACTTGAAAACATGCCTCCATTTAATGGCTATCAGTGAAAACAAGATTCTGAAAATTGAAGAATTCTCACTTAAATTAATCTCATTAGAGAAAGGAAGAGTGCAAGGATTTACAAAGAAGCCAGAGAAGCAGGAAGACTTGTGAGGTGGATATTAGGGGCAAGGGCAAAACTGCAGAAAACCAGTTGGATTTTAAGGTGGTAATGATCCCTAGCAATTTAGAGTTTCAAAACCAGGCTCAACTCGGTGTGCACCCTGAAACTCTGTAGGAGATGCCAATTAAATCAAAACAGAGAGCTCTGAATTTGTGTGGTGATTTTCAATAAGCAATACACAAAACTATACTTGGAGATTTGTCCACCATGTATTTAGAAAAAGTATAAATTCCCTTTCTACTTCCATATCTATTTCTAGACCTTTTTAGAAATCTCATTTAGTCCTGTTTTCTCCCCCCAACCTGGTTTCTTGCTAAGTTGCACATTTCCACGAAGTGTCCAGCTTGGTTATTCGGATGCCACCTGAAATAACCAGATTTAACTAACTAATTAATTAATTAATAACCATTAATCCAATTCCTGCATGTAGGTATGACACCAAGGACCAGTAGTTTCTCCGGTTAGCTCATGGTGCCCGGTGGGCTGTGCCAAATGAATTAGTTGTGCCTTAGCCATTTTCTGAGGCCCTTGAAACATCTTCTCGCTCACTTCATATTGGCAACTTTACTCAGAGATCCCCTTGACAAAACAGAAATTTCATTGGCATGGAATATAAGCTGCCTCAAGTTTTAACAGGTGTTGTGCACGTTGGTTTTGAAAAATGAGCCTGATGACACAGCATGTGGCAAGGTGAATTCACGCATGGGACTCTTTTCCAGGAAATCAGATGCTTAAAAAGCAAAAAGACAAAATCTTCAACCTATTAGGGAATGATAAGGTAGGTTTGAAAATACCCGTCTACACTTGCCCCTAAAGTTCTATGACCTACCGTGGTTCTACTTGAAGTAAAATATTTTTGAGTCTTCTATTTTTTCAAGTACCTCAATAAGATTAGGAGTTTAAAGCGAAAGCTTTATTCAAAGCTCAAAAACAGCGATTATTTCTACCTCTTTGACTTTCTTTCCAACTATGGACCTGCATTGCCCCCAGAAATTGAAAATATTGATTGTATTTTTATGGCAACACAGAAGTACCCTCAAATGTTCATAAAAATCTGTTCATAATTCTTATTAATCTGAACTTCTAAAGAAACAGCCTCCCTGGGAATGTTTGTTGCATTTTTATGAGCCTAGTGCTTATAGTGCAGACTGCTTGGGAAAATAATTCAGCAGAGTCTTGTACTAAGCCAGACACAAAAGTTCTGCCCAGGCTTAATTCACATTCTTTTTTTTTTTTTTTTAAGATTGTATTTATTTACTTGACATTGAGAGACAGCAGGAACACAAGCAGGGTGAGTGGGAGAGGGAGAAGCAGGCTCCCCACTGAGCAGGGAGCCTGATGCAGGGCTCTCTCACAGGACCTCCGGGGATCATGACCTGAGCTGAAGGCAAGATGCTTAATCCGCTGAGCCACCCAGGCGCCCCTTGATCCACGTTCTTGAGATTATTGCTGATTTGAAGCTTTCATTCTTAGTAGAGATGGCATGAGGAAATGGAATCTTGTAATAATTGGGCCGCTCCTACAGGCTCACACGTTAGCTGCTGTTTGGTACAGATGTTCTCTTGCTGGCCACTAAAAATACCAAAGGTTAAAATATTCTTTCTGCCAAAATCCCGCGGTATTCCCAGTTTTATTGTTCTTGGTAGGGATTTCTTATGGGGGACAGGGAAGTTTGTCAATTTCAGGTTCAAGGAAAGGAAGTTGGGTTTACGAAATACTCAACTAGAAGGCTTTGCAGCTGTCAAAGTCCTATAAAGCCTCCTATAAAGCCTCAAAACCTTTGAACTGGTTTTGCAAAAGGTTCCATAAAGCCTCCCTTTTGGGCATGAATCTTCTCACATATACATTTAATTATGGACATATATGGCGTGTTTTATCTTTGTGCGAGGATGACTGAAGCAAGCAGCTATGCGTCTCAGAATTAGTTTCTGGGCGAGGCACTTGGTGACTATTCTTGGGCTGGAAACACTGCTGTCACCCGGAATTAATGATCTTGAAGACAAAGATGGTTAGACCTGAAGTTTCAAAAGCCTTTTAGAACTTGGCCAGTGTTTGCCAAGCCCAAGGAACTCTGAGAACCCCCAGCGCGCCCTGCTTCTGGTCTACCCAGAGCAAAGCTCTTTGACTGTGTGGGGCGGGGGATGGACACATTTTGCATACGTGCTGTAGTTGTGTCTTGACAGTACAGAGTTTCCTGGAGTTTTGCCTTTGGTGGTCTGAAGGGTGAATCAGAAAGGACTTTGGGATAGTGCTGTGTGCTTAGAGATCTATGGAGTGGGACAGAAATGCGGCGTCTGGGAATTCCCGTAGGCATGGAGCCTGTAGCATGTGCTGAGGAAGAGTTGCACCTGACAAGCAAAGCTTAGTTCCTCGACTAACTGAACTAGGCCCTAGCACATTCCTGGGTAGTAGAGTACCGGCCCCGTGGACTGCCCTTCCAGTTCCGTACGTCCTGACTTACAGAATGTGGGGCGCCCTTCCTCGTGTCGGGTTCAGTCCTACACGTACCCTGGAAGCTTTTCCCGTGCATCTCTTAAATCTAGGGAAGTAAAGTGTTTTGCTGTTTGGCTTCATGGGATGTTTCAAGACTTCTCTGAAGGGATGTAGGAGTTCGAGGCAGACATAGTCCCTGTCATAGGCTTACTTTTGGCTCCTCCCTTTCATGTCACTTCTTTTTTTTTTTTTTAAGATTTTATTTATTTATTTATTTATTTGTTTGTTTATTTATTTATTTATTAGGAAAGAGAGAGCATGAGAAGGGAGAAGGTCAGAGTGAGAAGCAGACTCCCCATGGAGCTGGGAGCCCGATGTGGGACTCGATCTCGGGACGCCGGGATCATGACCTGAACCGAAGGCAGTTGCTTAACCAACTGAGCCACCCAGGAGCCCTTTTTTTTTTTTAATTTATTTTTTCCCCAAATACATTTATTTTATTTTTTCAGTGTTACAAGATTGTTCATGCACCACACCCAGTGCTCCGTGCAATATAAACCCACCATATAAACCGTGTCACTTCTGCCTCCCCACGTTGCTTTCCACTTCCCAGGGGCATTCCTGGAATTCCTGTTCATTTTCTCTTGGCTGGTGAGCGATTACACCCTGCACTCTCCAGCTTTGCTTTTCTTACTCCCTTTGTTTAGTAGAAAGGGCTTTATGGGAAGAATAGGGAAGAATTCAGAGTGCTTAACCACAGAGTGGACACTGTCAAATTACACAGGAATTTTTTTTTTTTTTAACTGAAGGCCATGCTTAGCTGATGAATTGTTACGAATTTTTTCTGGTAGAACAGTTCTCTATAATTCTATATCGTCTTTTTTTTTTCTTCTTTACTACAAAACAATAGCGACAGATTTTCGATCCAAAAAAAAGTTTTCACCTGAAGCCTATCAAAAAATAAAATGAAATGGCCTTTTCATTTTTAATGACAAATTACTGTTGTAGTTAGTGGTTAGACAAATTACGCTTATAACTAATAAACGTGGGGATCGCTTTTATTCCACCCTTGGACACTTGTTGACCTAAAAGTGCTGTTCATTGGCAAAAGTAATAAGATGGGATCAAAGTGTCATTCCTAATAAGACCTTGTTAAGGCTCTTAAAAATTTTACCTCTCTACCTCACCAAGCAAGGTGCTTTCCTTCTCAGGAACCTTTACATAGAAATGTATTTTCATTCAAAATATTAAACCAAATAAAAACAAAAGTAGAAACAAATCGCAGGAATTTGGTTTCAGTTGCAAACTGTTTTCGTTTTCAAGTCAGGCCAGTGTTTATAGTTTGCAGATATATGGGGGATACCTACTAAGCACAGAAGGCAGCTGGTTTGATAGTAGTAAGCAGGAGTCTCCAGGCTTGACTGAGGCCTGAAGACAAAGCTGGATCCTCTTTTTGGCCTTAAACTGGGTTGGGGGAGGGAAGCCCAATCCACAAAGGGAGGGAGAGGTATTCTCTGCAGCCACGTGGTGACCTCAGTGCTAAAACCATTTCTCCGGATTTTACTGGTAGTCCCCGGGTTAATAATTCTGTTTTGGCACCTTGGTAATTCCCCAGATATCTTACCTAAATTTTGTATTAGGCAAAGATGATCTCCATTGTTAGGTAGAGTACTCTTAGATCCAAGGTCAGTGGTGAGTACTCTCATCCAGTCCTACGTCCTCCTGGCCTGAAAGCACCTAGAGTTGCCTTTCCTCTGAAGTTCAGGTCTGATTCAGGCTGCAAAGTAGCCACCGTGAGTTAGTTGCATTTTGTAATGTGAGTGATTTCCAGGAAAGAGCTCTGAGGCTTTGTTAGCCTCTTGACCACTGGCATTGTTAGAGATCTGTACTTTATGGATTTGGGGTCATGTTCTATCTTGCCAACTTGGAAGTGCAGAGGAAGTCCTCGTGTACGAGTCTGGCATTTGATTTCCACTCTAGATCTGGAATCTTCTGACTGTTTGGCAAGAGACTTCCTAAATGTTTACAGAAGAAGCTGTGTCAAAGTCGGACTTTGGACCTGGAGCCAGACTGCAATGGAACTTCACAGAACAAATACAGAAATAACCATAATACCCAGAACCAGTGATAAGCCACCTCATTTCTGAGATCTCTTAAAAATGTTTAAATTAGTGAGCTGCTTGTGAATTACTCTCTTGGCCTCAGAATTCTTCAAGTGGCTGAAAAAGCAGTTGCAACTATTCAGAGACAGCTTCATTCCAGTATGCCTTAATATTTAAAATGACTTTTTTAACTCTAAACCCTTTAAGCTTTTGGAAAATGTCTTTCAGTCGTCAGTCTCTGTTACTTCAGAGTCCTGATTCCAGATGTGTATAGGGAGCTGCTGTAGCTCGTGAAAAATTCTGGTTTAGATTTCTTCCTGGTTCCTAGGACATTCCCGTCTTCCTTGCTTGTACACACAGCCGGCTTGAAGTCGTCATGTCCTTCCCGAAAGCAGCTAGTGAAAAGGCCACAGTGTCCATGGGGTCAGGGTAGTGAGCTAGGGACCCAAGATAGACTGTGAATAGGGATGACACACCTTGACTCTAGTAACTTAGAGGTCTCCAGAGCAGCCTCCGGGAAAATGTTGTTTTGATAGAATCGTAAAGGATTATTTTAGAAGCTTCTTCAGTCTTTCTCTCCTCCTGACTTTGACTATGGAGGTTTGATTTCTCAGGGGACAACATGGCATGTTTTCCTGCTGGAAATGGAAGGTGATGTCAAAATGAAATTGGGTTTCAAAACGACTTTGATAGCTTAGATTTTCTTTCTCTCTTCTGGACTCAAATGTGTATGCACATGAAACGATTTTCACATGATGGCTTGTGAAACGTCAGTATGCAGAATACGGATAATGACTTTCTTAAAGGACAAATAACATTGGCAAGCTGTGTTTAATTTTGTAGTCACACCATTTTATAATAATTGACTTCATGTAATTGCCCTTCCTTTGGGATTCTTAAAGGAATAGAAGAGATTTTTCTAAACGATGAGGTGTTTCTGGGATTGTGTTAATTGGGTGGTAACTCGAACCTTTCGGGTACCCTGGATTTAGCTCGGGCTGAGATCCTTCCCTCTCAGAGATCCTATGTGAAAAAGGGACATCATCCAACATGACATTCATTACATGCTTCGGTTGTAACAGGAAGAGAGTCCATATAGGGTTTGGGGGTAAGCTTAAGTAAGCAAGCTCAAAGATCAATGGCTTATCTAAACTTGTAACTCTGCGATAGAGTGGCTCTGTGTTTGCTGCAGTTCTCTTCGCAGAGCTGGCCCTTTCTCCCCTCCCCCACTCACGCCATCCTATTGTCAGAGAGGTCCTGAGTTCTGGTCTCTTTCTCAAAAAGTAGCTCCATTTATGGTGCTTGCTGCCACTCAGCTTACAATAGCAACAACACAACCCTAACTGTACTTGGTACTTATCAGTCTCTCACTAAGTGCCAGTCACTGCCCGCTTTCATTTTAGAATAAAGACTCAAGAGACGCAGAGTCCTAAATCTACCTTGCCCCCCGACTTCAGGGGTGAAGGTGGATTTGTGCCCCAGGTCCCCTGACTACTGATGCTTCCACTCTGCACATCACCCAGGTGCCGTTAGGGACTTGGGACAGCAGATTTCAACCGAAGTTCCTGCCTCCTCCCCTCGAATTTGAGACAGATACCAGTGAGGCTTCGTTGTCTTCTGGTAGAAATGGAATATATTACCATTGGGCTTTTGCTGGTTTGCATCCTTTTCTAAGAATCACGAGAGGTGGGAATGGGGCCATGTGATACTTAAGGGATCTAACTCAGAAGGGCGGAGTTCATGTATGATGGATACATGGAATTTTGATCTGAAAATGTGTATATCTTTGCTTCTTCTCAGGTTCTCCTTACTATGACAACGTCCGGCCCCTCTCTTACCCGGATTCAGACGCTGTGCTCATTTGCTTTGACATCAGTAGGCCAGAGACTCTGGACAGCGTCCTAAAAAAGGCAAGTGCTGGGGATGAGGGCCCAGTTCAGTCCCCTCCCATGTGTGAAACAGACACAGGGTTTGGCTAGGGGGCCCCAACACTCTGCTTACTACCGTGCCTACGTGTTTTGTAATTAAAACACTGAGGGGCACCTGGGTGGCTCAGTGGGTTAAAGCTTCTGCCTTCGGCTCAGGTCATGATCTCAGGGTCCCGAGATCGAGCCCCGCATCGGGCTCTCTGCTCAGCGGGGAGCCTGCTTCCCTCTCCCTCTCTCTGCCTGCCTCTCTGCCTACTTGTGATCTCTTTCTCTCTGTCGAATAAATCAGTAAAATCTTTAAAAAAAAATTGAAAATCCACTCTCATACCATACCAACATTTCCGTACACACATCACAAGTTTTGATGATGAACCTGCTGAAGAGGTTCTTTCAAATTAAGAAACAAAATACCCTGTAAAGAGCCTCTGCGTTTAGCCTTTGGGTGGAAATGGTGCAGCTAAACGTGATGATATTTGACATCTCAAGCACGGGTTTTCTTTTTTCCATCCTTCCTTTCCCCTACAGTTTGCACCTCAGTTTACAGGTTTGACATTTGACCTCAATTTAGATAGTGAAATGAATGCAATAACTGCCCTTTTAATACAGAAGCTGTGCTTTGGTAACGGTGTGATTTATTAGGAATAGAACTGTCCCAGGAAGAGTGGAGTGGAGGCGTGTTTCCAGACATTAGACAAAGTGAATTGTGATCAGAGAGAGATTACAGAGTAATAAAAACAGGAGCTATAAACACGTGGTAGATAACATATCTAGTTTCCAGGGGTTCATGAGGTTCAGTAGGTGGAGAAGGGCCTTGAGCAGGCTCAGGCTGGAAGCAGGAGGACGTCAGGAGGGAGGGAGCCTGCTGCAGGCTGGGCCACAGGTCCTGGGGAGGCCGGGGGCGGGGGGTGGGCGGGTCGGGGAGAAGGAGGAGTGTTCCTGGGCTTCCGCCAACCTAGGACTAAGCCTCCTGATAGTCACAGAAGGCGTGTGCATGTCCATGGATTAGCCACTGGCTGTTTTCTCAGTCCGGCCCGAGTGCTGGGAGGTTTCAGAATCAGCCCCTTCTGTAGTACCACCCCACCCCCTCCAGGCACTGAGGCTCACGCAGAGAATGTGGTTGAGAGCAAGGTAGCATTTTCGTTATCTTGTGTGTTTTTATTAGTTTACATTTCCCTGTTAGACCTGACTCACTTGTCTTACGTGTCATGGGGAAATTAGGATTTGGAAGGTGATGCACCCCCACCCCCCACCCCCATCTGCTTACCAAACGTGACAAACACAGCTCAGTGAACGATGAATTTCTTAAATGATCAAAGGCTCTTTTTAACTCCGTTCAATTTTCTGTAATGTGTTATCTAACACAAATAATGCTAATGTTTGTCAGATTCAGGCAGACACCTTTCCTGTCTTCAAGGCTTGTGAACAATTGCTAGACAGACGTGCAGGGGGAGGCCAGAGTCATTACGCAGCTGAAGACCAGCATAAGGACGAGTCTACGGCTTGTCTGTGGACAAAAGAGATTGCTTATTTACTGGAGTTTTCACTTGATGTAGTATCAGGTTATGCATAATTTATGATGAAAAGCCTTGCTCTTGGTTTATTTTGCTTTTGTCTTCTGAGACCTAATGAATAGTGACTCTGGCCTTAGAGATATTAATGAATGTGTTTTACATTTGGGTGACGTTTAAGGCTCACGATAACCCATGCTGTCGTTCGTCTTGATTAATTGACTCTTTAAGTCCTTGAATATCAGAGAGTTTCGAGTGACATAAAGCAGGATAGATGTTCTTCTTTTCTTTTTTTTCAGTTCATCCTCCAGTGCCATCTAGCAAATGGTAGATGCTTCTAAATAACTCTGGAGGAAAGGAAGGAAGGAGGTAGTTGGTGGATAAATTAGGCTCTCATTCTACCCAAAGTACATGTCTGGATCTCGAGATG
>CM052810.1:102710211-102739399 GCA_028533885.1 Nasua narica | reverse complement strand
CCCCCCTCCCCGCCCCCCCCCCCCCCCGCCCCAGGAGCCAGAGGTCTCCTGGGAACACTCTGAACCCCTGACTCCCGTCCTGATGTTCATCTCAAGCTTGAGGAAATGAAACCACAAAAAGTCAGCTGTTTGCTCTTTTAAGAGGACAGTTGGAATTCCCTGCCAGGCATTTCTGGAGGTTCTACTAATTCTCATTAGGTCACGTGACAACTAGCCAAGTTGGACTAAATTGAAACATTAAACAACTTAATGTAATTTAAAACTAACTTAAGGGCATATCAGCCGTAGGAGCAGATGCCTTCCTGAGAGCCCAAAAGATGGGCCTCTGTAAATGTCAGGGTCTGTGTCGATTCAGTCACTTAAGTGGAGGGTCCTTAAGGGCAGGGCATTCTGTTGATTAACATTGTCTCCCGTCCCTGAAATCTCATTAGAAATTTCAGCCCGTGGTGGCTGTTCAGTCCTACTTGATGGGATTTGTGGATGCATACCTGTGCTTGTGTTGCCTCTGCCTTATTCCCAGCCTTCCATGCTGGGAAGTCCCAGCTCAATGTTTCTGAGGGTATAGTCACTTGTTAGAATATATAATTATTCCTAAGGCACTTTCATCTTTCAGAGATAACCCTAATAATTAAGAAATTATTGAAGCTACCTTCTGACAACACTCAACAAGTCTCTTGCAGTAGGGATGGATAATGAGTCACAGAGGGGGAGAATTGATAATAACATACATAAATGTTCCCTAATGGGTCCACTTTAAAAAGTAGTAAAAACTTTTGGGCGCCTGGGTGGCTAATTTGGTTAAGTGTCTGCTTTTGGCTCAGGTCATGATCCCAGGATCCTGGGATCGAGCCCCACATTGGGCTCCCTACTCAGCGGGGAGTCTGCTTCTCCCTCTCTGCCTGTTGCTCCCCCTGCTTGTGCTCTCTCTCTCTCTCTCTAAAATTTAAAAGACATTTTAAAAAATAATGAATTTTTTTCACTATTTCAAAAAAATAGTGAAACTTAATATCTGAAAGATACTGAAAGATAAATGTGAATTTGCTTCTTCATCTGAAGTGACACTTTCTTTTAGATGTTCTTTTGGAGTCCCATTCCCAATGTCTGCCTGTGAAATAGCTGTTGATCAATGCATAAATGCCTGTACTTTGTTAATTTGTCATCCTTCTTCTCTCCCCCCCCCCCATAGTGGAAAGGTGAAATCCAGGAGTTTTGCCCCAACACCAAAATGCTCTTGGTTGGCTGCAAATCTGACCTTCGGACAGATGTCAGTACCTTAGTAGAGCTCTCAAATCACAGACAGACGCCAGTGTCCTATGATCAGGTATGTATATTGTCAGGGTACAAATGTGGTTTTCAAAAAGTGACAGAAGAGAATATCGCTCCTAAGAAAATCAAAGTAGCCGCTTTTCTAAAGGCTCAACCGGGGGTCAACTCCAGGTTGAAGGCTCTTGTGTAAGATGCAGAATGAGCGCCCCGTGTTGGGATGACGACATCTGATGGAAAGGGCTGGCGATTTTGTGGCCGCGCCTTTACAGCGAGCATCGGACCCCCTGTGACAGCCCATCGCTCAGATTTCTAAGATCGCACAGTGATCTGGGGCAGGCAGGGACTTGGCTACGATTTTGATGGTGCTTTGATGCCTGGCCTTCTCAAAAAGCTTTCCAATATTTTTTTAGCAGTTTATTTTATAAGGATTATATAAGGATAGATGTGTATGCATAATTAAGACAAGTTTGGGAAACATCTCTCAAAATGTGAAATGCCCTGTCATTGAGTAGGGTAATCACATGATATTTGATTACTGAGTATATAAACAGTAGCTCATATTCTGCCTTTTGTGTATCTCTGCAACTCTCACTGGGTTTAAAGTTAAATAGATCTAAGAGAAGATGTGGTCAGATTGGTAATACTCTTTGAGAGAGTTAATCTTATTTTGCATTCAGCAGTACAATGAAATACTTAAGAAGGACACAGCCAGTGAAGTAGAACACTCCATAAAACTGTCTTTTAAGAGATTCATCATTTCTGTAGGCGTTTCCCCCAAGTACCTACAAGGGAGGAGGATCGCTTTCAGACCTTCATTCTCCTAAAACTTAAAACCAGCATCTAAAGAGAGTTAAAGTTGAATTCGCTAGAATTTTCCTTTGTATTCATCATTTTAAATACTGCGGTCATCTCTGTCTTACACGTCTAACTGATAAAAACCTAGTTACTTCACTAAGTCATTTTGGTGCACACATGCTTATTACCGTCTACACCTTGTCTGGTCCGTGTTTAGAATGTCCGTATTTTGTGTTTCCCAAAGTTCTAGATGCCACAACAGGGGTTACTCCTTTTTGGCCGTACATTTCAAAGTGGGTTCTAAATACCCTCCCTTCCCCCTGGTTTTTATACATCCTATTGACGAGTCTTGAGCGCCATTTACATTCAAGAGAAATCGGACTTTTGCACCTATTTCGCACCTCTGGGAAGTCAGTCAAGCACTATCTATTGAGTGATGATAAACATCTTTAATTTATTATTAAAATTTCAAAATGGGGCAGATTTCTTTTGCAGCGACACTTGGAAAATACAGTTCACATATTAGAAACGTTTTACGCCGCGCTGTTATTTTGTGGTCTCGGGAAGACACTCTATAACGTTCCTCCAAGACTTATTGCTGATTATAATGCGTTCTTTTGCTTTTCAGGGGGCAAATATGGCCAAACAGATTGGAGCAGCCACGTACATTGAATGCTCAGCTTTACAGTCAGAAAATAGCGTCAGAGACATTTTTCACGTTGCCACCTTGGCGTGTGTGAACAAGACAAATAAAAACGTTAAGCGGAACAAATCACAGAGGGCCACAAAGAGGATCTCACACATGCCCAGCAGACCAGAACTCTCTGCGGTTGCTACGGACTTACGAAAGGACAAAGCGAAGAGTTGCACTGTGATGTGAACCCCCCCCCCCCTTCTCTTTAAGGAGGACAAGGAAGCCTCGTGTAAAGAATACAAACCACAAAACAAAAAGGTGAAATCTGAATGACGTGCACAGCCAGAGTCACGTATCCTGGAGGCTTAGGAGGTGTTTGAGAAGATGCTCATCTTTTTGGAATCCTGTCCTTAGGTTCGGCATGTAGAACAGGTGGTGACGTGAACACGTGGAAGGGTTTGGAAGTGTGACTTGAAAAATATGCCAAAAAAGAGAGATTCACATGGGCTAGAGGTAGATAAGGAGGAATATGAGGACCTCCCTGAAGAAGAATCACGCTCTGAATGGTGCTTGCGTTTTTGTTTTCTTTGTTACACTCTATTCATGGATCTCTGCTTTGATTTGATTTTTAAATGTTTTAATCTCCTTTACAGAAAAGTATATATTAATATACCGTCCTCATTGGGGAACTGGCACTGTGACCTTAGCGTTTAGTTTTCTAGAGGATGTGATCTAATTTCCTCCTAGCTCATCATTAAAATGGAAATTGTATCAGGACCCATGGGATATTCCGGAGGAAAAGTTGGGGAGGCTCTTTGAAACCGTGCCTTCCTGAAGATAGCTGAGCGAGGTGGTTCCGAAGAAAGGCTTTTGGAGTCTTGCAAGAAATGCAGACCAGCACTACGAAGATCAAATAGATCAACTAGAAAAAAAGGTGTCCGTTTTTATTCAGTCTGATGGTTCTGTTCATCATTGTGATTGTCATGAAAAAGTGGTAAATTGCTCAGTGTAATACTTTTGTGCGCTGTTTAGAAAAGAGGGTGTGTGATTTCTTTTGCCATCATTGATGAAAATGCAAAGTCGAAGAAGAGGTGTTTTCGGTTTGACGTCATAAAATGATCCGATGGGGGGAAGATAATGTAGGTACTGTTTTCGCCTGAAGAGATAATGAAGGAATAGTAGCAGAAAGCACAATTTGTGAGTAAAGCTGTCTGGAATTCAGTCGCCAAAAGTACAAAGCAAAAGGCCTATTAATTTTGGGATGAAGCTCCGGAAGTTGACAGCATCTAATGATGTCTTGGTTTATTTCACTTTCTTTAAAAGAACAGCTATAAGAGAAGGGCCCTCTTACCTAAGCTTTAGAGAATCCTTAGAGGAAAAGTCTGTGATGTCAGTCCCGAAGCCATACTCGGGGGCGTTTCCAGAGAGCGATTGCTAACCCTCACTCACCCAGATTCACCCAAGGCCCGTGTTCAATACTTGATTGCTGTTGTTACACAAAATAATCAGCATTTGAAAGAGTTTACAGATATTTTTTGACCAGTTCCTTTTAGAGCTTCTTTCAGAGAAGAAACCAGATCGGACCTGTTTATTGTTGGCGCTTGTTGAAAACGAGCTTTCTTTCCAATGATAGAGCTTCATTTTTGAAGTGTTGAAGCTGTGCCCCCATTAAATTGTGGCAGGAGAGGAGATTAAGGTAATTACAACACTCAGTTCTTTGTCTTACAAGCACTTTGTTTTGTCTCTGCAAGAAAATACCATTCCAGTCATTTCCCACAAAGTACAGACGTTTTACCAACAGAATATGCTTTGGTCGATGCCGTATTATGCTTTGGGCAGTGTTACAAGATAGCTGGCAAGTGCTTTCTGTATTTAAATATTGTAAAGAGAAAAATAAGTTATAACTGTTAAAAAGCAGAACTTTCGTTGCATTTTTTTAAATGTTGAAGTCACTTTGTATGTTTGTTTGGTCAATGTTTCTGCAGTATTTATTAAAACATACTTTTTTTTTTTTCCTTCAAATAAAAAAGTAACCATGTCTTTGTCTAAATGTGATTTGTCCGTAATTATCTACTTCCGGATGTAGCTGTTTGGTTTTGTTGAGTACGGACGGTGAGGGCACCTGGCCTCACGTTTTCTTGAACTAGTTGGCTTTGAAATTTTTTGATTCTCACCAGTAGTGAAAGTTTCCTGGGGAAAGAAAAATCTGCCCAGATAAGAGGTTTTCATGATGATTTCAAATCACAAGAAAAAAAACGGAGTATTATCAGAATAAGTGATTTGATCATAGACAGAAAGAGCTAGGATTCTGCACAAGATTAAAAAATAAGGAAAGAGGGGCGCCTGGGTGGCTCAGTGGCTTAAAGCCTCTGCCTTCATCTCAGGTCATGGTCTCGGGGTCCTGGGATCGATCCTCCCATTGGGCTCTCTGCTCGGCGGGGAGCCTGCTTCCCCTTCTCTCTCTGCTTGCCTCTCTGCCTACTTATGATCTCTGTCAAATGGATAAAGTCTTAGAAAAAAAAAATAAGGAAAGAATTTTAAAATGGTAAAAAAAATAATAATAAGGAAATTCCCAAAAAATAAATAAGGAAATTCCTTGAAGTCTCCGATAGTGAGACAGTAGGATGTGGTCTCAGGCCTGGTTTGCTTTCCCACCCTTGGTCCCCCACCCCCAGCCTCCGTCCCTTGGATTGCGTGTTCTTGTTCACGGAGGCCAATTGTGTAGCTGATCCAGGACCTAGCTATTAACAACAATTACAGGGAAGGGAAAGAAATGTCCTTGTTTATAGTAGCAGAATCTCTAAATAGCACGGGAAGATAATATAAGCTGCTCCAGTGACCTGAAAGATGTAAGTATGGAGTAGCTTTGAAAAATCTTGATGCATCAGTTCCACAGAAATGTCCAAAGACACTCTGTGTAGGACTTCAAAACTCAACTATTCTTTCTACATAGCTAAGTCACTTCCTATAAAAACTGCATCCTTGTGGCTTTTTAAAAAATGCCTTAAGCAATCTTTGAGGTATCGTTGCTTGCTTGGAAATAATTCTCAGGAGCACAAACCGAGGGGAAAACCAGAGGAGCTGGCATGAGTGAACAAATTAAAGAGCACTGACAGAATAGGATAGCCTTATAAGAAAATTTAGAAAGCATGAAAAATAACCAAGAATATAACTCATTCTTGTCAAAGGAATGGAAAGGAAATAAAAGTACTTTCCTAATCTTGGTGTTGAGTAACTTCTAGGTTTAATATCTAAATCAGGCTTGCAAGAAACTCGTTTCTCAACAGTGACAAGCACAGAAACACACACACACAACCACACACAGCTGAGGTTCTGCTGACCTTGGCAGTATTTTACAGGTTGTACAGTAATGTTTCCCTCTAGTGAATTGTTCTTTTCCAACAACTTTAATTTGTTAAACCAAAAAGAAAAAAAGTTTGTCTTCAGCCCTAGGCTTGTATGCCTTCTTTTTCTCCTCTGACTTTTTGCTTTTGCAAACATTTATTCTAAGCATTCTGTGAACATTCCTTTCTATTGATTAATGATTGTGATTAATGCCTCTTTAAATACTAAAAGGTGATTTTCAAACTTTGAGTTAGGACTTTAATTGTGTCTCTCTCACTTCTATTCATCTTTTCCAGGAATAGTTGGTTGGAAGATTCTGGTCTTTTAGAAAATGTGCCTTACTTGCAAATTTAGAAAGAGCCCAGTGAATTATTTTTTATTGAAAGGAATAAAAAAACCCCACCTCATTCCCTTAAGACCCCTGAAACTCTGAAAGCTTCATAGCCTCTTTTTGATGGATTATTTTGACACTAGCATTCTCTTTTAAATTGCCCTAATTTTTATTTATGTCATTCTTTCATTGGCCACGTATTTTTGAGTACTTACTATGTGCTTAGCATTTTTTTAGGCTTGGAACATAATCACAACTAAAAAAATCTTTGTCGCAAGAGTTTACAATCTAGTAGAGGGAGACAGGGTGCACGTCTGGGTGTGATTTCCATCAATATTAACTGAGCCGGAAATGCTGGGCTGGTGGTAAACATTCCGATGTGTAGCCAGGTACACCTACTCAAAGAGCCACCAATGTTCCACATCGGTGTATGTATAATAACAATGGTGCAAAAGGAATTTTCAAGTGATCCTAACAGCTGGAGTCCATTTATGGTGACTGAAGAAGAGCAATGTGAATGATGGCTGCCAGTCATCATTTTAGTTCTTCGTACAATGACTTATTAGAGTTCTGTGACTGGGTAGAAAGCCCATGGGGGAAAGGATCCTTCTCATCTGAACCTGAACGGCCCCCAATCTGTTTGTTATAAAATGTGCTGGCATTGTGAGAGATTTGTAGATACTTTCTGTGAAGTCTTCATTGAACATACTAGAAAAATGAAGTTTGAAATAAATGGAAAAAAAATTGTAAAATGAAATGAACTCTCAGGAGATTACAAAATTAACTCAGGAGGTATTTATGATAGCATTTTGGGTGAAGAACCCATTATTTATCTAATGTTGAAAATAGGTATTTAGTAGGAGTCTAAAAAATCTTTGAAAATATTCGCTAACAGTGAATTCCAAAACTCTGTCTCTGACCCCCTTGGGAACGCAGGAAACAAATTTCAATGAACCTTAAAACAAAAAATTGAGGACTGGCAAAACCAACTCACTCTTTGAGATCGTTTGTTTGTTTTCTTTTCAGGTTTTGTTTCTTATGAGGGGAATCATTAGTGCCATTCTGTGAATACTGAAAGAAAATTTTTAAAAGGCATTCCACAATAGAAATGAAAATGAGATCAATATACGGTCCCCCATCCTCAAAGTAATAGTTACCACTGAAATTGCTCAAATTATGCACCAGGCACGGCTCTAAATGGTTTCTATAAATCACTCATTCTCCCATCACAAGTCTGTTCAGTAGGCTAAGTCCCATCAAGTTCCCCTTTTTCAGCTAAGGAGCCAGGTATTTTCTTCAGGATCCCACCGAAGACGCAAGCTTAGAACTCAGGCAAGGCAGTCTTGGTTCTACAATCCCACGCTCTTCACCATGACACTGTCTTGCCATAACAAACACTTCCTGTGGATGGTGTGTGTCCCAGGTGCATGAAAGCTGAACATCACGGCCTTGCACCTGCCTGCTGAGCCAGTGTGACTGCATCCTCCCTGGTCTCCCCGGGGCTGCACCCCTCCTAGTCCTTGCCGGGATCTCCGCTACCTCCTGACTCCCCTCACATCCCTCTTCCCTTTTTCACCTCTGCCTTTACTTCTGTGCGTGTTTGCCCCACTTCTTGGGAGGTGAGAGCATTCTTAGGAGACAATGAAAGGACCCGTCTTAGTGTGCTGAGGTTGCCGTAACAAAATACCACGGACTGGGTGGACTACGCAACAGACATTTATTTGTTACAGTTCTGGAGAAGAAGTGCAAGATCAAGGTGCGAGCCCACTGTGTTCCCGGTGAGACCTCTCTTCTTGGGTTATAAATGGCCACCTGCTTGCTGTGTGCTCACGTGGCCTTTCTTCAGGGTGGGTGGAAGGGGAGGAGATATTTTAAAGCCACCAATCCTATTGGATTAGGACCCCAACATTTATGATCTCCTTTAAACTTAATTACTTGCCAAAAACCTTATCTCCAAATATAGTGATTCGGGGAATTAGGGCTTCAGTATACGAATTCTGGGGGACACAATTCAGTCCATAGCGGGACCCACGGATGGTTGACACATAAGGCCTTTCAAAATCCAAGAAAGCCGATTAGAGGAGGAAGCTACTCTTACTCACTTTTGGTTTCACAAAGGCACACCCTCAAAAAATTGCTGTTTAAGGATGTTGATAGCTAAAACTTACTTTCCCTCGAAAGCGGCTGACAAAGTTCTAGAGAACAGAGATGGAGATGGACAGAGAACGCTTGACTCAATTCAAACAAGGCAGTGATTTCCATTTGACCGATCATCGCCACGGGGAATTAACTAACCATAGCAGAGCTGAGGAAAATACTACGTGTACCTGTCATCAGGATCGTGTGGTAAGGTTTCCTCTTTTTTAAGTGCCATTATACACTTCCGGAAAAGAAGTTTGTCAGCCTCTTATTTGTCTAGTTCCCAACCTTCTCAGGCCTTGCCCTTCATCCTCTCATTGTCCAACTGGGCCAAGTGGTCATTTCTAATCATTTGTTCATCTTTCTTCAAACATCTCCTGTGGAAAGTCGGTCAAAGGCAATCAGCCAATGAGACTTTTATGGTCTTTTTAACATCTTCGGACACTCTGAGAAAATCTGGAATTTCCTAGTCACTTAGTGCCCAGATTTACCCCAGTCTGTGAGTGTGGACCTCTAGGTCTCCTTTTTCAGAGACAGCAGGAACTCCAGGGTGTCTTGAAACACCCTTGACTCTTAGCTCTGCAAGGAAGGGACTACATTTCATGTACCAATGTATACTCATCATTTGCAACAATAGATAGCAGGTTAATTAACTAACTAAGTCACAACTTGAACTACCAAATGAAAGGGTGCCCCTTGGGTGGCTAAGGCCTGACTTGAACCATGTCTAACAGTTAAGCAGAGTTCTCAGGATTGTCTCAGCCCCTAAGAAGCTTGCTGGGTCTGGAATTACCCTAATGGGAGGACAAGGCTACACAGGAAATCTTTGTGTATCTGTGGCCATCTGGAATGTACTCACCCCATTTTTATCCCAACCCCACGTTTGCCCCCTTCTCCACTGCACACATTACTGCCAGGAAAACACCAACTTATGAGAATGTCACAGAACATTCTCATTTTATTAGTTATAAAGCACAGCTAATGTATTATAATAATTTTGCAATATATATTATTATGTTGTTACTTGAAAATCCTCCCAATTTTCTAACCTTTGTACACAAATAGTCTGGAAGCGGGGTATGTGACAAATTGCTGTGGAGGGGGGATTCCTTCATTCTTTATGTCTCCCAGAGGCAGTTGACTACTTGTTAAAAACTTTGGGTTTCCTTCCACTCCAAACACATAGTTCTTTCCCTCTTTTCTTATCACTTGTTCAGGCTTAGCTATATGAATTCCTTTTCTACTTTTTCGTTTTCTGCACATCATATCTGTGAACTTGGCTCTTCCTACAAAACTGTGGCGTAAGAAGTAAATAGAGGCAAACAAATGTAACAGAGGCTGAAGAACAGCTCCCCATGCATGCTTGCTTCCTAACCCCATTAACTGCAAATGTTTCTCTATGTGGCCAAAGGGACTTTGCATATGTGGCCAAGTTAAAGATTTTGAGATGAAGAAACCATTCTAGATTATCCCCAAGTGGCCATAAATCTTTGTCTGAGGGACACAGGAGGACTCAGAGCCAACAGCAGCAATGTGAGGACAGAGGCTCTACAGAGGGATGGAGAGGAAGAGAGAGCGAAGCTGCTGGCTTTGAATAAGAAGGCAGGAGACCAAGAGCCAAAGGATGTAGTTGGCCTCTACAAGTTGGAAAGGTCGAGGAAAGGAATTCTTCCCTAGAGCTTCCAGAACGAATACACCCCTGAAGAGCTATTTTAGACTTCTGACCTCAGGAACTATACTATAATAAATTTGTGTTGTTTTAGGCCACCAAGTCTGTGGCGATTTGTTAAAGGTGCCATAGGAAGCTAACACGGGTATGTTAAACAAAAATCTCTTCTTCCTTCACCCTTTATGTTATGAGGTAATGGGCTTTGCTCGTGGAGTTGCTACCAAAGACCCAAGCCACTCCTGTCCCTCAATGTGTACCTTCCCTTCCTGGTGAGTGTGAGGAATCTTCCCTCCAAAGCTCCTAGGCCGCTCTCTCACCCCACTGGCCTGCCATGTGAAGGGACGGTCTCGGGGATGCTATCTCCCCAGCTTTTTTTCGGATCAATAATATTTATAGCCCTGATCCTGGAAGACAGAGTATTTAAGGGAAAACAGGCAGCGTTCTGGAATAAAACATGTACAAAAATTTTTGTGGACCTTGGGGGAGTGAGAGGTTTAGTTCCACAGTTAATAATGTAGATGGAGTTTAAGCAGGACATATATAGATATTTAAAGTATCATCCAGGGCAAAATGGACAATCAGAGGGGGAAAAAAAAGTATTCTGGCAGAGGAAGTTTTTGATATTGTCTTAGAAATATAGACATTTTATAGGAGAAAAGGATTTCAGAAGTTATCTATTCAGGATTTTCTTCACCTTTATTTTTTTAGTCATTTTTCTTAAAAAAAACACACAAAACAAACAAACAAACAAACAAAAGCCCTTGATGTTAAGTATAATCCCTCTTCCCCCCCCCAAATGTATATATACATTTATCCATGTAACCATAACATTTTACACACAATTTCAGCAAGTTCCCAGGGTTCCTTTGATACTCACCCATAAATCTATGCTCTCCAGGCTAGAAATTCCTTTGTCCAACTTCTCTATTATGCAAACAGGAGAATGGAGGCCCAGTCACATTCAGGACTTGCTGGAGGTTGCTAGAAGTGAGGTACTGGCGGAGACAAAACCTAGGCCTTGGAATTCTTGAGTCGCTGTTCTCCCAAATCTTGACCAATGAGCAGCCTACTGCATGAGGAGGCCCAGTCACTGTGCATTTGCCTTTTGATGGGAATAGAATGTGTGGTTTCTTCTAAATCCAGATGTGGCACTGCAGGCAAATGCAACAGAACTTTCCTGAGAGTAAAAAATAACACAACAGAAATTATTGGTTGGGTGATGTCTTATGCTTTGGGGGACCTAGTCATTTCCATAGACAACAAATGCTTTTTGAGTACTTTTTATGTGTCAGACACTGTGTTCTGTGCCAGGCATAGACAGAGATAAAGCTGACCCTGCCCTTGTCCTTACAGATGCCAGTCTAATGGTGAGAAAGACAAATATAAATAAAACCAGAATTCAGAGCGATAAGTAACATTGGGAAAGTATAAACAGTTCTCTCCTGTCTCTGTTACTATTCTTATTGATGATGTATTCTGCTTCTGTCCTAAATTCCAAAGACAGAGTCTTAGAAGAATTAGAAGACAAAAAAATAAAATCAGATTACAAATTGTGGGTATTTCCCCCCCTTTATAACTGTGTCGAGAACAAGGTCTAGTCCAATTCTGTCAATGAAAAAAAAAAGTGATCCTTTGTTTTCCAAATGCAAGCTCATACTTTTCTTGGGATTAAAAAGGAGAAGGCACAGGTGTTCTCCTGATCCCATGTCCAGAAGCAGGAGGGTACTACTCTTCATAATCAATAACCAAAGGAGTGACATGATGTCTCAATAAAGACCTAACACCATAGCATGAGTGTGTGTTACTGGAGAAAAGAGGCCCCTGGTCTATACGGTAAGACCAATTAACTTCAAGAGCAAAGTAGCAGTCACAGCTGAGCTGTCCTAAAGAACAGAATTCAGCAGTTCAAATTCCAAGCCTTAATTCCTTAATAAGGGACAATGTGAGTGGCGTCTCTTCTCTGACCAAGCCATTATTTTTAATTTGTGAGACTTCCATACTGCTTCCCCAGGATCTGCTAAACCCCACCTTAGGCAGGAGTGAGTCATCCTCTCTGCAGCTTTAGATAAAAGATGGCGGGGAAATCCCCTTAATGCGGACTTAATTATAAAGAAATGGGTGTCTGGAGAAAAGGGAACAGATTGCTTCTATTTTTAAAGAGTCATCTAGATTTTTGGAAATAAACCCTCCAGCTGCAGAAGTCTGGGTGTGTTGGCAAAGTGTGGTCCTGAAATGAAGCTGTCAGCCAAGAGAAACCAAACCTCGTTGGGCTTCGTATCATGGCTACTTTTGTTACTCTCTGAGGTCCTGCTGGGGTGGGAAGAAAATATCTTTCTAGATAGAGTGCTGCCAAATTCCTTGGCATCTCTTGACATCACTCAAGAGAAAAATTGGGTTGGATGTGCCATTCGTGAGTGACACAAAAAAGTTGAGGAGTGGTGGAGGAATGGTGAGAGCTGGCAGGAGAACAGAGGCTGAATAGTGAACGAGAACCTTTGAGACAGCAGACCCCAAATCTCTGCATTTTTTTTTTTCACATCGTTACTCCTTTAAGTGCCATCCACAATGAGATGCTGAGAAAATGTTTTTGGTGATAATTTACATCTGGGTTTTTATTCTAATCAAACCACCCTAGAAGAATCAATGGGGTTGTTTCTTATAAAACTGGGATAGGAGACAGTATCGTTTAAATTCATTTTTATTACCATTATTTCTAGTTTAATGGAGAGCAAAGGAAGTCATAAGGAGAAGAGAGGATGGATAAAAAATACAATGCCTGCTACCTTCCCTTGTGAAACAACAGAAATTGGCTTAAAACTGGCTTCCCGTTTTTATGGTCATGTTCTACCATTTTTGCATTATTTCTAAGGTACGGCCTCTTCTGTTCCTTGTTTGCCAGTTGAGACTCATCTCTTACCACCCTCTTCATAGTCACTAGTTTCCTCCCCTCCTGTGGCCTGCTTCAGCCTCAAGGAGCTTCTTTAAGTTCTTTTAAATCTACACCTCATACAGTCCATGGACCACTAGTCCCCACCCCACATAGGTCATAATCTGATCCCAAAGTGTAGAGGTAATTGTTTATAAGGGAATTATTTACATAATACTATGTATAGTATGTAAGCTTTTTTTCCAGTCCCAACTAAAAGAATAAAATATTGATATATGTTCTTCTGCATTCCTTAGTTTACATGAAAACTAGGAAAAAGCCGATTGTCATTGTATTCTCTGTCACATATGCTATTCCTTCTACTGGAAATACTCTTCTCTCTTCCCATAGTTGGCTTTGGTTATCTGGCAAACTTGTTCTGGTCCTTCAAATCTCAACTCAGGTAATATTGATCTAGGTATATTCCCACTGACCTTACAAGTCGGGTTAAATGTTTCTGTTTTCTGAATCTAAGGAACTTCCCATGTAACAGGATGTATCATGGTATGAGGGGACATATCTGCCTTTTTCATCATTACAACCAAACATCTGACTTTGTTTCTGGCACACACTCGGCTCTCAATAAATATGTGTTTATTGAAGGAATGCCAAATTTGATATTCTTCCTTCATTTTCCCTGCCAATACCAGCCCAGTCCCACAGAAAGGAAGAAAGTAAACCAGGGCTATGCTCATCTGAAGCCAGGAGACTGAAACTAATGTGCCAAGAACATGTGCCAAGTGGAGATGGGGAAGGGGGATGGAAAACCATCAAAATGGAAGACAAGACATAATGAACAACATTTGAGAAAATAGGAAAAGGGCCTAAGACATTTTTAATTTGACTCTAAGTGAATACATGAAAAAAAGTAAGCAATTGTGTTTAAGAAAATAGATTCAGTCTTGATGTGAGGGGTAACAATATGGAAGAAAATCTTCAGGAAACCTGGGTCTAACCTTTCACTAAATTTTCAGAGGCACTCAGTCCATGCAAATTGTGATACGAGAGTCAGGCCTCCAAAATGAAAGAGGGATTGGAAGGGTCCAGAGTAGACTTCATTATAAAACAAACTTCAAAAAACTGAGAATATTCTACTATTCTAAATATTAAAAGTAAAGTCATTATTGCTTCCAGGCAATCCATGTTATTTCAAGATAAGAAAATGAAGTAGCAAGACTTGCTTTTCATAGAATTTGGCTTTATCGCTCAGTTGTCATTATTCAACTGTGAGAGAGTATGGTCAACATTTTTCATTTTTGCTTAAGAAATAAGAAATAGAAGCTAACAGAAAATGCAATTAGAATACAATTTGCTCTAAAGAAGAACTTAACAATGAGAAGCACTGAGTATCAGAAAGGACACTGAAGCAAGCACTGAAGTCTTAGGACAGGCCTCCTGCTGTCCAGAGGTAAGGTTGATGATGCCTTCCCAAAGCAAGATCCCTTCTGGCCCTAGCATCATGACTAATGGCATCATGAGCTTATCATATGCATGTACCTCAATATGGTAGACAGGCATGGAGACACAGGTTCAAATCTTGGCTCTTTCACTTCTCCATTTCTAGATATATCTGAGACTTCATGCTTTCTCCTAAGAGATGGAATGATAATGAGGATAATAATACCTACAACACAGCTTTGCTATGAGCATCTTATTTTTCCTCCCTCCCTTTTTTTCTCCCTCCCTTCTCCTTTCAGAAATATCTGCCTTCTTTTCTCCCTTCTTTCCTTCCTTCCTCTCTTATTTTATTGTGAAAAGAACACTTAGCATCAGATCCACCTTCTTTTTTTTTTTTAAGATTTTATTTATTTATTGGAGAGAGAGAACATGAGCAGGGGGAGTGGTAGAGGAAGAGGGAGCAGCAGACTCCCCATTGAGAGGGACCCTGATGGGGGACTCCATCCCCGGATCCTGGAATCATGACCTGGGCCGAAGGAAGCTTAACCTACTGAGCTACACACATGCCCTCAGATTTACCTTCTCAACTGGCAACAACTACCTTTTAAGTGTAGTGTATAGTATTTTGACTATGCTTTCTACAATGTTGTACAGTAGATCTCTAAAGCTTGTTCGTCCACTTCTAGATCTTAGCATGACTCCAGGGAAGCTCTTCTTACCCCATCTAATGGTGTCACTTTCCTCATCTGACAGTCTCACAGCACTGGGTGCCTCTCCTTCTTAGCACTATCACAGCTGTAATCTGATACTTAGATCTGTGATTCTTTGATTAATCTGTGTCTCTGGTACCTAGTCTCGCATCTGGAACATAGTAGGTGTTCAATAAATTTAGACTGATGAATGAATCATTTAAAAAATAAAGATATACCTAAATAAAGATTAAGATTAATAAAAATATTAAAAGACATAAAATGGCACATCTTTAACTCAGTGCCTTGTCTCTTAGGCAATGTCATACTAGCCTACTGTTATAGAAGCATACTGTAGCATACTAGCATACTGTTCTACATCACTAGCAAAATTTCCCATTGTTCTCATGGGAAAATATCATCAGGACTTTTTCAGTTAATTTCTTTGTTTGCTTGCTTTTTCAGAAATGCATGTAACTTATATAGCTACCAACAAGCTAATCCAGGAGATATTTGGGGATGTTCAGGAGCTGGAAGGCTCCATAGTGCAGTTCCTTCTGTGTTTGCTCCCCAACAAGATTTATCTTTGTCCTCCAATCCCTGCCTGGTAAACCCCCCCAACCCTGCAGAAAAACATGCCTCCAACAAGTCTACCCAAAACCACAGGGACCACATCCTTAAGCAACAGATAATTACACAGTAGTCAACTTTTTTTCTGGCTTGCTTATCTATAATTTTTCATCCTCCCTGCTTTTTTCTCACTGTCTCTTGGTTCTTGTTCTTTTAACCCAATGTAGCTGCTTGTGTTACTATGTATAACCCACCATAGTTTTACTTCTCCTGATAATATTCTCGGAGCACCTTAGAGTGCTGCTGAGGCCGAATGAAGATCATGGATTCCTTTTGACAAAGTTAAAGAGATTTTTTAAAATTTTTTAAAGAAAAATGGAACCCGATTCTTAGAAAGTAGTTCTTTAAATCTTTGTAAGTCCTCTGCAAATCTGTACTATGATAAAGATCACTACATTGTGAGATTTATGAGTCTAGGAATTCTATTCCAGCATCTAACACAGTATCTAGTGTATAATGATTATCCAATGAGTATTTGTTAAATAAACAATGAAAAATTATTATACACTGAAAGTATGGGCCTTCTCTATACAAGGTATATGGTAGCAATGAAATAACGCTTGGACAGAATTAAAAATGGACCTACTTACGCCCTATATGAATTAGAATCATCAAATTATATTGTGGTATAGTGAAGTATAGTATTTTAGAGATGGAAGGGAATTCTGAATCTCCTCATGTTGACCAAAGTAAAGAGTAATGCAGAAAGACAAAAAAAAAAAAAAAAAAAATACACTTCTCTCCAGAATATAAACAATGTATATAACAACTTGCAAGGGTTTTAAATTATTATTAAAATTATTAAAGCCATTACAAAAATTAAAGCCTAGAGAGAATATTGATTGATATCTCCTGATGGGTGAGTACTGAGTCATATTCTTCTTTTTTTTTTTTTATTTTTTTTTTTTAAAGATTTTATTTATTTATTTGAGATAGAGACAGTGAGAGAGAGCATGAGAAGGGAGAAGGTCAGAGGCAGAAGCAGACTCCCCATGGAGCTGGGAGCCTAATGTGGGACTCGATCCCAGGACTCCGGGATCATGACCTGAACCGAAGGCAGTTGCTCAACCAAGTGAGCCACCCAGGCGCCCCTCATATTCTTCTTTTTATCCCTCCTTGGCATCTTTCATACATGTTCACTAAATACTGGTTTCCTGGTTGCTCAAACAAATAATGTACAGGAATTTCCCTGAATCGATTTACCCACTGTTTTCTGTTCTACCTTCTTGATCCTTCCACTTTTATGAGCAGCATGACTTGGTGAAAACCATTAGCTGACATTTCCCCTTTAGGGGAATGGTTCCATATGGGGTTATTATAGTTCCATATGGTTTTGTTATAGCCAAATCTTATAGTGCACATGTTAACATCAAATACCACTAGAAAAAAGTCCTTTTTCTTCTTTTCAGGGGTCCGGAGCTCTGTATAAAACTAGACAGAGCTCAGATGTCATATTTGCCTGAAACTTGGGCTCTTTTCTCTGTATCAGGCTGGTGGACAGTTGAGTTTTTGGTGATTCTGAGGATTCCTTTGTGTTAACAACAAACCGTCTATTTAAATCTTCCCTTTACAGAAAAGAGTTTGACTAAAATAGCATCTGCTTTAAAAACTAACCTTAGTATTATGCTAAGTGAAATAAGTCAACCAGAGAAAGAAAATTATCATATGATCTCACTGATATGAGGAATTTGAGAAATATTCAGAGGATTATAGGGGAAAGGAGGGAAAAATGAAACAAGACAAAATCAGAGAGGGAGACAAACCATAAGAGACTCTTAATCTCAGGAAACAAACTGAGATTTGCTAGAGTGCAGGGGGTTAGGAGGGATGGGGTAGCAGGGTGATGGACACTGGGGAGGGTATGTGCTATGGTGAGCGCTGTGAATTGTGTAAGACTGAGGAATCACAGGATTGTACCCCTGAAACAAATAATACATTATACGTTAATTTAAAAAGTGAATTAAAAAAGCTAATCTTAAATTAGGGTTTTTACTAAGCAGCATTCAGTTTTAGAAGATCTAGTTCTATATCTACATAAGACACTTCAGGTTAACATAGTTTTGAAACTTGATGATAATCAGTTTAAGATTGAAAGGACCTAAGGACTTGGGAAAAAATAAGTTTTGGGCTCTCACTAGATTGCTGCTTATGTAGTGATTGTGATGAACTTTTAAGATGAACTTTTAAGATGAGGAAATCCCAACCAGAGAGCTAGCTCTGTAGGCAGCTGCTCTCAAAATAAATTAATTACATATGTAATCCATGAATGTATACTTGTTTTTGGAAAACAAAACAAAGAAAACAAAATCCTCTATAACACCAACTGCATAAAACACTCATCTTTTCTTCCACTCAACCTTGCCTTAGCTTTGCTTTTCTCCCCATTTTAGTTTGCTCATTCACTGGTCTTAATATCCATATCCTTCACTTTTTATTACTTTTATTTACCCATTAAATTTTGGCACTTGGCAGTGAATCAGGAACCAGGTGACAGAACCATTTACTGTTAGTTCAAAGGTTCTGTAGAAAATATCCACACAATTATCCTCTAAGCCTTCTTCATCACTATCACCATAACTATCATCATTATCAAGGTACAATGACTTAATTGTTTCTATAACTTCGTCTTCATGCATCCCCTTTAGGTCCCCTTTCTGTTTTCTTTTCCCCTGAAGAGCTTTTCTTAATTTTCCCATGATACAGAGATTAAACTTAAAAAAAAAAAAAAAAAGGAGAAGAATAATGGAACTAGATTTAATGGAAGCTTGTTCTCTAAATCTAAATTCTTTTGTGAGGCCTTTTCAAATAACATTTGTTTATTCATTTATATCTTGCCATATTCCAGAAGGGATTAGAGGTGACTTGTAAGACATACACAGAACAAGATAGTAAAGTAAATACACAAAAATGAGGAAAGAAAAATAATTTGAATCAAGACCTGTATTACATAGATCTGCAATTCTTTTAAATGAATCATGGTTTTGGCTTTGATTTTTTATAGGAAATCAAAGAAGGAAGGCTTCAAAATGTGAGAGACCACAAAGGCTCTTTAAAAAAAATACAGTTTTAAGTGCAGTCCTACTTTTAGTAGAAAGATTTAGGATAAATATATCTATACTCGAGAGAAAAGAAAAAAAAAAGAAACAGCAACAATTGAAACTTCCATAGACATTTTGTTTTAAGACACACAAATTCTCCAAAATCCCTTCTCCCTAAAAAAGATCTTTTAAAATGAACAAAATTGCATTGAACATAATGATTATTTACCATCCAGTGAGCCTTCAGAGAATGACACTATGTATCTGGAGCTGTGTGTCATTTAAGCTATAGTTTCTGTCCTCTAGAATACCTCTGTTTAATTGGGAAGGCCAGTGTGTACACATAATTCCAGCAGAGCAAGAATGTCCTAAGAGATGGAAGTTCAAGGTTGCTCAGTGTGGTGGATATACACTGGATTGTAAAAATTGTAGACAGGGGTTCAAATCTTGACTCAGCCACTTTTCTGTTGCTAGATATATCTGAGACTCTAGTCTCTTTTCTTTTCTTTAAGATTTTATTTATTTATTTATTTATTTATTTATTTATTTATTTGGCAGAGAGACAACAAACAGCGAGAGAGGGAACACAAGCAGGGGGAGTGGGAGAGGGAGAAGCAGGACTCCCGCTGAGCAAGGAGCCTGATGCAGGGCTTGATCCCAGGACTTTGGGATCATGATCTGAGCCGAAGGCAGCTGCTTCATGGTTGAGCCACCCAGGTGCCCCCTGTTCTCTTTTGTAAGACGTGATTATGATAAAACATGCGACTGTTTTGCTATGAACGTCTTCACTTCTAAATCTTAGTGTAATTAATACCATCCCAGGAAAGTTAATCCTGATCCATCCAATAGTGTCACTTTTTCTGTCCACATTAGACATTCTCAAAGCAGCACATGTCCTTCCTCCTTAGCACTGATCACAGCTATAACCTTATATTTATGTCTGTGATTTTCTTATTAATGTGTGTCCCCAGGACCTAGACTGGAACTAGAACCTATTGGAACCTATTGATACTCAATAAATTTAGATTGATAAATGAATAATTGAAGGAATGACTATAGGCATGAATAAAGGTTAAGAGATGTAACATGGTACATACTTAGCTCAATGCATGGCCTCTTGAGTAATGTCATATCCTTGGCTAAGAAAATTCCCCCATTGATACTGTGGGAAAACATCCTATCAATAGCTTTTCACCTCTGAATCTAGAAATTCACTCACTAAAACTTTGAAAAGGGTTATGGCTGTAATTTAAATGAATCTTTATTCCCTTCCATATCTTATAATACTAAAATTGTTAAAAGATTCATCTTGCCTCCCATGGACAGGAAAGGAACTTAAACTCTTCGTACTAGGGTTCAATAATCAAATCAGAAAAGCGTTTAGGGGTGCCTGGGTGACTCAGTTGGTTGGGCCGCTGACTCATGACTCAGGTCATGATCTCAGGGTCCTGAGATCAAGCCGTGTGTGGAGCCCCATGTCAGGTTCTGTGCTCAACGAGGAGTCTGCTTGAGGATTTCTCTCCCCCTTTCTCAGCCCCCTCTCCCTGCTCACGTATGCTTTCTCTCTCTCTCACTCTCCCTCTCTAAAATAAATAAATCTTTAGGGGAAAAAAAAGCTTTTAAAAAATTATACCTTGAATCGTAGTTAATGTTAACTATTTATTCCAAAATCTCAGTTATGGTAGTGAGGAGAGCCTTTTTCTCATAGATCCTTTAACACAGTAGTGTATAAACTGATCTGTTTATTCCCCATGTGTCGAGTAAATGGCACGAAATAGTAATACCTATTTGATTAGACCAATTTTGCTTTTGTGATAAAAGAGGAAATATCCAAGTGTATAGGACAAAAATCTCTTCATTCTTGGCACTTGTAGATTATTATTTTCTAATATCTGGCCTCACTTGTAAGCTTAATGAGTACAGGAACTTTGATTTTTTTTTTTATTCCTTGATCCTAATATTCCTTGATCCTAACACAGTGCCTGGCACAGTGTATGTACTCAGTAAATATTTGTTTAATGAAACAATGTAAAGGAAGGACTGGGTAAATGAAAACGGTTGGAAGAACTTAAGCAATATTCTCTTACATCTTGGAGAGAAAGCTTAGCTGACCTATAGACTCTCAGCATTGTCCATTTATTTTTTGAAAATCAGCACCTTCCATCACTAGTTGAATTTTGGAAGCTATTAAACTTTGGTTGTTACCGTGCTTCAATGTCATCCATACAAAAGACCACCAGGAACACACCCATAGCAAATAAAATTGGATTGGATTTATTCCCATTGCAGTGAGAGAATCAGAGAGGAAGAGGAATGAGTTACTGTAGGATCTGATCTTGTCTTAGGTGATTTGGGGAAGGATTCAAGGAAGAGAAAATTCACAGTGGATTGAGTGCTGTCAGCAGACGCGATTAGTTCTATAGTTGAGTAGCTTAATGAATTTTAAGTAGAGAAAAAGGAAGAATAGAGGGTCTCTAAAGCTGTCATCGGTAAATATGCAACAGTGACTCACATTATCGGGACAGGGGGGTGTTTGGTATGTTTGACAGGGACGATGTTCATGTTTTGCTATGTTCAGACATCATTACAGAGTAGGCTCATTTTTGCCTCGATCTGTCATGATCCCAGAGTCCCCTCATCTGGTGTCGCTGTTCTGTGAGATTGTTCAGTTTTTACAGGAGGACACTAACACCAAGCTGTGTGATGGCCAACCAGCTCCTGGTAGTCAGGGCCTGCTAGTCTCTTTCTCACTGGGAAAGCGACGCACAAACAAAAAAACAAAACGCCGCAAAACCCTGTTACCACCCATTTAATTTAGGTTGAATCATTTTTCTGAGTTTTCTAGGAAAGCCTACTAAGTAAGAACTTAGTCAAAGATGGTTGTTTTCATAGGGCAAGAAGGGGGATACATTGTGAACCAGAAAGACAGAAAGGAATATCTCAGTAGCGCCAAGTCAGGAAGTTGGGGTGTTTAAAGACACAGGAAACATGAGGAGAAGGAAAATTGATCATAAGTTTTACTTATTTTGTGTTTTTGATTGTTGAGACTGAGTTTTAGAAATAAGACTTTGTAAAATGATGACAAAGAGGTCGGAACTTCTGTTTTTTACTAAGTTTACAAAGAAATAGGATTTTTTATAAAATCATGGCATACAGAAATTAGAATTTCTGGTTTTACAGAAGTTATGCAACACCATTGCTAAAATATATGTATGAAAGTAGTGTAAATGACAACATGGGACACCACTTCGTACACAAAATGCTCCAATCAGTTTGAGATCCATACCTAGAATTTGTCACTTTTATTTAAAAATAGCACTTTAGGGGCACCTGGGTAGCTCAGTTGATTAAGCATCTGCTCAGGTCACGATCCTGGAGCCCTGGGATCGAGGCTCACATCAGGCTCCCTGCTCAACGGGGAGTCTGCTTCTCCCTCAGCCCCTTGCCCTGCTTGTCCTCACTCTCCCTCTTAAATAAAACAAACAAAATCTTTAAAAAAAATAACACTTTAAAGACAATTTCATTTTTGAGTGCTTCGTGTTGTTCTCTTGTTAGGTAAAATCAGAGAACATGAAAATAGCACCGAAAACAGAATTTTGTTCTTAGAATATGTAAGTTTTTATATATTTAAGTATATTTCAAATCTTTCTTGATGAAAGATCAATTAAGAAACCCAAAGATTATATCTCTATTCTTCATAGATATATATATTTATCATCCATTATATCCTGTCAGTGACATTAAGCCGTTGTTGGCTAGTTCCCAGGACCTTTTACAGGCTTTCATCTTCAGAAACTCAATTGCTTCCTGTACAGGTAAACTCTGGAACATAAAACCTGTCCCTCCACTGGTTTGGAGGCGAAACTTGCAGCATAGCTTTTGCATGCCTTTTGGCTGAAGACATGATTATCCTGCAGCTTCTCATGCATGAAAGTTCCTGACTCCCTCAACAGCCTCATCAAAGCACATACTGCCAGAAAGAGCTCTGAGTCCACAATTAGTTTTGTTTTAGTCTCTGAAGTTTCTTTCATTCACATGTGTGGTCTTCTCCTTTCCACAATTTAATACAGTATTTATATTTTTCACTTGAAGAAAAATGCACAGATGTATACCCACGTTCCGGGTATGCTACTGAAGTGGATTCTTTGCAAAGACTCTAGAAGCATGCCATTAAAAGCGAAACACTGCTCAGAGAGGTCCCTGAGCTTTCATCTACACAGCCATAATCAAGCAGAGATTTGTTAATTTTCTGGTTAATTAAAACTTCTCTTTTTGATTCTCCATATTAGATTACGATCAGTAGACAATGGGCAAATCTTTACTTCATTATGTGGTAGGCAGATCTGTCAGGTTTAGCCCGCAACGGCTTCTTAAATTTCTTCTATCATGGATTTGTTTTGGGAGAATTCTAAGCATGCCCGGTTTAGAGTGAAAACAATCATCACATAACTTAAACAAAATGCTACTGTAGGAACAATTTATTTCCCTTTTCTTTTTTGGACCTGTATAATTCACATTCAATCGAATCTCTGGCTCATTTACAGTGTTGACCCTACGTAAAATACAACCATACTGATAGCACAAGATATTAGTTTGGTAAAGACTAATTGATTCAGTTCAATAGTTGCTCTGATAGTAATTTTTAATAGTTCCAGGTAACTTAAATCATAAGTCACCTTACAAATCTGTACCTCTAGAAAGGATATGAAATTTAAAAGTTGGACTCAAAAAGTCAAAGGCAAACATGGATGTGGATACCTTAGCTGACAAATTATTATTTATTGAGCTGCTTCAGATTTTAATATTGCTCCCAATTGCTTCCCATTTTTTACTATGTAATTAATGCCTTTTTGTGGGAACTTCAAATGGGCCAAAACAATGTTAGAAACTCCACAATAAAAACATAGATAAAAAACATGGATAATATTAATCGTTGAAATTAGAGGCCATTTTTCATCTGTTTTCCTTTTGTTTCAATCATTCTGTATAAGCCTGTGCAAACTGAAGGGGATAAAAGGGGGAAAGAATTCTTACTTGTTCAACCACTTCCAGAGCAAGTATAATCTTTGCCTTTATAATTTCTGCTGGGAAGTGCAGGGCTCATTTGAGCAGTATTAAATAGAAGGAGACAGCCCAGGGAGGGCTTGAAGCTTGGCTTCAGACTGTCTAGAGATGTATCCCACCAAAACACATCTTGGTAATGTCCCTTCCTCTAATAATGCAGTATATATTTCCTACCAGATACTTCTTTTTGTCCTCAGGATAAAACATCTCCAAAATTCTAAATTGCAAGTTGACTTTTATAAATTAGGCATTTCAGCCTTAATCTAAAAAGACTAGCAAGTTACTCCAAAGCTCATTTTAATGAAAGCGGTTTTGCCGTGTCCAGAAATGATGGCTCAGAATCACAGCATATTGGTTGTCCAGGGTACTCCAAGGAGGTCTGAAGATCATTCCCAAAGTTCTCACTGCCTTTTCCATAAAGTGCCTGGGAAGACAGAGAAAAAACCAAAAACTTGCAACATCAGAAACCGTAACTGACAACTGACTCACAACTGAGATCTTAGATAATTGACACTAATTATAAAGGAGTCAGATTGAGGGAAAACCTCTGCAGGCTGCAACTCACAGCAATAATGGCAAACAGTTATGTGATATTTACTACATGCCTGGCATTGTTCTAAGACTTTACTTGTTCTCATCATCATGTCAACTTCACAACAAGCCTATGAGTTAGTTACTATTATTTTTTCTATTTTCCAGTTGAGAAAAACAGAAGCACAGAGAATTGAAGGGACTTACATAAAGCTAATAAATGGTGCTGTTGACAGTTAAGCCTAGAACATTCTTAGTCATTATAACACACTGCTTCTTGGTATATCATAGTTTTGTCTCATGAAAAAAGGAGTCGCCTGAAAAAAGTAGGCAAACACTTCACAACTGTTCTAATGTACCTTCATTACTTTACACTGAGACTTGTAAGAGTGAAGAGCTGGGCAACCACCACACTCCATCCCCAGGTGCTTTTCCAGAGTCCACCCTCACCACCCCCCACTGTCCAGCGTCTTTCTTCATGTATGTAAATAACATACAACCCAGGAAATAATTGGAAAAAAGAGGCAAAGATCTCAGCTGGGTCAAGTTTGACTGTAAAGCTTTCACTTCAGTCCAGGATACTTACAGAAAACAAAAAACAAAAAAAAAAATTGGATCCTGCAGTAAGACAGGGAAAGCTACTGTAAAAAGAAGGGAATGGTAACAAGAAGATCCAGAAGAAGATCTTGTCTTTGAAAATAGTCTATAGCCTTAGGGAAAAATTTCAGTCAACATTTGGCAACTTAGCAAAATGGCAAGGAAAAACATGTCTCCTACAAAGCAAGAACTGACAATTATTAAAAGAAAAAAGATTGAGATAAAAAAGCATCCAAATGAGTGAAAAGGAAACTAGGTAAGTAAGTAATGCAAGTGTACTATCTATACCTATATATAGATAGCATATCTATACACACACACACACACACACACACACACACACACAGAATTAATACCTCGGTTGAAGACATTAAGGAACCATTACCACAGACAAAACTAGGAAACTTTCACAGAACAAAGAAGAGGATAAAGATATGAGGAAAATCATAGAGAAAAAAGGTTATGTTAATAAACAAGAAAATATTCTTGCAGGAGATAAAGTAGGGTGAATGAAAGAACTATGAATGGCATGGGTAGGGCTAAGGGAGACCAATAAAGGTTGATGAAGCATCTAGAACTAGCAGTGATGTAGACCACATACCACCCCCAGGTCAGAAGGGCTGAGCAAGCAGCAAGTCATGGAACCTAGAGAAGGCAGTAGAAGTTCCGCGGAAGCTGTGGCTGAGGCACGGCCCAGCCTTGACTCAGCAGGGATGGAGCTGAGGGAATAAATACCCAACTTTCTTGCCCTTCTATATTCTGGAAACATCTCTCACTGGCCAGAGACAACCAGAAGGCTGAAGTCCAAGAAAACCCATTATACGGTCACAAAGGTCAGATTCTCAGAGCATAGAACATGGTGGGAAAGGATGGAGAATAAATCTGTGGGACCAATGGAGAATATCTAACCCAGTGACTTACATAGGAGGGCAAGGGCAGAAAACTCACTTATGTGTAACTGTGTGGCAAAAACAAAACGAAAACAAAAACTAAAAAAACCCACAAATGGAACAGGAAAAACAATAAAAAATAGCCTAGAAGAAAATTTTCCTTAGGAGGCTGCACATTTAAGGAGATGACCACTGTAGGCAATACTAATGAAAAAGACTTATGCCTAAATGCATCTTTGGTCAAAGTACAAAGCAAAACCATACAGGGTTCAAGAAAGACAGTTCACTTACAAAAGAAACAAAAAGAGGTCTCGACATGCATCATAGAATACCAAAGCAACAACAACACTAATAGAAATAGAGTTAAATCTACAAAGTTTTGAAAGGAAATAATTTTAAGTTAAGAATTCCGTAGCTGGGGTGCGTGGGTGGCTCAGTGGGTTAAAGCCTCTGCCTTCTGCTCAGGTCATGATCTCAGGGTCCTGGGATCGAGCCCTGCATCGGGCTCTCTGCTCAGCAGGGAGTCTGCTTCCCCCTCTCTCTGCCTGCCTCTTTGCCTACTTGTGATCTTTCTCTCTCTGTCTGTCAAATAAATAAATAAATATTTTAAAAAAAAAGGAATTCCATACTCGGTCAATTCATTTTTTTATGTGTAAAGAAATCAGAAATGCATACTCAAATATGAGTGGACACAGAACATATAACATCTATGTATCTTCCTTGAAAAACTTTTCTTAAATTATATACTATGAAAAAGAAAATAAAATGAGCGGCTGAGAGATTGTGTTATAAAATAGTGCTGGTTGGCGACATTAAAGCATTTGAAACACATGCATATAGTCGTAGGGTTAGCTACAAAACAAAATGCAAATGTCAAAATATTTTCAAAGTATGTGAAGGAATTGTAAGATAAAGATTAAAACCATAATAACACTAATTTAGATTGCAAATTTAATAACACTGTATAGATTCTAAATCTAAGCTTCAATAAACAAAGGAAAAGAAGATAGGAATAATGTGCTAAAGTTCTTACCTCCTATATGGAAATATATTCTTCACTCTGACTTTAAGAAATAATAGTAGTAGTAGTAACACCATCACCCTTTATTGAATACTTACGACATGCCAGGAACTGCTCTGAATAATTTACATGAATTTATTCATTTCAAACTTAAAATAACTACATTACGTTGATTCCATTATTATATTCATTTTACAGATAAGAGTATTGAACTTAGGTAACTTTCCCAAAGTGAACCAACTAGTTTTTGAGTTGGTCTTTATAATCACTATTTTATACTTAATGCATCTGTTCGACAATAAGAAATTGATTAAATAAATCATGGAATATTTAAAAAATAGATTCTTCTAAATGTAAAAGCACATTTGTTGATAATGTAACGATATCTATTTTCAATCACATGTGAAATTATTTACCTGTATTACGTAGTGGACATCTTGTTTTTGCCCTCACAGTACACAAGCACCCCTTGGAGATCTTGTGGGTTCAGTTCCAGACCACTGCAATAAAGTCAAGTGAATTTTTTGTTTTCCGAGTGCATATGAAAGTTCTGTTTACACTAGACTGTGGTCTCTAAGTGTGCAATAGCATGATGTCTAAAAAATATATACCCACCTTAGTTTAAAAATACTTTATTGTTAAAAAATACTAATCACCATCTGAGCTTTTAGAAAGTCATAATTTTTTTGCTAGTGGAAGGTCTTGGCCTCGATGTGATGGCTTCTGACTGATCAGAGTGGTGATTGCTGAAGGCTGAGGTGGCTGGGACCATTTCTTAAAATAAGACAATGAAGTTTGCTGCATTAATTGGCTTTTCCTTTCACAAACAATTTCTCTGTAGCATGTGACCATTTGATAGCCATTTCCCCATAAATAGCAAAACTTCTTTCAAAATTAGGCTCAATCCTCTCAAATCCCGCCACTACTTTGTCAACTAAGTGAATGTAATATTCTAAGTCTTTTGTTGTCATTTTCAGTCTTCACATTATCTTCACTAGGAGTAGATTCCATCTCAGGAACAAAACAAAACAAGAATAAAAACAAAAATAAACACTTATTTGTTTATCTATAAGAAGCAACTTCTCGTTTTGTTATGTTTTTATCATGAGGTTGCAGCAATTCAGTCACCTCTTTAGGTTGCACTGTTATTTCTGGTTCTCTTATTATTTCTTCCACACCTGTAGTTACTTCCTTCACTGACGTCTTAACTCCTCGAAGTCATCCGTGAGGGTTGGGATCCACTACTTCCAAATTCCTATTCATGTTGATATTTTGACCTCTTCCCATTAATCACAAATATTCTTAATGGCATCTAGAATGGTGAATTCTTTCCAGAAGGTTTTCAATTTACTTTTCCCAGTTCCACCAGAGGAATCACTATCTATGGCAGCTCTACCCTTACAAAATGTATTTTGTGGATAATGAGACTTGAAAGTAGAAATTACCCCTCAACCCATGCACTGCAGAATGTAAGTTATGTTAGCAGTCATGAAAACAACATTAATCTTGTTGTACATGTCCATTAGTGCTTGTAGGTGACCATTGAGCAGTAATATTTTGAAAGGAATCTTTTTCTGAGCAGTAGATCTCAACAGTGGGCTTAAAATATTCAGTAAACTATATTATAAACAGATGTGCTGTCTTCCTGGTTTTATTCTTACAATTTTAGAGCACAGGCAAGAGTTAGCATAAGTCTTGGGGCCCTAGATTTTCAGAATGGTCAGTGAGCACTGGCTTCAACTTAAAGTCACCAGCTGCATTAGCCCTGAACAAGATTCAGCTGTTCTTTGAAGCCAGGCACTGACTTCTCCTCTCTAGCTATGAAAGTCCCAGAAGGCATCTTCTCCCAGCATAATGTTGTTTCATCTACACTGAAAACCTGTTGTTTATTGTGGCCACGTTCTTTAATGATCTTAGCTAGATCTTCTGGATAATTTGCTGTAGCTTTTATATCAAAGCTTGCTGCTTCACCTTGAACTTTCATGTTATGAAGGCAGCTGCTTTCCTTAAATCTCATGAACCAATCTCCACTAGCTTCAGAATTTCTTCTACAGCTTCCTCACCTCACCTCAGCTTTCAGAAAACTGAAGAGAGTTGGGGTCTTGCTCTGGATTAGGCTTCAGCTTAAGGGAATGTCGTGACATGTTTGATCTTCTATCCAGACCACTAAAACTTTCTTCATATCAGCGATAGGCTATTCCCCTTTCTTATCATTAGTGTGTTCA
>CM052810.1:102645479-102709711 GCA_028533885.1 Nasua narica | reverse complement strand
CCCTGCATTATGCTCCTTCCAGGTTCTGAAAGGCTGTGTCTTGCACCAGTATGTTTCTTTTAGAACATTCATTTACAGAATCAAAGAAGATCTCCCGTGGGCATTCTGTTATCTTGCCAGTCCTGACCTGAAATACAGCTGGAAAACGCAGGAAGCTTTGTAAATAACAAATCTGACCTTCATCTCTTAGCACTTCTTGGCATGCTTCTTGTTCAAAAAGACTCTAAGAAAATCAGGAGATTGTGTTCATTCATTGACTGCTTCTTCTCTGGGTAAGTGTGTTTAAATCCCCTTCTGGTTGTGTGAAAACGATATTAATGGTTTCTATTTTCTCCTTGGTGGATCTACTTCGTAGTTTGTGGTATCTGTCTTGAAGAGTCTGTTCATTCGTTCGTGTAATCCATATTTGCTTATTCAGGCAATTCACTCATTCATGTAGTTCATTCATTCATGCATTCAATATTTAACTTATTATCTACTTACCAACTTCATGCCAGATGTTGTGCTAGATGATGAAGCTTGTGTATGAAACAAAACAGACCTGGCCCCCATCCTCATGATGCTAACAGAGTAGCGAAGCAGATAGTAAATGAAGAAGTGTGTTACATGATACCGGAAAAAACACAGAGTGTTTTAAGACATTACAGCAATTTAGATAGGGGAATCTGCAGAAGTGACATCGAGGGTGATGCAGCCAGGGGTTGGAGGCTTGATCTCCACGTGTCTTCTCTGTGAGGACTGATTGGAGGGAATAATGGGCACTGCACTGCAGGAGGAGATGAATTAGTAGGTTATTGCTTAAATGCAGGGGAGAAATGATTGCTCACCTAATGACACAGGAAGGACTTCTGGAGGTAACTGACAATGTTCTCTTTGTCTCATTTCATCCGCATAAAATAATATCAAACAGCATATTTTTTATCTGAAGGGGTGACACATTCTTTTATTTCAGAAGAATCGAAGTTTCTGGTTGATCTTTAAAAACAAAATACAGAGTAGGCCATCAAGTAAAATACAAATGAAAAAGAGATAATTTTCTATTTACCCACACACTCTTTCCTCACCAGTCTCCTATTAGCAGGGACAATTAGTTACCCTTAATCACTTATTTCTGTGTAAGTGTGTGTGCATGTGTGTATGTTGATATATTCACACATACATTACATAAATGGAGCTAATACTGTTCATGTTATCAGAAAATTATTTTTTAATTAATATAGATGTCTTTCCATATTAGCACACATAGATAAACCTTATTTTTCATGCTTGAATAGTAGTGTATAAAATGTAAATGAAAGTACAATCGCATTTTAATAATTCCACATTGTTTCTATTGCTTTTTACAGTTTTGGTTTTTTACACTTAGTTCTTTTTTAATTCATCCAAAAATTATCTTTGTGTATTATTTGAAGTAAGATTTCTTTACTTATTAACAATTTATTTTCCCTCCAAAGCATTCTCTTCTCCCAGCCCTATTTATTGACTACTTCATCTTTTCCTTCTCATCATTATATACAAATTCTCTCAGAGACATTAATGTCCTTTTGGAATCTACTTTCTATTCCACTGATGTATTTATCTATTATTATGGCCTCACCACACTGTCTTATTAAAGATTAAAGTTGTTTAGTGCTTTGACATTTTATAAGCAAAAGAACTCAAGAGTGGTGGTTAAGGCTGTGATCACTGGTGCCAGTCCAACTATGGCTCCAAACTCTGGAGCCTAGTAATGTATTTACTCTCAATGCTGTTTGTGATCGGTGCATTCTTACACCAGTACGGTACACTCATCAGTATACTGTAGTTCAGGTGCTGCTTTAAGATTGATTTGGTGTTACTCGCAGTGATAGATGGGTAGTAAACTATTTTTAAGAAAAAATATTGGAATTCTTTAAAGCACCATTCTTTCAAAAATTATCTACTTACAAATAACTGACTTGGACACAATGGTGACTCTAATAAGGTTGCAAATAAAGACAGCTTAGATAACTTGATGACTGTCCATGTTCACTGTGGAAGAGCTCTACTGCTCAAGTCCTTGGGTATAAAGTGCAAATATTTTGAGTCGTGTTTTCTAGTTAGCAGCACAGACTGTGGGCAGCTCTTGAAAATAGGGAGCAGGAGTAGGAACAAAGTTTAATTTTTGACTCCAATAAGAATAATAATACCCACGATAGCCCTAAGTTGCTGGATAGAGAATGGAGTAGAGAAAGCAGGGTATGTCTGCAAAAATTACAGCTGGCCCTCGGGATACTCGGAAGCCGTCAGCTGGAAAAACACCCTGAGCAAACCTCTTGAATAAACTGAAAGAAAACATTCCCAAATATTAATATTGTATTGCTGGAAATCTGTTGGAAGGCAAAATATGGCAAAACTTGGGGCATTGACTCTGACCAAGGGGCTGTCTATGTGAGATGGGAGGTGGCGGAGTGGGTGGCATATCTGGAGGTGTAACTTGAGCTGGTAAGAGAGGATTGTTGACACCAAATAGCCAAAGAGCCAAATCTAGTGACTGTTTTGCGGCAACTTGAACTGAGAAGCCCAAGACAAGGATTTTTAAGAGTAAAGCACTGAAATCAGGAAATGGTCCTAGGGTGCCTGGGTGGCTCAGTTGGTTGAGCGTCTGTCTTTGGCTCACATCATGATCTCAGATTTCTGGGATTGGGACCCATATTGGGAGCCTGCTTCTCCCTCTTCCTCCTTTCCTTTCCCCTGCTTGTGCCCCCTCTTTCTCTTTCTCTCTCAAATAAATAAAATCTTAAAAAAAAAAAGAAAGAAAATGGTCCTAGTAGTTTGGCAATATACTATTTAACAAGCAAATTCTCCATTTATACTAAAAATAGTAGGCACTCATCAACATAACACTACACAATTTATTGGGCACTGAATCTCTTTATATAGTACCTACAGCCAAGTTAATTTACACAGCTGGATGCAAAAAAAAGTTTTATAAGCACATCCACAGATATCCATTCTCCTCCTCTGTCTCCCTCTCCTCTCTGTCTCCTTCTCCCTCTCTTTCTCCCCCCTTTCACACACACACACACACACACACACACGACTGAGAAATTGCTATCAATTGTGACAGTGTTAACTAGAGAAATAAAAAATAAGGAAGCACGGACCTGGTTATTCTCCCTTTCTCCTTTACTTCAGTCACCTAGCCAATCCTATTAAAATCTTCCCCTGTCAAGTTTTCCCCAGCTGTTTTCCCCCCATTGCTGCTGTCACCATCTTTGTTGCCTTGATGATGGCAATAGTGGACTAATTACTTTCTATCAGCCTTTATTCATCCAATCCATCAACTTCTCCATGAACACATTTATCTTTTTTACATTGCACTCATCGGCCTGTCTTCAAAACCTTTAATAGTTTCTCATTTTCTATAGAACAAAGGCCAAATTCTTTATCTTGGCCTTCCACAATTGGTTTTCAAACCACCACTCCAAGGTTATATCACTCATTACTATTCTCCAAATCACCTAGCGAAGCAAGCTGCTCTACTTACTATTCCCTACCCACTCCTTGTCCACTTTTGCCTCTGTGTTTGCATGCATGAGATTCCACAAAATTCCCCCCTCCCCAAATACTTTTAAAGGTCTGACTCCTTTTCTCAAGGTCCAATTCGTATCCATATCTTTCCTGTGGCCTTCTATAACTTCTCCAGTGTTAACAACCACTCCTTCCTTGGAACTGTTTTAACAACCATTAGTCAAATTGCTGGAGTATACTAATTCTTGAGATTTTTTTTAAATGTTGAGAGGTGGAAAGGGGCAGCAAATATGGCCTTTCAAATTGCAAGCCATTTTCTGTCTCTGGAGGTAAAGACTCCAGCTCACTTTTGTGGAAGATAGTTTTTGGATGCGGCAAACATTAGTTTTAGTCAAATATTTCCATCTCCCTTCTGGTCATATGGTGAGACTGCACATCTCTGCTTTCTTGAAGTTAGGTGTGGGCAGATGCTTTGCTTTGGCCAATGAATTGTGAATTTAAGCGACACATTACACTTGCCTTTAAGCATTGAATCAATGTATGATTTTCCAAATTCTTTCTCTCTACCCTAGCAACCAGCATTATACTCGATAGTGGTTGCAACTTCAATCTGATTCTAGAAGGTGATATAGAAAGGAGCCCCTCAAATCACTAAATTTCCTCTTCTTGGTGAACCAGAGCTTATTAACTCTAAAAGCGATTAAAAGATAGCATGAGCATGAAATTAATCTCTGATTTTTAAGCTACTAGATTTCGAGATTGTTTGTTAGTCCTGCATAACTGCTACCCTATCCTGAGTGATTCACTTTGTTTAAGAAAAATCTTCAAAATGCATCTTTAATTCCACAAATGAAGTGGTTGCCTATCCATTATTTGGGGGGAAACTATGAAAGCGTTATTTACTTAAATGCAGATGTTAAGTTCCTGATAGTTGAGCTGAACCATTTCACTGAGAGTTTAAACCAGAAGATCAAGAGTGGAGAACCTGAGTGTCAACTTTCAAGAGGCATTTCAGGACTCTGGAGTTGTACAGTGATGCTTGAGGATCGACTAAACAGATGTGGTGTGTTCTTGAGAAGGGGAGGTATCAATCCTCAATTACAAAGCAATTAAAACTGCTGTGGCTCCTGAAGGAGGAACTTTTGGAGCATCAGTAAAACTGGCCCTCTCCTGAAGAGGCTCTGCAGTAGGCTAATGAAGCCTCTCCTGCACCCTTTGGAGAATGATGACATTAGCGGAGGGAACCGTAGCCACAGAAGAAAATCATAGCAGTTAGTTATTGGCTGAAGGTAAAGACTAATTCTAGCAGACAAACTCTTTTGTGAGCAAAAAGAAGTAATCCTTGGGGAGTCTCAGAAATAATTGGAGGATATTATAGAATTAAGAGTTCGAGTCAACGTCATTTGGATGATAAAGTCGACCTCATTTATTAGCAGATGAACCATGTAAGTTATGTAACGTGATTATTATTTGTAAAGTTTATTTTTCATTTTTATTAGTTGGTTTATAATTATAGTTTTTCACTCGAGAAAAAAATCTCATCTTCACAAATATATTACTAGCTCCTTGAAAGCAAGGACAACATTCATCATACAATGGGCACTTAATAGGTGATTATTAATAACGATGATGAAGTTGTGGAAGGAGTTTATTTTGAGGAAAAATGTTATTTTATCATCATTTTAGGTAGAATTCAGTGTATCTCTAGTAAATCAAGAATCTGAATTTGGGTAGAACTTAATGTATCTGTCAATAATAGGAAAAAAATTAGAGATAATTTTGCTCAGTGGTTTCAAAATGTGCTGGGAAAGCCCCTGCTATAAGTTCAACAAGAAGTCAGGTGCTTTATATATTTCCATGCAAGCAGATTTTGTCTGCTGTTAGTGGGTTCTACAGTTGAATTCATTTGAAGAATGAGTCTGCTGCTAATGTAAGATGGACATACACCTGTGACTAGATTTATACAGCTTACCTCCCTTATTTTATACAAGCTGAAATAGTTCAAGAGATGTTAAATGGGGTTATCCAAGGACACATAGCTGGGGAGTACAAAAGCCAAGGAATCAGGTGTCCTGCCACCATAGTTACCTCCCACAGTTGTTCTTGTTGATTTTTATTCTTTATTTTTAATATGCACTACTTATTTACTTTGTAGGTCTACTTTACATACTTCTGCTTTAACCATACACTTTTTTAAAAAAAGTCTTTTAGAGATGGATAAAGTACAGGACTGAGGAAGAAAGGATCCTGGTGTGGTTGGAAAAGTCCCTACTCTTAGAACCTACCTTAGATTTGGAAGTCATTTGATTTGTCCTTCACACAACCTGTGAGTTCCCTTGACAGGACCTCTCCTGAAGGAAAAACTTGCCTGTGATGGATGACTGGGAAAACCAACATTCTGTCTTGAACAAATGAGACTGTTCTCTGCTTTGGTCCTTCACTGAGCTTAATTTAATATCAGTACCACATTCTCACCATTTTTCTGAGAATAGAAATACATATGCCAGTGGCCATACCTGCGTTTAGCTTGATCTTGATGGAGTTTAAGTGGTTTTTAAAGTAGTTCCTATTATTCACAAATCCAATGTGCTGCTGAATCGAAGCTGCCCTCTTTTTACAGGAAATGAGCTCTTGAGTTTTCCACAGACCTACCCCTCCCCGCCCAAACATATTGCCTCACATCTCATGGAATGATAACCTTCCTGAACACAAGACCTCGAAGGCGGGCTTTATGTGGTGCACCATAAACATACCGTGCTATTGTGTTTACCATTGAAACTCCATGGATTTAAGCACAAGTTCACACTTTTTTTTTTAAGATTTTATTTATTTATTTGACAGAGAGAGAGGGATCACAAGTAGGCAGAGAGGCAGGCAGAGAGAGAGGGGGAAGCAGGCTCCCTGCTGAGCAGAGATACAGGGCTCCATCCTAGGACCCTGAGATCATGACCTGAGCCGAAGGCAGAGGCTTTAACCCACTGAGCCACCCAGGTGCCCCACAAGTTCACACTTTTAAGATCTTCAGTGAGTGCATGATATACCTTAAGAATGGCGCCTGCCACTTTCAAACTCCAGTTTTGTGGTTTATTGGGAATGAAAGGGAGAAAATGGGTCTAGCGAAATATAAAAAGAGGAAGAAGTGTGTAAATAGTGAGGCTCGGGAGCAGAATGGGTAAAAGAGACCCACGGAAATGCATGTAGAGAGGAAGCCGCCCAATATGGGAACCATGTTTGTAGACGGGCGGCAATTATTTGCATTTTCTGAGAGGCGGAGTCAGATGCAGTCATGTCCAAGAAAGCGGAGGACAGTGGCTGTGTGGGCTGGAAAAAGAATGTCCCGCTCTTGAGCCCCATCCAGATACGGAGGAGCTCTGGTCCGTGGGCGACGGCGTCTCCCGGGTGCAGATGGACGCCGCCTCTGTCAAGCCAGCTCTCTCACCTTATGGCGGCTCTCTGGGATGCAGTCTGGAAACACCATATGGGATATAGCCTTCCCCACATAATCCCATGAAAACTGTTTTACAGTAACACATTATGAATATTTCATTTTTTCTTCACAGATCCACTTCCAAGGTGTGGAATATTCCTTTTCCTTTTATTTTTTTCTCCGCTTTCTTGGACTTTGGTTTAAATGGTTTTCACTTAGCTGAACGAATGCTTCCTTCTCAAATTTGAGATGTTCGTGGAGGGTTTAAAATGAGTCACCGTCGTGGTGGTAAATAAGAAGATGCTGGCCTTTCTTACTGTTCATCTACACCAGCAAAACCACTAAGGAGACACTCACACACAAAACTTCCTTTCCTAACTTTTTTTTTTTTTGACCGAATTGGTATCTTTTTAAAAGTAATGTTGGTTAAATTGATTTGGTGTTCTGGTTTCCTGGAAATGTGACCTCTGTCTGACCTGGCTTAAAGGGATAATCTTCAGAAGCTTCTTTCCCATTCTCTGACTTCATTTGTAAAATATTAAGCATCAGTCATTCAAGTTTGTATATTGTTTTAGAATCCAGCTTTGTGCCTATTGCTTTGTCCCTCACTATTATAGGAATCATTCTATCCTCCTCGAGTGAGTGATAGCAGCTGGTTGACAGGAGAGGGCTTGCTGCAGACTGTGCCCTAAAAGGGAGGGGAAACACCATATCTAATTAAAGCAGCAGGGAACGTTTTTAGCAAGGCAAATTGTAATCCTTTATCTGGAAACCGGCCAGGGCATTAGGGTTAACAACCCGGTTTGTGAAAAATAATAATAAAAAATATATACCCACCATGGTTTTATGGATCACAGTGTCTGGGATGTGCAGGTTTACCTCTCATTGAAAAAGCTTTCTTTAATTCAATATCCCAAAAACCTGCCGAACAATATGGCAGCAGTTTGGCTGCCTTGGAAAGACAGTGTTTGTTTCAAAACTAGTCCTGTACCTTATTCGTCCCAGATTTTTTAACAAGAATTCTAACTATAATCTCAGGGGGGATAAAGATCTATTGTACTTTTAAAGTAACAGGGAAGGGGTGCCTGGGTGGCTCAGTTGGTTAAGTGACTGCCTTTGGCTCAGGTCATAATCCTGGAGTCCCGGGATCAAGTCCCACATTGGGCTCCCTGCTCAGATCTGCTTCTCCCTCTGACCTTCCCCCTCTCATGCTCTCTCTTTCTCTCCTTCTCGAATAAATAAAATCTTTAAAAAAAAAATAAAGTAAAAGGGCATAAAACAATTAAAAACAAGTTTCTTTTAAGTAGACCTTTTCTTACTGGGTCAGAAGTTGCAGGAATCAGTTTCAGCTTCACTATTTCTGACTGTGTGACACCCCATGAGCCACTTGGCCCATCTCAGGCTCTGTTTCTGTTTGTAAAATGAGGGTAGTAATATTCACCTACTACCTTCTTTGACTAATAGTGGGGATCAGATCCAGTGCCATCAAGCTTGTGAATGCCTATGACAAAGCGAAAGCAACTTACCAATGCCCATCTCATTGTTGTTATTAGGTTATTCGTTTAGGCAGCTGCCATTTGTATGGTAACGTTGGCAAGTATTGGTTGGAAGGCCTTGACCCATGAATGGGCAGGAAAATTTCTCAAGAACAGGTTTAATCAAGGAACCAAAACTTCAATTTCATTCAGTCCATCTGAAAAATACTCTGGACATAGCCTCTAGGCTATTTATTAGTTACATAATTGAATTGAATCTGTTTCAAAGGGGGAGTCAATTGGGAACAGTTGGGAACTCAAACAGGTTGGAGCAACTGTTTATGGGACAGATTGCATAGAATCATAGGTGAAAATTTGGGGAGAGGAAGTCAAAAGTTATACACTTAGGGAGAGTGTTTCAAGCTTCAACCAACGGTTGAGTAAGCAAGTTCAAATTGGAGCCTCTAAAATTCAGGCAAAATTACAAAAATGAAATGTAGACTATTATTTCTGTGTTTAAAAATGCCTAATATGCTGTCATTTCAAACTGTGTCATAGTTGCCATAAGCTTCATTACTGCCTTATTTCTAGGGAGGTAAATGCTAACTACAGGACACGTCTCGAAATAAGAGAGATTCTGAGGTTAGTGGTAAAAACACTGTTTATATCTATTCTTACACTATTTCTGGCTATATTAAAACTATAAATAAGAATACCTACCAAGTATAAAAAATATGTACTTGCTGTTCCGAGTCTTTCTATTTTAGAATTCTTTAGATATTGATTTTGAGTTTTAGACACAGAACTTCTTTATTTTAATTCAGATTGAATTTATAACTGCAAAGATTTGGTCCAAAGGCCTATTTGTTATTTAGAAACAACCATCTACACAACAGTTAAGGTAGAAACAATGCTGGATCCATTCTGGTGGTATTGTTTTCGTTGTTAAATTAATGTGTTGTGTTTGGAGAGAAATAAAAACAAACAAACAAACAAACAAACAAACCCAGAAACCCAGGAGTAACACACTGGCCAGTTGAATCTAGGCAGTTTCTCAAGAGGAGGTGCTTTTCCTTCGTGATGAGGTGGTGACCTGTGGCCCCCAGAATCCTTTTCACTCAACCAAAGTCACAGTCCAGATGTGGGAGCGTGGCAAGGACATGGGCTAGGGGGACCTGCTGGATACAGGACAGAGTTTGCATGTCTTTCCCTTCACTCCCATTCCCTGCTCTCCCACTAAAGTCTGCAGCATTGCTTTTTTGATTCCGAATTGTCCTTCACAAGTACACCTGGAAAGCTCTGCTCTTCTTTAGGGTCAGTGTCGTTGTCTGACCGTTTGCAGCAAACTCGAGGGTAGAAGGCTCCTCTGGTATCAGAGTCATTCATGTGCAAAGTAGAAACTGAACCGAACATGTTATCGTTGAGCTGAAATTGGTCTCTCCAACAGTAGCAGCCTCTTTACGGGGTGGCACGCACTTGAAGGTTGGTTATTAGTTCCAAAGGCTGCAGAAGCATCTGCTCTCGACTAGCTAGAAATCATGTTTAATAACAAGAAAATCTACTCCAGCCAAATCCCTGTTGGGAGGGCTCTCGCAGGAACAAAAGGCCCCCACTTCCCCTGATTTCCATAACAGATGTAGTATCTGATGCATGACAGCCCAGTGCAGCCCCGCGCCATTATTCTCCTACATATCCATCTGCAAGAGACTGTGCTTTCATTTTATTAATTGCTCTGGTGGGCTACACGTTATTTTTTGTTGCCCAGAGAGTATTCTGTTTGCGCTTCATGCTACACTGGTCCCAATAATAGTTATCTTTCTTAATGTTAAAGGTTATTAGCTTTCTTCCTTTACTTTGCTATGCATCTTCCATACCTAATAAACTATTAATGCCTCCCTGGGGGGTTGACAGTTTCACTTAAGTTGGTGTGCTCTGGTCCTCCCATCCCTGGTGCTGCTTCTTTGTCTTCTTATTGAACATTCTTGGGCCAAGCCAGTTATGGGGGAAAGTCATTAGCAGGATCCTAAAGGGAGTTCCTAATGCAGTTCCTAATGACTTGAAAAGAACCAAGAGCCTTAATTTTGACATTTGTAAATCAGTAGCCACTTTAAAAATCAACTTACACACACAATCACACAGAGAAGTATTTGCTACTTTGGAAAGACAAATGCTCTTAATTTATAATGAGTCCTGAGTCAGTTTTCTTCTTTTGATAGAGCTTTAGATAAAGAGTGAGGTTTGCTGCCCGATGCCACCAGCTGGCCGGCTGCAACCCAGGCTGGTTATCATCCCACGTCACTTGGTCGCAGACCACGTCGGAGGAGCTGTGGCACTGAGGGAGCGCAGGGAAGGAGGGGAAACTGATCAAGGGCTTAGAGACGAAAAAAATAAAGAAAAGATAGAATAAAAAGAAGGCAAGTCATAAGTGTAAAATTGTAAGAATGTATAATCATATTTTTCTTTTTGGTAGAAAGTTGGTTGATTTTTTTTGAAATGAAATTTTAATTTTTTAAAATGAAGCTTAGAATTTAAAACATCATAACTTGAAAGAAATATTGAATTTGGTACTGAGTCTAAAACAGCATGAGGGCAGCTTCTGCTCACAGGGTTAAAAAAGGTATAGGTACAACCACAGCTGACCAAGGGCAAAGCCACCCCAGCAAGTATATATGAAATTGCCAAGGTCAAACATGTTTACACATAATTTGCATGTTTGTGTTAGCTGGTCCTATACAACTTGGATGAGGAACAACAGGATAAATCAACTGTCTCTATTACCAGAATCTCCTGAATGGACTAATAAAACATCAGAGCAAGACTGAAATATACCAAATGATATTTTATAGCATAGGTGAAAGACATATAGAGAAAAAAATGTATGTTTATATTAATCAATTTCTTTTATGGTGTGAAATGTTCTTGCCCACTGACTCTAAAACATAAAAAGGGGAAAAAAATCAACCAAAATCACAGATAACAGCAAAAGCCATAATGTAGTTACTTATAAGTACCATATCACTGAAAATTTTTCAAGATCTTTATTTCTTTTTGGACCTGGTACACCCTCTAAACCCATGTATAAACCCATGGAAGAATCTTATTTTAAAAAATGTAATAATAATAATAATAATAATCCTTCTATCCCCCATGTTACAGGCGAATACTTTTATGTGAGACATTTATGCATAGGTTTACATTTTGAAGAACCTGGCTTGAAACAAGTCTGCACAACTGAAACCAGTGAAATGTGAAAATATGCTCTAAACTACATATCGAACACTTCACTTCTTGTTGGAGACCTTTCTGAGGGGGGCCCCCCAAATGCTAATACCAAGAGAGAACATATTTATCATATTTTTCCAAATATTATCTCATAAAAACAAACACAATAAATTCGTTTTTACAAGAGGCTTTCTTGTGTATTGCATTGGATAACCTCAAGAGGAGGAAAGAAATGATTTATAGCTGGTAAGGAGAAGATTGTCAGTGCTCTGCGTTCTGTCCCTGACTTCACCCCAATGCATTTCTCAACTCAGCTTCTTAATGAGGAGGGCAATTTATCCCTCAGCCCCGGTCACTATAGCTGGAGTCGCAGCTGGCAAGCAAGAGTACTAATCAAAATAGCCCTTTGTGGGATTTTGCGTCTCGAAGTCTATGATGGTTGCATGGGCCTCTATTACTTTCCTTCTGCTTCCCAGTCTGACTGTACCTGCTCCACACAATAGGGCCAATCCTCGGTGAGCATTTTAGTCCGAAAGGAGACATTAGAGAGACTCTTACTCATTCCCATATTTCGCAGATAAGGAAAAAGAGCGTCAGAGCATTCATTACGTAAATTGCTTAAGGACAATGTAAGTCTCGATTCTGTTTCTGGGTTAGAAAAAAAAAAAGTATGATAATCTAATTGGCAGGATAATAAATATGCTACCATATATGTGTGAGCTTTTTAAAAGCATTCAAACACACTCACATGTAGTCTGTTTAATATTCTTATCACTGCAAACTCTCAAAGAGGCTTGGTAGGCATCATTATCTCAATTGGCCACAATAAAGATAGAGGAAATGTTCTGGGACAATTAGCAGAAATTCAGGCAAAATAGAAGGGTGAGAAAGAGGTGGTGAGAAGTCTATTTAAACGTACTCTGGAAAGCACTCACTTGCTCCTCCCTATGTGTCAGACTCCAGGGCTCTAAAGATGAAAGACATAGTTCACATTCTTTGGGAGCTGGTGGGCTAACTGGGCAGTGGGCTGTGAAAGGCAATACTCACAGCAGAGCTATCTAGGCTGTTTTGGGAGCAGAGGGAATGGAAATACGTGCCTGCAAAAAACAGCACATTGGAGAGAGCAGGATGATTTCTTGCTGGGCCCTGAAGGGTGGGTTGGAGTTTGGGTTCACCAGCTAGACAAGAAGAAGTGCATTCATCATTAGGAGCATCACATACAGAAGTATGTGTTGGGGCTCAGGAGGTGGTCTCATGAAGGGTTTCGTGGGGTTGGGTCCAACAGTGCCTTTGACTGCTCTCTGCTCTGCCCTTCAGTGTTATTTTTCATAATAAACAGTGGCAAGTTACGAAGAAATGCTTGGGAACATGTATGTTTAGAGGAAGTGTGGTGAGAACACAGCAGTAAATAGTGTCAGTAAGTTAGAGGAAATAGAAGAACTGAAACAGGGCAATAATATAAAGAATGGGGTCATTTGTACCAAGCATTTGCAGGCGGCAATGGTGCTGGTGTACCTAGTGGGGAAGGGTGACCCATTATACTGATACCATTTCCTTAAGCTTGGGTTAGTTTATGCCACACTCCCAGATTTACCTTCCCCCCACCTTCCCCTCTAACACAAGGAGTGTCTAAACTTGTGGCTAATGATGATCTATGTCTTGTTCCAAAAAGACTTGAATAACAAGTAACTGACTTTGGGGCCAATAGGAGTCCTTTGCTCCAGGAGGGAGAAGAGGTGAATAAAGAGCAAATCGGCAGCCTGCTGAAAAGGCTGAAGAAAGAGAATGAGTCTGCAATATTCAGATGCACAGGGAAAACATTTCCCCCTCACTAGGCGAAGGGATACGAGCTCCTACTTACCCACACGTGCTTTCCCCTCACCACTGGAAAATCCTGGCTGGGTAGTGCTCTGCCACCTTTCACAGGCAGCATAAGACTAGTCCCCTTCTGTAAGGTTTCCCCAAATTCACAAAGATCTTTGGAATGAAAATGAAAAACGCATCTCATTAAGTGGGTCTAAGGCAATTCACGCAGAGTCAGAGGAAGGAAACTGGGACAGGCACCACATAAATTAATATTACGAAAAGAGGAAATTTCCCTGTTCTACTGTTAAACAGCATTCTGGATTTGCATAGAAAATCCAGTATTGAAGCCTTTTAAGTTTTAGCAGCGCTGTTTCTTCTCTACACCATTGTCTTTGTACTAGAAAAAGAGGCGAGAAAAACCTGAGGAGGCCATTTTGGGGGTGCCTAGAGGTGGGCTGTGCTTGAAAAGGAAACGTAAAAGGGCTTAAGTCCATTCATTTCACCCTTTCATTTTGCTCTAAATGGAAGCATGGCATTAATGCCAGTGCCCAGGCCGGGGGAGCTGGCAGAGGGACTCCGCACTGCGAGGCAGCTGAAGCCTTTCATGGTGACAGCTTTTCTCCCAATGTGTCCCGGTAGGAGTTTGAGTTGACAGACGACAAAGGATGGGGAGGGGAGGGATTGGACAGACAAGCCAAACAACCACTACCCTTCTCTCCATAACGGCGCCTTGGCTAGTAGACAAAGAGAACAAATCTACTCTGGGAAAGTGTCCCGGCCCCCCTGCCTCGAGTTATCTTAAGTGAACGCAGGGACTCACGGGTGAGGCTCTGGGCATTCCCCCCCCCCCAATGGGCCAGTCATTTGGGGGGCTTGGGAAAGGGAATAACTCCCTGCCCATGGGTCTAGAAGCAGGGAAGAAAGTCTTTGGAGGAACTTGTTAAAACACTACAAGGGTGAAAACTTATTTCTTAAAACTGTGAGCAGAGGCTATGAAAACTCTCTTTCCCACCGCCCACTCAGTAATTTGGACCCCCGCGGGCGCTCCAAAGAGCCATGCTGAAATCAAATGAAAAAAAGAATAATAGGAGCTAGTATTGGGGATATTACCCAATGCCTGAGACCCACCAATCTCATACCTCAACTTGTACAGAGCCTGTGTGTGGTTTATTTGGAATCCTTCCTCTTCTGGAAAAAGCGGAGTGGCATGTGAGTATTTTGCAAGTAAAGGGAAGAGAAACTTATTTTTACTTGTTTTTATTTCTGTTACAGATCTGGAAATATCTGGTGATATCTAGAGTGTCAGACCACTAGGGGTATCAGCCACAAAATCTTACCATAAATTACTTACATTATTTTTGATAAGCCCATCTTCGGGGATTTTTCCATGTGTGGGTGGATTCATTAAGCAGAGCCTGCGGAAGTGGTCAGGGAGAGACTCTAACAAAGCCAGCAAATGTATTTCTTCTTTGCTTTGCCTCCCGTCAGCATGTGTTTATATTTTATGACAGAGAAAGGACCGTAGCAATTCTGCATTGGATGTTATTATAGCAGTGCTACAAAATAAAAACGTGACTCCGGAAAGGGCTAGTGAGTAGGTCTCCAGAGAAATGTAAAGGCTCAGTTTATAGACAAATTAACAAACAAGTTGATTTGTCTGGACAGAAAGGGACCATGTGAAACCTGGGTGGTGGAGATAAAGTCCCCCAAATGGAGGGCTCACACATGCTAGTGTCCCAAGCACCTTAATAAGTATTCCAGACTGCTCTTTTATGAAATCCCTCGATGGGAGGAATAAATGATGTATGAAATAAAGATGCCCTGGCTCCACAGGGAACACAGAGAGGACGCTTCAAGCTATAATGTGTGGTTTCTGATGGGTTTTGGCTGTGACCCCCGGGCACAATTTCTATTCAGCTGCGTGGAGCCAAACAGCCTCCCGCAACTCCGAACACCGGAATCCACACACCCTCTTCTTCTCCTGCCCGAGAAACCCTCTCTCGCCCAAGTTTGCTTGCAAATTTCTTTCATCACAGACACTTCGCCACCTCAGCACCCCAACAGCCGACTAGAGTGGTGACACCTCGTAATTATAGCTATCCAGCAAGAAGCATGGCAAAATCTGGTGATAAATTACTTGAATTCTGTGAAATTACTGTCACCAGTATGTCCAAAGCTTCTGTGTGAGAGAGACCTACAGGTATGCCGTGTAGGCCCAGTAGGACCCTCAAACACTATTTTTTTTTTCTTACTCCAACTTCTGTAATCCAGGTGGGATTGCAACTCTATGATAGGAAATCTATGTCCATTCAAGCAGCACAGAAGTCAGGATAGGAAGGTTAGCATTGCAAACACCAAAATGTGACTATCTCAATGGTGGGTGATTGTGAGAAATTATGAGTTCTAAGAAGCTCCAATCATTAGTTACCAAGCATGCTTCTGGAAGACCTCCCCCCAAAGGCACTTGATATATGTTAAGACATTAAGAGTAATATTAGTTTAAGTAATGAAATAATAAGTTATAAAGGGAACACTTTGAAACAAGACACACAAACACGTAGAAAAATGTAGGTAACACGGATTCAAATCCAGGTTACATTTGGAATGTGCACTTTAGGGGATCTTATGCTTCTATCCACCAGTGAAAATAATTAAGCGATTAGCGGTGCCAAGGTACTCTAAGTATGGATACCTTTTGTGTGCACATAGCCCACCTACTACAGTCTGAATGTTCGCATCCCCCCAAATTCATGTTAAAACTTAGTCCCTGGGGTGATGGTATTAAGAAGTGGGAAGCATGGAGCCTCATGACTAGAATTTGTGCCCTTATGAAAAAGGCCCAAGAAAGCTTCCTTCCTCTTCTGCCCTGTGAGGTTATAGTGGAAAGATCCCTATCTGTGAGGAAGCATTATTTCTTCCTCTGGGAGCTACCCCATCTAATGTTACTGAAGGTACTTGGGGGACCCAAGCTGATCCTGTTGTAGTGTCCAGTTCTCTTAACCATTGTGTCCCCAACTCCTATTGGGTTATTTAGAGTCTTGCCCTGAATTCTTTAACTTGGAACTATAGAGCATATGAATCAGATTCCACTGATGGCAAAGCTTGTGGGACTAAGCTTGGAAGCTCTGAAATTTCCTGCCGTGTGGAGGAAGCAGACTGCTAGAAGGGAAAATAGCAGCGATTTGCAGAGAAAGGCAGAGGTTCAAGACAGACTCCTCTCTCTTTCATGCTCTGCTCTAGATTAGGGTTGCCAAATTGAGCAAATGAAAATACAGGGTAAAGCTCAGTTAAATGAGTATCAGACAGACAACGGATACTTTTTTAGTATAAGCATATTTCATGTAATATTTATTATTCTCTTTCACACAAACACTTCTCTACCTCACTCACTACCTTGATAGCTGGCTGCGATGGTGACACTTCTAATTACACCTCAAAATTCAAACTTAACTGGCACCCTTGTTGTATCTGGTAACCTAAATGTAGCTATACTGACTTCTTGATGTCTTTTGACAATCTGGTGGGATTTAGGGACTATCTCCTACTTTAGGGACTATGACCGAGATCTTCTTTCTGCCAGGGTTAGTCTTCCCCTAGATACCCACCTGGCTAACTGCTTGGTCCCCTTCAAATATTTGCTCAAGTTTCAATGTTTTCTTCTCGGTGAGGAGTGTACTCTCCTAAATCTCCCAGTGACCAACTCCTCATCCCCCTTTCCCTAGTCTGTTTTCTTTTCCCCACAATATATCACTGAAACTTACTCTATACTTCCATTATTTATTATTTGTCTCCCTCTGCTAGAATGCAAGCTCCATGGTGGCAGGATTCTGACATATAGTTATTATATGAACAACTGTTGAATGAATGGCAGAAATTTCACTTTCTTTTAGACCTACATATATTATTTAAATTATTTGAGCCTATAACTTCCATTTTGCCTAAACTTGTTCACCTTCCAGATTTTTAGTGTCACCAAAGGACTCCTGGCTTCTGTGAAGCCTTTCCAGGTTATGAGGGGGGTCAGCACCTCCCCCACCTTCAGGCTCCTCATGCATCCGCTCACTCATTCGTTCATTTAGCTAAATGTGTATCACGTGTCCCTGCATTCTAAACACTATGCTAGGCATCGGAGATAGATAGAAGTATTAGACCCAGACCTTGCTCTAAAGCATTCACAATATATAAGAAGACCTTGGGCAAATTACTTATGATCTATTGGCTTCCGCTTCCCCATCCATAAACTCGAAGTAGAAATGGTGCTTGCTTCCATGGTTTTGTTCCACAGAAATAATGAGATGACAGAGGAGTCGTGTTTGGCTTCTATTCCATAAAAGGCAGCTACTCTTATTAATACTGGTAGTACAGACAGAGCCATCACACTGACAACTGATGTATTCTGTAACGTGAATGATGTTTTCTGGAGTTGGAGGGGAAAACACTTGTGTGGCCATATGGAGCAATCTGAGGTAGAAAAGGGACTTGTCAATCAATAACCTAAGATGTCCTCTGTGAGATACAATAACAAAAATATGCACGAAATGCAAAGAGAGCACCAACAAGGAAGTGATTGACTCCTGGGAACACAAAAGGACAAATGGATCTCCAATGAGAGGAACAACGGATGTCAAAGGCAGCAGAATGATGAGTAAGCTGTTTGATTCCACCAGAGCGATAACTGATGGTGGAGAGAGATAACAGCCAAGACATAGGCAGGAGGCAACTCATAAGGGCTATTTTATGTTCCACAAAGAGGCTGGGACTTTGGGAACAGGGAGAGAGACGCCATCAGATTTGTGCTCTCAGAGGGCACAGAGAGGCAGAGGCTTGGGAAGGTGAGCAGGGATGAGGCTATCAGGATGGACACATCATGAGGGTCTGATCAGGTTTCAGGAGCTGAGACCTCCCTGATGCTACCCGTTGGTTCTCTTCCAATTTACTTCAGTTTCGCAACAAGACTCCCAAAGCATCTGTGTTATGCTTCATCCACTCTCTCTTCTGAGAAAGATGGAGCAAGCTGACCTCACTGGGACACTTCCCTAGCTGCACAGCACTAGCTGTTGGTAGTTCACTCCCTGCTGAACAGGGCTGTGAGGGCATTTAGGGGAACCTCTGGGCACAGACCAACTGAAACCAGGTAATCTTATACCGAGAGCAAACTTCCCATCCCCACCCACTCCCTGTTCTTATGGTTGACCAGCTCACTTTTGGGTTATGATTCTAGAGATTAAATAAAGGTCCATGCATTTGGGGCGCCTGGGTGGCTCAGTCTGTTAATCCTCTGACTTTGGATCAGGTCATGATCTCAGGGTCCTCGGATCGAGCCCTGCATCAGGCTCCCTGCTCAGCGGAGCCTGCTTCTCCCTCTACCTCTGCTGTTCCCCTTGCTTGTGCTCACGCTCTCTCTCTCTGTCAGATAAATAAATAAAATCTTAAAATAAAAAGAAAGTCCATGCATTTAATTTTCTTCTTCCCTTCCCTCCTTTTTGGGATCATTTGTGGACATTATAAATGGAAGTTTTCTTCTGGACAAGAGCTGTCCCTACCTACCAGAGATCAGCTACAATATAACCATTTCAAAGACAAAACTGAAGGGTAAAGGCGAAGAATGTTTAAGTTGGTGTTACTTTTCTCAGAATAAAGGCAGGTAGGAGAACATGGGTTTGCTTTGCTTTTGAACAGAAGTTTTAAACTAATTCCTCCCCTTTCCTCCCCAAAATGCTATTCCCTGAAAATGACTAGAAAACAATAGTTTACAAATGTTAATATGGAAAGAGAGGAGGATTAAAAGGAATAAAAAGAAGAGCAAGAAAATATCTACACTCTACTCAAAAGCTAGACAACTATAATAATTTTTTCAACCTTTGCCTTCTTAGGCAAACTAACTGGGAAATGACTTTTCAGATCCTGTATGATTTAAAATAAGTAAACCAAACAAACAAACATAATGGAATAACAGAACAACAAAAACAAAAAACTCCTTGTCAGATTTGCACTCCTAAGTTTTGTCTTCTTCCAAGCAACTAGGTCTCGCAACAGATTAATAGTGGTCTTAAGTAACTTGAGACTGAACATTTTACTTATACACATAACAGAAGGAAACATTTGAGGTCTTTGTTTACTCATTGAGACCATATTCTATAGAAGAATTTAGCCAGAGCATGAATGCAATTTTTTGCAATTCCCTTAAGAGAACTGGAGAATTATTTCAGTGAGATGGGAAATCTTACTGAATGATATACCAAGAAAGTTGCCTTTCCTGATTCTTAGAATATTGGAAGAAAGAAATATTTGAAAGTGAATATAAAAGTTTTCAGATAAGGAAATGAAAAACACTTAGGAAACATTTAAAAGTGCCAGATACTTTTCTGCGCTTTGCAGAAACTGAGATAAATTAAAAAGGTATCTACCTTCAAAGGGCCGAAACTTTAGTGAGCATTTAGCTCAAAGACAAATTAAGATTTAGAGGGAAAGAAGAAAGAAAGCTAAGCATCACAGGTGACTACTATGATTTAAGCAATATATTGTTTCCTTTTAGTTATGTTCTCTTTTCAGTTCTCACAACTGCTCACGGTATAGAGATGTGTAAGGGGTCATATTTTTACAGAGAAAGACAGTTATCCAAGTAACATAGGGCTTATTCACATAGATTATCAATTTGCATTTAGAAAGTGAAATTTTTTTTCAGGAAGTGGATTTAATTTTTTAAGAAAACAGACTAAGGGTTGAATTTTCTAGGGAAATGCTTTCCAAACTCTTTCAGATATGACACATGTGGAAAGCAATAGTATTTATATCGAATTTAGAATGACTTGGAGAGTCTTCTCTCATCCTGAAGGAACAAACCTCAGTAACTTCTTTTTGCCTTGTAGGACTGAGAGGATCAAAATCTTGGGGAGCCTATTTTCTATGTGGAGGAGGTATACCAGTTTGCTTTGCCTAAAGAGCACGCAAACAGTTAGCAGAGTTTACTCTGACTAAATAAATAAAGTAAATCCAAGAAGGGGGTTTTGCAATGACCAGAAAGATTGTTTGACAGAAACGTGGTTTAATAGGAAAACAAAACTATTGTTTCCAAATTCTAACTTACAAAAGTGAAGTGAAAGTAGTGTGTCTTCAATTACTTGTCCGTGTTTTTTCTTACATATTTTTTTAAAACAAGGCAAAAATCTAGATAAATTTTAATATGCTTTTTTTAAAGAGCAAAATCTGTGTACAGAGTAGAACAAAGAAATGTTTTTCACTATACTGAGTCCTCACCAGCATGGTGTCAGTGTTTTTCTTATATTGTAACTTTTCATTTTCTTCCTCCAGCATCCTCCTTCCTATTGATTGCACAGCATGAATTTATTATGATAAATCTTGCCTCCTGGAGCCACCATATTGCTTCTTCCATTTCAAAATAGGATTTCACCTTACATTTATACAATGTTATATGTCAATTATATCTCCATAAACCTGGAAGGGAAAAAAGGAAGTCAAGGAACATACTCTGTGAATATTTTAGTAGAATATTTAAAAATGCGACCCTTAAAATATAAACTCTGGACATTAAGAAAATCTCGATATGAGGAATATTACATTTTCTGATGATTTTAATAAAAAGTTAATTTTGGTTAAAAAAATGAACCTCAATTTTTATTAAAACCCTTCACCAAAAATATGTCCATCAAGATGAGTAAAGTCATGTGGACCCATTTATATGCTTGCTGATGTTGCCACATGGTATGATAGAAAAGCTTGGATCCAGGCTCACTCCTGACCCTGCCTCTTGAATTACTTAACTATCTTTAGCCTCAGATGTCTTATCTGTCAAGTGGAAATCTACTTTAGAAAATATATGATGTAGCAGTTGGTACACTGTAGATGTTCAATAAACATTACTGCATTCTGATTGGTAGTTTCAACTCCCTGGGCAGCGAGAAGCAGAGGAAACGAGGGCAGACCCTCAGGTGCTGACAGTGATACCCAGGTGCCTCAGGCAAATCATCGCATTAGCCCTTCTATCAGCAATTTGACACACGCCCCATCAACTCATTATTTCAGGCAACCAATTCTGTATCATTCCGAGTCCCTAATTTGTCTTGTTAACATTTTGTAGTTTGGGTCCTAATTGAGGGTTTTCCAATGCGTGCTTATAGTGCATTTTGTAATTCGGCAGAATGTATGAAATATAGTCTTCCCAATTCATGATAATTTCCTCTATCAAAGATTCGGCTGGAGGTTAAATCTCCTGACTATCGGATAACTAACAAATCAGCCATCTGGTCAGGGAGCTTATACATACTGAAATTGTACTCAACCCAGTAATAAAATAGTTCAATAAAAATGAATAAACAAAAACCATTCTGTAGACTTGGTTGACCAGCAAATAATGCAGAGCTACTAAATTCAGAAGCATTTTGGCAGTTGGATGAAACAGAACTGGTTTGGAGGCTAGACAGAACATTTCAGCAACAATCTTACCTAATTAAAGCCAATTCCTGCTTAGAGAACTATCGAGAATCTGAGATTTTGAGATTTTGTCTTTGTTTCATTTTTAATTTCAGAGTTTGGCTCTCTCTAAGATATTCAATTACTTACATCTCAGTTTAGTCAGAATTAGCTGAACTGTGCTGTGGTAATAAATAATCCCGTCACAGAAGGTTAAACAAAAAAAGAAGAAGTTTATTTGTCATTCATGCTGCATGGTTGACACTGGTCCACTGAAACGCTGCTTCATAGTCACTGAGGAAGCCTGCTGGACGGAAGCCTCACCATTTTGTCACAGGAGCCTCCTCAGTCATGATAGATGAAGAAAGATGAATTAAAGAAATGACCATTGGCTCTTTACTGCCTAAGACTGGAAGTAGTAAAAAGTCACTTCTGTACATTTTATCAGACAAAACTAGTCAAATGGCATGAAACTAGTCAAATGACTTAGTCTAAGTATAAGGAGACTGAGAAATGTAGAGATACAAATAGAATATTGGTAAACATTACTATATTTTCTATTTTTCTCTCATTGGCAATTTTTAAATCAGTTCAGTAAGATTCAACATTAATGTTCAAGCAAGCAACCTGTTTTTTTTCCCTCAGTCATCAGCACTTATTAAACATTTAAAGCATTTATTAATTAAACAATTGAAATTACTCTTTCCTTAAAGATACTAGGCTATGTTTTATAATGCAATCCAAAATTCTGTGAGCTTTCCATTTAATAAGAGCTTTGAATCATATTATTGAACACAAACTTACCCATTTGGTAGATCTGGCTTCTCTGAAAAAAATTCAGCTTTCATTTACATAGTGTCAAGTTCACTGGGAGCCTGATTACATGGATCACTAGGTCTGTGAAAGGACTGTCACGAATCCCCAAATCCCAAAGCAAAGGACTAATAATTTTGTTTCCATCACTACCTTCAGCAGCAGAGGAAAAAGGAGAGAAACACTTCTTTCTCTACATCCCAAAGGAATTCGCAATAATATATATTTTATATGTGTTCCAATTGTTGGTTGACCTGAAGGAGTAATATGATACTAAGAAAGTTGCCCTTATGTAAATCATCTTTTATAAAGCAACAGTATTTCACAAGTCAGAACTGCTACCAAGTCCCAGATTTATACCTATAACATCAACGTAATAGATTTTAGCTGTGGGCATGCAAGAGTATGAGTGTTGTGTGTGTGTGTGTGTGTGTGTGTGTGTGTGTGTTAGAGAGACACCAAGGATTGATTTCCAAGGACTTCTATGCATCCATGTCAGATTACTCGTAGTACTGAAATTCTCAAATCTAGTTAAATGACAAATTTTACTACTATTCTCTTCCTTGTACTTATTCTTTCCAGTCTTCCTTCTTTTGTCCTCTTCTGTATCTTCTTTTTTCTCCTCTCTTCTCTTTCCCTTGGACATTTTATTTGCTACCTTCAGAATTAAATTCCACCAGCGTGATGGCAGCGTATTAGTGTGACCCGATGACCAATATGTCCAGGTTGCATATCAGACATCGAGATAAAATAGGAATGAGTCAGTGGCCTCTTTCACTGGTCTCTTCTAGCTATGGCTAGAAGAAGCTTTGGTATTATTTTTGATCAAGACCTTATGACAGATACAGCAAACTGGCTCCTACTATACAACCTCCCTTTTCTTCTATAATGATAGAACAGAAAAATTTTAGCTGGAACTTGTCCCGCAATCTCCCTCACATCTAGATCAAGCCATGAGTTTGGCTATGGAATATAAGAAGTGTCACATGAGACTTTCAGAGAAGTGCACTGAAGAGAATACAGCTTATCAATGTTCGTTTCTTCCTCCTCTTGCTGGTTGGAATTCAGAGATGCTGGCTAGAGCTTGAGTTTTGGTCTTGGACCCTTAGGCAGATGTCATAGGTGGAAAGTGGGATGGCGAGACAGCACGAAAGAAGGAGCTTGGCTGGGTTTCTTCTGACTGACTCTCTGACGCCACCCTCTCAGCCCTGCCCACCACCTTCAGATTGTGTGTGTGCACATCACAGAAGGCATTGCTTCCTTACTCGAGCCATTTTTATTTTAATTTTCTGTCACAGTAAACTCAGTCCTAACACATATAACACGTAACAGCATTGATGGCCTTAACAAACACAGATCTTTTTTCCTTGCTTATGTCCATGCTTAAATCCTGAGGTTTTTGAACATGTGGGAGAACAGGTTGACTGGTATTTGATGGCTCCATCCTCTTTCACCCATGATGTTTCGAGTAACTAACAGCTGTTTCCATGACTCGGTGCTTTGGTTTCCTCTTCTCTCTTAAAACTCTGCTCCGCTCATCTGCCAGCTGCTCGTCCTGGGGAAGAGAGCCAACCTTCTCCCCATGCTGGCAGCTCTGCGCTGACTCACTCTTTGAATGCAGGGGGCAGATGTCCAGAAAGAGGCTCCTGCCCAGAAAAGGTGGAGGGGGGACAGGTCGCTCCACAGCCCTGACCTCTTACATGTCGCCTCCGCTGCCCCTCTCGGCCAGGCTCCCATCGCCTTACTTCTCAGTTGTGGCCCCAGCCTCCAAACCTCTGGTCCTTACTGCAGGTGGCTCACAGATTAATCAAGGGTGAACACAGAGTAAGCATGTGGATGGTGTCTTGCTGGCTGATTGATGTTTATCTCTTGCTTTCTCAAGAGAGGCCCTTAGAGCAGCTTTGGGACGGATAGACAGCCGCCACCCAACTGGTACTTCTCAACCCGTACTTTGATCCATTGATCAGCCCCTCCCTCTGTTCCCAGACGGGGCTCGGCCTCAACTGCTCTCACCGTCCAGCACTTTGAGACTGTCTAGGATTTAGAAAGCATGTTCACACACTTCTCCTCGTGTATCCACACAGCAAAAGGAATGAGTTTGTCGCAAGGGCAAAACTAACACCCAGGATTTCCAAGTCCAGTCGAGTTCCATAGGCTGACGATAGACAAGGGGTACCCTAGTCCTCACAACCCACAAACAGTATCACTTAACGTGGGTTTTGCTTGCTAATTCCTTGGCCTGCCAACATCGCTAGGAGAAATCTTCTGGAATACTGAACAAGGTCAGGACTTGGAGCAGAGAGATGCTGACTGGATTCCACTTGGATTATCTATGTGACTTTGGCCCCTGTTTTTTAACCTCTCTGAATGTTGGCTTTTGTTTTTTTGTGCAACGGGAGTATTGGTATATCCGTGCGTCCGTGTGTTATGACGAGTAGGACCAGCGTCCAGCACGTGAAGTGACAGGCACACGGTAGGAATTCGATGTGTATTAGATGTTTACTGTGATTCAGCCGACATCTATTGGTTGCCTGCTGGGTTCAAGGGCCTGTGTTGGGCGCTGGCCAGCCGCTGAGCTGGCAAGCCCCAGGAGTGGTGTTCCACCGACGGTAGCCGGCCTCTTCTCTCCGCCTTGTCCTCCACCGCTCCTCTTGACTAGATGCGTTGGTGGGTGCCTGGGCACAGGCTTCTTCAGAGGAGAGCAGGGTCGGGTCAGGGCGCTCACATCTTTTTCACATGTTTCTGCAGCGGGCCTAGTTTCCAGAGTGAATATCTGGACACATTCTATAAAGTGGTCTCCAGGAAAAAAACAAAAAAAAAAACCCAAATACTTGCAGCTTTGCTCTGGGTTTTTCATTGAACCAGATGAATCCAGGGTGCATGAAAAGGCTGTCAGGCCAGCGGAGGGAGGCTGAATGCTGGTGTAAAGCCGGGCATCTGTTGCTTCACGCCCCAATGTGAGGTCTGCGCTCCTGGGGAAAGCAAGGCTTGGCTAGACAAGCGGTGCCATTGTGAAGTCCCGACAATAGACAAGCAAGAGGACTTGGCTGGCAGGAAGAAATCCCACCCCCTTGGAGTTTTAAAGGAAGGGAAGCTGGGGTCCAAAGCCTGCCTTATTAGAGAGAGACAAATCACCCAAACCAATCTTTGTTATGAATGCCGAGCTATTGAATTTCCTGGGCTCAGTAAAGCCTATTGATTTTGTGACAGTCAAAGATAAGTTATGCGCAGGGAAGCTTTTTTCTTCTCCTCCCTTTCCTTCACAACATGTTTTTTCAGACATATTGGCATTGGGGATTGTAAGTAAAACTGTTATTGGTTTCTTTCGATTTAAGCGTAGGTCGGGGCTCCCGTGCAGCGGAGGACCATTTTTACAGGGGTTTCCAGTGCAAAGTAAATGAAGCAGGAGTCTCTAGAGTTGGGGTCACTCTGCTCTGTTCTGTCAATCTCCAGCAGGAACGCTCCAGGCATCCCAGCCATTTCTGGAATTCTGACATTCGCCATGATCCATGGACTCACTTTTGTCCTCTCTACCACACTGCTCTCCTCTTAGTGACCCCTATCTCCTTTTTGCCAAGCCCTACGCTACAGTCTACAGTTGGTGGATCGAGACTTTAAAAGGCACCCCTTGACTGCAACACTCCTTGCAATGTAAAATGCTGCAGGGTGTGTGTGTGTGAGTGCGTTCTGCACACACACACGGAAGGTCTTGTACCCTGTAGGTGTTCCTTTTTAAATGTGCAAATATCATTCCCACACTTTACAAAGAGAGTAGCTCCTCTCTTGGCAATTTATTCAGAATGCTATCCTATTACAAAAATATTTTTGTGATGCGCATACAAATATGTAAAAGAGAGGTGTGAAGACTCCTACTTTTAGTGGCGTTTAAGGAAAATTGTTACAAACATACCCATACCGGATGACAGCAGCATCTATGAGAGCTCTGATACCATTCTAAACCATCGAACGGAGCTCGTAAGATATAAATATGCAATATGAAATGCACAATATGCAATATTTTCTGAATATTTATGCAATATATTTCTGAATATTTCTGAATGTTCGAACGTTAAATAAACACAAGTGAAGAGTCCCTTAACATATTTGGTGAACTCTAAGGCCTGACTCAGACTCATCGACACATTCACTCACTCACTCACTCACTCACTCACTCACTCATTCATTCATTCAACAAGCAGATGTTGAGCACCACCTGTGTGCCAAGCACGCAGTAAGCATATTGTGGATTACTCTGTCTGTATTTTTAATTACAATGAACCTGATTTTGTAATTGAGAAAAACCTTTATTTAGATTAAGCAGAGAAAGGTGAAGTCAGGCACTGTCGTTAGGTTCTCATTTCTCTGTTTCCCCTAAGACCTTCTATTTCAGTGGATTAGAGGACTAGTGAAGTTATTTTTAGAAGAACTTATAAAGACCTTCTCTGTTTTTGTTCCTCATAATCAATATGTGTAGAGAGGCTTTTCCCCAAGTTCACAGACCAAAAAACGTTTTTTTTCCAAATAAGAAGTATTTAATGGAAAAAATGTAGAGACATCCCAGCTGGTGACTACACATCTATTTTCAACCAGACATAAAGTCCACTTGATGATAGACTATGAATGAGAAGGAAGGAAGGCTTTTGCCCCTTTCATAAAAATTGAATTACTCGCCATGCATATTGGTTAATTGAAGTGTCTGTGCCTGACTGTGGAGGTATAAGAAAGTTCCACCACTGAAATATACCTCCTTTAGAAATAGGTCCCGGGTCAGAGGATCAAATTAGAAATACAAAACATATTATCTGAGGGTCAGACATTACTCTCTCAGGCATCACCTTTCATAATATATACACCTTCTAATTGAAACGCTGATAGCCTAGAGATTTTACATGGTGTAGGAAAGAGGAACATTCTACAACTTGAGCATTTGTTGGGAAGGCTGCTACAAGGGAGCTAGGAGTAGCCAACTTCTGGATCAGGTGGTAAGAGCCTCTAATAAAATGGGAAATAAATGAGAGGGACAGAAGGGCATGGAAAGAAAACTTTCTCTATAGTTTTGCTTAATGCTGACTCTAGTCTTACCTCATTCTACTCCATCCTTTCAAATGGTGGCATTATAAAAGAGGGTTTCTAAGATTTTCCAATATTTACACTCATTATCCTTAATTAGGTTCATGTTTTAACTCTATATAGAAATTATTCTCACCGTTTCTGCTTCATGCATAAATTTCTCTTTGATAGCTTTAGGTTTTTATAAATCTTAGCGTTGTAGTCTTTCTAGACAAAAGTATTGTGAAAAGAACACAGATTTGAGAATCAGACAGATTGAGTTTAAATTCCTAATCTGATACTTGCCAGTCTTGGGCAAATTACTTAACCCCTCAAAGTCTCAAATTTCTTATCTATAAAGTCAGATATACTTTCTATCTCTTGAACTATTTTAGCAAGAGAATTTTTTTTAAAAAAAGGACTAGACACAGGGATGAGGCCTTGGGAAAGACTGTATCATTGTCTCCAACAATATTCTACCCCCGATAAGGATAATAGTTACCAACTCAGTGCCACAAGATTGTGTGTGCCAAGTATAACATTGTCACTCCGCTGATGTCTGGCTTCGCTTGGGCACAGACATGCTCTGGTTGGTAGAGTGCATGTGGTAGTTTCTAGCAGAAACTTTTCATGATATCATGAGATTCTGTTCACTCCTCTTGAAATTCTCCCCCACCACCATAAAGAGCATATCCCCCCAAATAACAAAGCATATGGAGTCTACCCAAGTCTAGCTAAGCCCAGAAAAGCCCAACAGAGTCAAGGTTAACCTGCAGACTCAAGAGCAAGAAATATATGGTTTGTTGTTAAAAACAACTGAGATCTTGGCATCGTTTTTTACTACAGCAAAAGCTGACTATTACAGTGTGCAAGAAGTATTTGTACCCCACTCCCTTTCTCTTTATAGTTTTTGTCCAAGTTAAATGAGAAAATGTGACAAATCCCTATATCAATAGCTGACACACAGCTACTTTCCTTACTCCTCACCCTCTGCTTAGCCTTCTTGGTTTCATACTTTCTCTGGTATTTACTTGCAATTCAGATAGTAACTAGATGGACTTGGAAATCTCAGATTTCCAACCATTGCTATGGTTCCTCTAACCATCTGAGCTCATAATTGGATCACTTTTAGTCCCTCAGCTTCATCTTACTAAAGGCCCTGGTGCTGGGTTAGAAGTCCCAACACTAGTTTAGTGGTTAAATGCCCCCAAATTGTGGTCTAGATGCAACAGATAGGAGCCTACGCTTGCCAGCCCCCAAATATTTAGTTGTGCTCCATAGAAACTAGGAAGAAGGAGATGAAAACAAAAGCCTGGGCCCCAAAAGGAAGGGCATTATTCACTGAGTACACTGGCTGAATGTACTTCATCCTTCAATTGGTCTGTTGCTGCTGTTTTTCCTTCTACCAAGCCCAATGGCTGGCTACAAAAAAAATCTGGAATGTGCTGGATCATTATACAGATTGCAATATCAGAAGTCTTTTTGAATCCTTAATCTGGAAGTAAGCTTTGTGAGCAGATCCCAGAGGGATGAATGAGAGGGATGGACAATATGATTCTGAGACACATCTACAGGGGGTTAAGGATCTAAAGCTTAGAATTGGGGGAAAGCCAAGTTGGGAACAGAGAGATCTAACTGGCTTGAAATCAGAGCAAAGGCTCAGATAGGAGGCTCAGATAAATTTTCCCTGGTGGCTGTCCTCTTAGCTGTTCTTATGGTTTTAGATGAGCTCCCTGTCTGCAAGGAGACTCTAAGTCAGGATGCCCTAAAAGGGATATTAAGCCTCTGATATACTCCTATAGGTGGGGGATCAGGGTGGTAATACCATAGGACCAAAATGTCAGTTCACCCTTCTAGAACTCAATAGAAAAAAGTGAGATGTGAGAAAGGCAATATAAAAAGCCCTCACTACAAGCCTACTCTCTCATATATAAGGATTTCTTGTGCACTTGATGTTAATTAATCAATACTGCCCACTCAATACAAAATCAGAGCTGTTTCAATAATCACCGGAAATGTGAAAGAATTCAGAAAGTGAATAACTTTTACTTTTATTCATTCTCTAACTTTTTGGAGGGAGAAAAAGGCTTAGGTTGAGTTGAGAGAAGAATACAGATCCGCCTTTCTCATATAAAGGTGTCCATAACATGAAAAAACTCCTTTGGAAATGAGAAGTATATCATTAGAGAGACTGGTAAAGTCTCTTGTGGGATAGCAGATTCAGGAGGTGAGAACTTTAAGAGACAGCATGCTTTATGAATAATGCAATAGCTAGACTTCACCATTTCTTTCTACAGATTTACATTTCTGAAAACAAAAGGTCAAAGTACATGGGAAAAGCATTTGAAGCCCTAGAAACCTCTAAGCTGGCAGAACCAGCCTCCACGATGTATTTGCAGCCTGCCTTCCCAGCTTAATTCCCCTTCCCCATGCTCTGGATTATAGCAAACTAAATCACATGAGGTCTTCTGCAAACACCCACAGGAGCATGCCCCTCCTGCTGCCCCCTCCCCCCTCGATAGCCTCCCCTTGCCAAGGACCATGTCGCTGCCTCCACCAGAGAGCCTCCTTTAGCTACAAGTGATATATTCTCCTCTTAACATTTTGTTTATCTCTGATGACACTTGAAATTTTCCTTTTATAATAATATGTGCTACAGTATATCATTTTCACTAGAAAACAGAACCCTGAGGGCAAGGATTGTATCCAATAGCTCTATGTACCAAAAATATAAAGAAGGTGCTCAAAACAAAGAACTACTAAATACAAGTAATAAGGGGCACCTAGGTGGCTGAGTCAGTTAAGTAACGATTCCTGATTTCAGCTTATGTCATGATCTCAGGGTTGTGAGATCGAGACCCGAGCTGGGCTCTGGGCTGGGCTCCTCTCGCTCCCTGCGTGAACACAAAGGCATGCTCTCTCTCTCTGTCTGAAAAAAATATATAGAAATAATGAGAAGAAAGATTAAAAACCAAGATGGCATCAGCTTTTTTCTTTTCATGTTCACTACCCTCTTCTGTTCATTTTTTTCTTTTTAAGATTTTATTTACTTACTTGACAGAGGGAGAGAGAGAGCACAAGCAGGCAGAGGGAGAAGCAGGCTCCCCACTGAGCAGAGAGCCCAATGGACGCAGAGCTCTATCCCAGGACCCTGGGATCACGACTGGAGCCAAAGGCAGACACTTAATTGACTGAGCCACCCAGGCGCCCCTTCTGCTCAATTTTTATTAATAGTCTCATAAAAAGTGTTGATGCACACGGTTTAAAAGGGTTAAATATTTCTAGGGAGCTAGTTGCAATACAATGATATCCTGTCCAAATATCCAGAGACAACCACTTTCAATCATTTTTGTCCTATCTGAAAACCTGAAGGTCCAAAAAATATTTGTGTTCTATCCTCAGGCTTGACTGGTGGTCTGGCTTTGTATAGAATGCTAATTGTGAATAATTTTCAACAAGAATTTTGAAAGTGCTGTTTCATTATCTTTAAGCTTCTAGAAGTAGCCATTCTAAGTCCTGATCTTTCATATGTGAACATTTCTCTTCTCTCTGGAAATGTCTATGGTCTTTACTTTACGTTGTCCTCAGTGGTAAGACGCCTCCCAGTGATATATCCTATTGCAGGTCTATAATTATGCATCATGCTGGGCACCCAGTAGAAAGTGTAATAATCAATATTTAAAAAAATAGACTTTTCAGAAATATTGTACATATATCTCAGGTTACTTTTCAAGCCACTTAGAATTTATTATTACAGAATTGCTTTGAGGGGTGCCTGGATAGCTCAGTGGGTTAGGGCCTTGGCCTTTGGCTCAGGTCATGATCTCGGGGTATTGGGATTGAGCCCCACATTGGAATCTCTGCTCGGCAGGGAGCCTGTTTCCCCCTCTCTGTCTACCCGCTTCTCTGCCTACTCGTGATCTCTCTCTCTGTCAAATAAATAAATAAAATCTTAAAAAAAAAGAATTGCTTTGAAATATAAACAGCTAAAATTAATATTTGGATAATTCTGGGTTTTCAACAGGAAATACCATCGGTCCCTCTGTGTTTTTAGAAACTGAAAGTGAATGGTAGAGATGTGTAATCATGAAGTGATTACCTATATGAACATTTGAACCCTGCCAAAATACCAGGTGTTTAACATCAGAGCTGGTTCCTTTGACAGGAGCAGCTGAGGGACCATAGCAGGAAGAGGCTAAAATGGTCAAAGAAAACCATCAAAGAACTAAAGATTTGAGGTTATTTCTGTCCATTCTTGTAAGTTCACGGCTGGGCCTTGACAAGAAAGTGGTGGATTGCTCAGAACCAGCAAATACATACGTTTAATTTGTCTGTAAGAGAAACACTCTTAAGAACATACACTGGGATAAGGGATGGAGCTAGAAGGGTCTCTACAAATATAAAATTTAACATTTATATCAAAACTTAATAAATAATTTCCCCCCCAAAAATCAGGGTCACTTAAGGGGGGAAAAGGAGAATGTTGCACTGCTTTGTAAGGACAAAAATAAAAAAAAACAACCAACCAAAAAACCCCCTACAAATCAGAGAATATGGAATTATAATTACAGAATGTTCTGATTAACTCACCCATAAAATAAGATGTATGGTAAAGGTCACCAAACCTTACCGGTGACATAATTCAGATCTGTCAAAACACCTCCAGTTACTCCTCAGGGTAATTAGTTTGCTGGTTTTCCCTATAATCTTAGTGGACCAGAGCAGGACTTGGGACCGGCCATGTGGGTGTAAGGAGAAACCCTTCTGATGTGGGTGACTACCGTTGCACCCTTTGATCAGAAAGTCCTCCCCAACTGCTGCTATCAATCACTGATTTCCTTCTTTCTGTAGGTCCTCCCTGCCCTTCCCAGACAAAGTTAAATTTCTGGCTCTGACCTTGAGATATTTCCATCATTTCTGTTTTCCCATCTACATTTCCTTCTCCATTTTCTTCATGCCTGGTTTGAACTAACTTCCCTGGAGGCAAAAAGCGTTACTCCAGTACCCTTGGAAAAAAAAATCCCAAACCAGGTTTAATGTGCTTTGAAAAGACATATAATAAAACAATATTAAAAGAAGGCTGGGTAAGGTTGAGATGGTAGAAGAAGTGACATTGTAGATAATTGTGCATGTTAATTTTTAACAGATGATTTTAGTGCTCTGAGCAATAGGAGTATCCCCGCTCATTCCTCGCACAGTTTCCCTGATCACAGGGTGATACGTTTCCATTCCACACACATGCCTGATTGTAAACACGCGTGTCCTATGTCAGGTGTGGATGACACAAAGGAAACAAAAATTACTCATTATTGCTCACCACATTTATTTATATCTTTAGAAAGTGACGTGTTTCATGATTTAAAAAACTTTGGAAATCGAAAAACATATAAAAAGGAATATAAAAAAAGTCATGCCAAGTTTTACCACTAAAGATAGCATCTTTGAACATTGTGATAGATTTACTTTTGATCAGAAAAGAGTCCAGATGTGTGTGTGTGTGTGTATGTGTATGAGCTTACCTATGAATATGAAACACTGGGAGAACCAGTCTGGATCCTAAATATCAAGTCAGATGTGTTTTATAACATCGAATATATGAAACACTGAGCTTAATGGACTTTAACAAAGTACAACATTTCACCTTTTGGGTACATTCTAGATTTTTTAAACAACACATTATTTTTTGGACATTAATGTATTTCTGAAATTCAGTTTATAAGTTGCTGTATTTTTGACCTTCATTGTATTACTCTATATTTTTCTCTGGTTGTTTCCTTTGGATAAATTCCAAGGAGTGGAAATACTGAGGTCTCATGTTATGATTGCTTCCGGTATTCTTGATATGTATATTACCAAATGGCACTTTAGAAAGGTTGTATAGTTCTCACTGGTGTAGCAGAGTGTGAGAATGCTTATTTGCCAAGGATCTTTTCAACATATAATTTATATAATTTATAATATTGCTATTTGGAAAACAGGTTTTTCATTTTTAGGAAAATTAAACACACACATGTGATTCAGTCATTCTTGTTTAAATTTAAATTTAATTTAAATTTCTTTGATTATGATTGAGTTTGAACTTTAAAAATTTGTCTATTAACAACACGTATAGTTCTCTTTTTGTTTGTGAATTTCCTATGTAGTTCCTTTGCTAGTTTTTCTATTTGGCATGTGTGTATAAATATATAATGTTATATAATAAATATATAACATTATATAATACTATTATATATTATTTAAAATTAAATTTAATATCATGATATATATTATGATATATAATATGGTGATGATATATGATATGATATATATGATATGATACATATATATGTATGTATATTATGATATTATGTATTAATATCATATATTTAAATTTAATATATGATATTAAATTTAATTTTAAATAATATATAGTAGCATTATATAATGTTATATAATGAGAAATATTATTTTGTGTGTGGATTATAAGAGTTTTTCATAGATAGGGTCATTAACCCTTTTTTGATTTTTAAGTTATATTGAGAAATGATTGATATACAATAAATTGTACATATTGAAAGTATACTTTTGACTTATAAAAGTATCACCCTAATTGAGATAGCGAACCTCAGAAGTTTCCTTGCACCCCTTTGTCATGCTTCCCTCCCTCACAGCCCTCTCTGTACTTGCCATGTCCCAAGGCAACTACTGATTTCATTTCTGTCACTATAGATTACTTTTCATTAAAAAAAAATAGTATTATATAACATGTGTCTTTTTTCTATCTATCTGGGTTCTTTCACTCTTAAATATTTGGAGACTTTTTTTTAACTTTTTTTTATTAACGTATAATGTATTATTTGCCCCAGGGTATATGTCTATGAATCATCAGGCTTACACATTTCACAGCATTTGCCATAGCACTTACCCTCCCCAATGTCCATAACCCTATTACCCCTACCTCCCAGTCACCCTTAGTTTGTTTCATGAGTTTTGGAGTCTCTTATGGTTTGTCTCCTTCCCCATCCCATCTTGTTTCATTTCTCTCCCCCACCTCCCCACAACCCCCTGCCCTGCCTCTCAAATTCTTCATATCAGAGAGATCATGTGATAATTATCTTTCTCTGACTGACTTATTTCGCTTAGCATAATACCCTCTAGTTCTATCCACATCATTGCAAATGGCAAGATTTCATTTCTCTTGATGGCTGCATAGTATTCCATTGTGTATATATATATATATATATATATACCACATCTTCTTTATCCATTCATCTGTTGATGGACATCTAGATTCTTTCCAACTATTTTGAGACTTATCTATATTCTGTGATCTATCAATAATTCGTTTCTTTTTAATGCTGCATTTGTATTGCACTGTATTGATACAAAAGCTTGGTATAACCATAAACTTGGGTTGTTTCCAGTTTTTGAGCTATTACAAAGACAGTTTTTATAAACCTTACTGTAAACATTTTTGTGCAAACATATGCCTTCATTCCTCTTGGGTAAATGGTTGGATCACATGATATATGTATGTTTAACTTTTCTATAATCTATCAACCTGTCTTCTAAAGATGTTGTATCACTTTACATTCTCAACAGCAGGTTTTTAGAATTCCAGTTGCTTTACATTCCTACTAACCTAGTACAGCAGGTTTTTTTAAATTTAATCTTAACCATTTCAATAGGAGTGAGGGGCATTTTACTGAAATTTTAATTTGCATTTTCCTAATGACTAAAAATGTTGAATATACTTTCATACCTATTTACCATGTATATATTTTATTTGGTAAAATGTTTACTTAAATCTTTGGCCCATTTGAAATTGAATTCAGTACTAAATGTAAAGAACAAAAATCATGACAAGAAAAGTTCATCCAGGAGCACAAGGTTAGTTTGACATTTGATATTCAATCAATGTAATTCACCATATGAACAAACAAAAGAAGGAAAAGCGTATGATCATCTCTAAAGATGCAGGAAAAGTGGCTGACAAAATTTAACATCCTTTCATAATAAATATACTGTGATGATACTAGCAATAGAAGAGAACTTTCTCAACCTGACCAAGGGTACCTACAAAAACCTTACAGCTTACATGATAATGGATGGTGAAAGTTTGAATTCTTTCTCCCTAAAATTAGAAACAAGACAAAAATTTGTGGTCTCACCACTTTTGTTCAAAATTATACCGGACATTCCAGCTATTTCAGTAAGTTAAGAAAAAGACATAAAAGGAATCCAGTTTGGAAAGAAAGAATTAAAACCTTTAATTTACATTTGATATGATTGCCAATTTAGACCATCAGTTGCAATTTTAGAAAAGTACTATAATTAATAAGAGAGTTTATCAAAGATATGGGATAAATTACATATATAAGTCAATTATAATTCTATATACTAAGAACAAGCAATAGGACATCGAAATTAAAATATAATACAATTTAAAAGTATAAACATTATGAAATGCTTTGGGATAAATCTGAAAAAAGAAGAACAAGATGGGCATACTGAAAACTATAAATAACTGCTAAGAGAAATTTTAAAATACATAAATAAATTTAATGGTATATCTTGTTTAGGGGCCAAATACTCTATTTTTAATATATCTATTCTTCTGGAAGTGCTTTATAGATTCAATGTAATCCCAATCAAAGTCCCAGCAAGCATTTTGTAAAAATGACAAGCTAATTCTAAGTCATATGGGAATGCAAAGGCCCTAGAATTGCCAAAACAACTTTGAAAAGGAAATATATAGTTGGAGGACTAATACTCCCTGACTTTATGTTTACTGTAGAATTATTTACAACAACCAAACTAGGGAAGTGGTCCCGGTGTCCACTGATAGATGAATGGATAAAGAAGATGTAACATATACATATAGAAAGAAATATTATTCAGCCATAAAAAGAATGAAATCTTGCCATTTGTAACAATGTGGTTGGAGCTAAAATGCTAAGTGAAATAAGTCAGTCAGAGAAAGACAAATACCATATGATTTCACCCATATGTGGCATTTAAGAAACAAAACATGAGTGAAATAGTTGATGGGGATTAAGAGTAAACTTACCTTGATTTTTAAAAAAATGAAATGATAAAAACAAAATAAAAATAGAAAACCTCTCAAAACTCAGCGATAATAAATTAATGTCTTTCCCCCTGTTTGTGGGATATTCTTCTAATATTATCATATTATTATGTATCTTTTATTTTCTTAATGTTTCCCTTGAACATACAGTATTTTGAGGTTTTTACAGCATAGTTAAAATTCATTTTCATAACATGTGATAGTGATTTTTTAAACATACAGGTTTTAATTGTGTTCAATAGTGGAAGAAGGTATTGGACCAATAAGGAAGAAGATATTGATGTCGTATGTGGAAAGATATTTTAAACTGTCAGTCATACGCGATTTTCATGTATACAAGATGTTCTACATTATAAATGGACTATACCAGGAAAAGCTGCCCATATCTCTGACCCTAGCTTTGTAATCCCAGTAAACTTCTGTGTGGTGATGTCACTGGCGTTAACGACAGGCAAAGAGGGCTGGAGAAATGCCCTGGGGACACTCTCAAGCACAAGTCAGAAATCAAAATACTTTTCAGCCAGTGGGACCTTCGAGATGAGTTGTAATCAGTCCTGGGGAAATTGAATAGGAAGGTCGCGGAGTGAGCTGGCACACAACAAGGAAAAACTAGGAACTATGGGTGGGTAGAATTGTCCAAAGATTGTGCATCCAAGATGCCAAATTCCTCAGATGGCTAACTCTTCTACTAATGCTCCGGTGATATTGCACATAGGCACGGGCAAGGTGGTACCCCAAATTTCAAAGCCCGGAGCTCTGTGAAGAGTAGGATTGTTGCCCAAATCAGCCTCCCTAAATACCAGGGACAATCAATCTATTGTCTTTACATGCCTGTCTCACTCAGTTTGTGGAGTTGTTGGAAGTTCGGCAACTTTTGGAGTATGATGCATTTGTCTCTTTTTTGCCTGTTCTCCTCTCTCTCTCTTCTCTCACAGGATAACTTTGAGATGTCAGAGTTAGGGCAGGAAGCCTCACCATTCTGCACAGGTGTGCTCCTCACAGTCCTGAGGGGCCTGAGGATGCCCTTGACCCTATCAACATTTTGAAAAATTTGAGTAACCTGTAGGAAATTAATAAAATGAATAAAATCAATAGTTGGTGATTGATTCAGAGAAACTAATTTCTTCTGGCTGCAAATATAATCAAAACCAGCTGTCTTCAGATTTTTGTGGAAGCATTTCCTATTAAGAGTCATGAAAAAAAAAAGACACATGAAAACCATCTCATATTTTAGGTAGACATGAAACTTTTTTATCCAAATTTAAGTAGTGGCAAAAAAAAAGTAATTTCTCTCATATTGTAAACAAGGACATTTTATTTATTTATTTTTATTTATTTATTTATTTTTAAACAAGGACATTTTAAAAGAAAAATATTAATTACCCTTAGAAATGTATCCAAAGAATCAAAATATCTTCGTGAATTGATAGCCACTCTCATCTGTTTTAAAACTAAATGAATGTTCCTGAGGCACCTGGGTGGCTCAGTTGGTTAGGTGAATGACTTGATTTTGGGTGTGGTCATGATCTCATGGGTCCTGAGACTGAACCCTGTGAGAGGGCACCTGCTCAGCAGGGGGTCTGCCTGAAGATTCTCTCCCTCTGCTCCTCCCCCACCCATGCACACACGTGAGTGTACACGCGTGTGTGCATTCTCTCTCTCTCTCAGATAAATAAATAAATCTTAAAAAAAAACCCAAACCCCTATATGAATGCTCCTGCTTTAACAGTGTGAAATTATAAGTTGTTTTAATTTTCCTTGACTTGCTATTTTTATTTTACTTGTTCTCAATATCCTATCCTAATATGTGTATGTTTGAAAGTTTTTATTCATAATTTTATGATATTTATATGCCGTGACATTTCCATACATGAAATTTTCTGGAACCACGGGTGATAACAGTTAATTTTTTTCTGGATTAAGTTGTTAAATTATTACTGAGTTATTATAATTATTACTAGTTATTATTAAAATTAGTAATATTGAGAAAAGAAAATAACTATAAGTGAAATATGGAACAGATGATTAATAATCAAAAGAGAAAATTTTTATTGAAAGATAGCCCTTAATAGGAAGGAATGAGTCTTATTTTCCAATGTGTTCATGGATCCATGAGTAAAAATTACATATGCTAGAGTAAGATAGGGTTCTGTCTTAATACTCTTCCTCTTTTGTTTAAATAAGCATAAACACTAAGAAACTGTATTCATGTAAATAAGTAGATAAAGATGGAAAGAATTTTTTATTTTTTATTTATTTATTTTTTGTTTATAGAAAGAGAGTGTGCCTGTGCAAGTGTGGCGGTATGGGGGGAGTGCAGCAGGGATAGAGGGAGAGGAGGAGAGAGAATTCTAACCAAGCTCCATGGCCAGCATGGAGCCCAAAATGGGGCTTGATCTCATGACCCTGAGATCACGACCTGAGCCGAAATCAAGAGTCAGAAGCTTAACCAATTGAGCCAGCCAGGCACCCTAGAAGAAATTTTTTAGTGGTAATTTCACTCAATTCTCTGAATTTTTTCCTGTTGGGGAGAATTATGCGTTTTTTGTTTGTTTGTTTGTAAGATGGAAGGAGAGCAGTTGCAAAGGGAGAGGTGGGAAAGGGGAACCACTAGTGAATTCTCAGTTGGATTATTTTATTAATTAGGAAAGAATAACATAGAAATTGAGGATCTAGAAATTTGATCCCATTAAACTACCTAGTCCTTTGTACCAATGGAAAAGTTTTTGGGTATCTCTAGATGTACACGCTTATGAGTTTGAGTATTGTTTGCCTACACCAGGGCATCTCAAATGTGGTCCCACACTAGTAACATAAGCTTCACTTGAGAATTTGTTAGAAATGCGAATTCTTAGGCCCCACCTTAGAATCAGGCACTGACGTCTACTCAACCAAGATAGGGAAACTACTATAATCAAATAAGCACTAGATTCCTCTGCTCTTCAAGTAAATAGCTTGGAGAAAAGGGCACAATGAATTTAACCTTTTCAAGAATGGCCATTCTCCTTGCTCTTTCAAATGGGGAGAGCCTCTTCCCTTACTCTGTAGGTGCATTCCCACCAAATGCCTTGGAGTGTGGGATTATTTGGGATCAAGCTGACAAAGAGACAGAGGGCCTAAAGTTAAATGTAGTCCCAAAGGTCATTTTCTGATAAAATGTCTATCTTCTGCACAAAAGTTGTAGGTCTCCGAAGGTAGGGACAAAGTCTATTTATACAGCAAGGGCACAAAGCTGTTTGTTAAACCAAATTTAAATGATGGTATTTAGCCATAATGGAAGAAGTGATACATTTGGAATCTAAACAGTTGTCAATGAATTTAGGCTTCTAGGTCAATTTTGCCATGACCATAAAAGGGCACTCAATGCAATAACAAACGCACTACAATAAGGAACTAGAAACTGAGGCAGTACAGTATGAACAAAGAGCAATTGTTATCAATTGTTATCAAACACTCAGGACTACAGAGACTAGCAGTTTTGGAAAATATTTTAATATTTTATGTCCATGTGTTTCCAAATCCATTTGCTATACACCTAGCCCATTTGGTTGAATTCTGCTTTCTGTGGTTTTTATTCTATAAACAAAAGTGATTTTTGTTTTTTTATTTTTAAAGATTTTAAAGATTTTATTTATTTATTTGACAGGAAGACACAAGGAGAGAGAGGAAACACAAGCAGGGGGAGTGGGGGAGGAAGCAGGGAGCCTGATGCGGAGCTCAATCCCAGGACCCTGGGATCATGACCTGAGCCGAAGGCACAGGCCCAATGACTGAGCTACCCAGGTGCCCTGATTTTTGTTTTTTCTTAATATAAAATCATGAAAGTGGTTGTGATTATATGCCGGTCAAGTCCACACGCTACCTGCTGCCACTTCAGCGTATCTGATCTCAGCTGACGCCCTCAGTCTCCACGTGATGTCCAAAGGGTTTATGCCTCCTGCCCAAGATCGCACAACAAGACATTAGTTGAGTTGGATGTGGATCAAGTCTTCCCATTAAGTGCTTTACTGGCCACAGCACACTGCTGTAAGATTTTCTAGAAGAAATCCCTACTTTTTAGTGGGAAACTCAACAGACTGCAATATCAGGATTCTAGTAACAACATTACCATGCAATATCGCACATATTAGGTAGGCCTTTTTATGTCACTAGATCTTGCCCCAAACCCCATTTGACTCTAAAATTTTATGAAGTCTGTCAATGTCAAGACATTTTTTCTGATGAAATTGAAGCTCAGAAATTTATGCTATTTGTGTTTTGTTTATGACTTCTATTATCTTCCATACCCTTCCCTCCCCTGCTCCATTTGACTTAGCTAATAAACCTTTTATTGTTCTGCCCCTAGGGTTCATAGAGCCTTTTGTGGATGTTTTAGAGTCTTGGCTTTGAATAAGCAAAGGAGAATAAATTCTAATAAGATAGCTTTTCCTTATTTCATATAAAAACAAAATTAGGATTTACATTTTATTATTGAACAAAAATATTATGAAGAGTTGGAAACTGTTCAGCTATAAAAAGACTTTTCTTCGAGGTTATCTTTTCTTATGCAGAACATACTCCATTTCTGTGGTTCACTGCCAAGCTTGAAATATCTGATCCTAGACACAGTAATTCCTGCAGCAAGCTCCTCTCTTGTCTTCTTTAACATCTTCCAGGTCTCACACACACCCACTCGCACACACACACACACACACACACACACACACGATATTTGATCCCTGAGGAATCCAACTCCCACTCTGCCAGTCATACATGGTTTTTCTCCAAGATATGCTATGGAATGATGAGAGAGAAAATCCTCTTTCCATTGGTTGGGGTTGGGGGTGAGGTTCTGGAGTTCTTTAGAAATGGTTGTATTGGAGGTCTAATAACTCCTTTGAAGGACCAAGTCTCTGCATTTTCTGTCATCGTGTTCCCATCTATGCTATTTTCTGCAGTAATTTACTTGTCAGAAAGATCACAGGAAACTAGTAATTTACTTTGTGCACAAAGCATTGTGTGGTTGTGGCTGCATTTTCTCATAGGGCTGTAATCTTTCATTTGTCTAAATGGAATGATGGATGAGCAGATTTCACCACTTGGCATGCCCAGGCTGCTATTCGTCCACGCCTCTTGTGCCTTCATGGCATGGCTCCTCTGGCTGAGACATCCCGAAATATCAGGGCCGCAGGACCTATGAGAAAGGCTCTTAAAGGAGGATCTTCGAGATAGGGAAATAATCACTGGAAACCAATCCCTAAACTTGGACATATTTACATTGCTCAGTGTATCGTCCTCTCATTATATAAGAGCTAGATAAAATACCTTGTTTTACTCATGCAAGAAAGTTGATGAATACACTGAACATCTCACAGTTGCCCACCATGAGGCAAGACAGAAAATGCATCGCCTGTAGTTGACCCTACTCCTTTTCCCAGCTGAAGGAAAACAAGCTACCACATCCGTTCATTACTATTGGAACTAGTTCATAAAGGTATTTCACACAGTACACCTTTTAAGCCCACACTGTATGTTGAATTGAAAATAAACAGGATTAACCTCTTCATAATTTTCCCAGGCTTCATTCCTATCCACCCATTTCACATAAATGGTAACAACTGAAATGGCAAGTTTAAAATTTAATAAGAAGGTTTCACTTGAGATAATTATAGAGATTTTTGTAGGATTTCAGAACCCGCTTTATTATCAGAACTAGTTTGGAGATTTGATTTCCATTTTGTCCAGGCAATTTACAGTCTGAGTACATGGTCCAGGGTCTCTTTTGTTAGGGATGGGAGGAAATGTTAAAGTCAAGGTGATTTCCCATATGCAAATGTCAAGCCCTCAGGGTCACCCTTGTCAAGGAATAGGGAGCAAAAGGTGTAGCCTTTAATTTGGCAAAGAGTGTCTACAAAAACCTAGAGAAAAGATCATATTTAATGTTGAAATATGGAAAGCTTTCCTGTGGGAGTTGTGGGAAGTGGAATTTTTGTCGAACAGAACTCATCTACTCCCTTTGCAATAACTGCACACTTCCTTTCCAGGAGACAAATTCAACAAAGATATATGAAGCATCTACTCCATGCTTAAACATTTAAGGTACAAAGATAAATAAGACATGGGTCTTGCCCTGAGAGAGCTGATATGTTATTGGATAAGATAGGTAGAATCAGGGACGCCCGGGTGGCTCAGTTGGTTGAGCAGCTGCCTTCGGCTCAGGTCACGATCCCAGCGTCCTGGGATCGAGTCCTGCATCGGGCTCCTTGCTCGGCAGGGAGCCTGCTCCTCTCTCTCTGCTTCTGCCTGCCTCTGTGCCTGCTTGTGTTCTCTCTCTGTTAAATGAATAAATAAAATCTTAAAAAAAAAAAAATAGGTAGAATCAAACCGACTAATACATTGTGCTAAGTGTGTACCAGCAACGCAAAAGTACTCACAAAGTACTGTGAGGCCAAAACCTCTCCAAATATGCATTACACATACTTGAGTGTGTGTGTATAGACACACACAAATGTATATATGTGTGTGTATATATATATATGTATATATAAATGTTTCTGTAAAGAGCTTGAGAAATAATGTGTCTAGTGCACTTTCTGAGTAATATTCATTCATTCATTCATGTATTCACTCAATTCAAATATTTATTAGGTTTTACTCTATGCCAGGCATTATGCTAGGTCCTGGGACTTGAAAGATCATTTTGAATTAGCTCCTTTTGTCAAGGAGCTGTGTGCTGGATATTAGAAAGTGGGTTGAAAGGCCTTGGATGTTATGTAGAAATCCAAACACTAGTCTGCCAGCCAAAGGGAGCCATGGAGATTTGGTTGCTTTTGTTTTATAACAGGGGAATAAATGCTATAAGACTTTTGGAGATGGGAAAGACTGCTGTAAGGGAGAAGGAACATCTATCTAGATAATAAGGGCTTGAACGAGGGTAGACAAATTAGATCTGGAGGGAAGACATTTTTAAAATAAAATAGAAAGGAAATAGGGCACAGCTGAAGACGTCTTAACAGCAACTAAGAAAAAATTGACACTGGCTATGTAAGAAAAGATTTTATTGGAAGGATTTTATCAGATGAATCTGGACCATCCTTGTGAAGCTCGAGATTCAGATTCAGAAAATGTGCAACAAAGATACCTCTGGTCCAAGAGTAGGGAGGACCCCCTCCATTTTTAGAAGGAAAAAGTATCCCAAATGCAGTGGCACTACTGTTGCTAGTTGGTATGACGCCCTCTAAACTTGCTACCCTGAGTCTGCATTCCTGTTCCAACCGCATTAAACTCATTAGGACACAGAATTCTAGGTGCCGAGCTTGAGGGTACAGAGAGAGGGCAGAGGAATATGGGCCAATAGTTCTGGTGGGTTTTCCCAACTCCAAGGGGAGGTTTGGACATTGAATGGCCTCCTGACAACAACTGTTCATTCCAAGAATAGTAAGGCTTTATCATCAGGACTTCGACAGATCTAGATTTATTGACTTATTGACAGAGCTAACGATGACGCCTCAACTGTCAATGGAACACCAAACCGAAAGGAATGCAACTGTGAGTCAGGGTCAGATTCAGTTTGTGATACCTCCGAGATAGCCGAGGAAATGCCCAGAAGTTGGATTCTGAGATCTGGCTATCAGGACAGAGGTTGAAACTAAAGATAAAGACTTGTGGGTTTCCTTGTCTGGAAGTCCTACCGTCCCTCTACTGCTAGAGTCTGTTTGTCCAGAACCCAGAACCTCTTGGAAGAATTTTTCTCATCCCTTTTGTGCCCCCATTGTCTCAACCTCCTTTGTATTCCTGTATTTCATTCCTTTCCCTGGTCTTTCAAAATGGTATTTTGTCCCAGTGGGGAGGAAGTTAATCTTCAGTTGCCCAATCTCAACACTGATAATTCAGAGGAAAGAATATGCCAGGAATGTCCTTGGATACATTCTACACTCAACACCTTTTCTTCTTGCCAAATTAATCACTTTTGGGTGTGCTCACCAGTGATTCCACACATACTTAAGCGATCAGTGGCCACGAGGCAAATCTTTTTAAGTTCAAGATGCCCCAGCTCTTGAGGGCATGTCAGTTGGCAGACCAGGGAAACAGGGTGATTGAAAGCTCTCCCATAACTCGGCACAGCACGCACCTGGCCTCCTCCTGCACTCCCACGAGGCCTGGGATGCGGCGGTTCCTGCCACCCCACAAGGCGGTCCATTGACACTTTTGTGCAGAGATTATCAGACCTGGATTCTAGAGTCATTAAGGAGGGAGTGGAAGGGGTTGGAGGAGGAGGGCAAAACTGGGGCAGCCCTGGGTCCTTTTTCCCTGATTATTCAGAACAACTCTGATTTTATCTCTTTTGTAACTTAGACTTTCATACAAAATTTCCTTTGAGGACACAGTCTGATGTTAAAAATCGGTTTACAAACCACTGTTTTCAACTGGCAGTTCTCAAAACTTTTTTGGTTTCAGGACACCTTTATACTTTTAAAAACCATTGAGTACCTTGAAGGGCATTTATTTATAAAGATTTTATCTACTAATATTTACCATATTTGACATTAACTGAATATTTTAAATTATTTCTTTATTATTTTTTAAAAAAATAACAATAAAAACCCACTTACTGGTAACGTAAACACCATATTTTTGTTAAAAAATAACTATATTCTCCAAAACAAAAATAACGAGAGCAAAGAGTGGCAGCATTTTACAGTTTTGCAAATATCTTTAATGTCTGGCTTAGTAGAAGACAGATGGATTCTTATCTCTGCTTCTGCACTAAATCTGTTATGATATGTGGCTTGGTTGAAGTATATATTTAAAAAAAACCAGATCTTATAGAGATCTATAGTTGGAAGAAGGAAGAATATTTTAAGTCTTTCTAGATAATTGTGGCTATTCCTCTTTGACACTACAGCAAAACTCGACAATTAATAGTTTCTTAAATGTTAAATTGTAGTATGGGATCAAAACTCATATTAATAAACATTTTTAGCTCTATAACATTAAAATTTATCTTGCACTTTGCATGGTTCTTTAACCCATGCATAACTTTGTAAACCCTGTATTGGTCATCTGAAAAATATTGGTTCACTGAATTATGTTTTCAAACAGATACAGTTCATTTTACGATCTCAAAAAATTATATTTGATAATATGTCTACTCATCAGAAAAATCTCTAAATCCTGGAAGCTGTCAAACTGGCAATGGTGGATACAAGTTTTTGAAATTCGAATTTTTTCTTGAAAGCATTTATTTTATTAACAAATCAGCTATTTTCTTTGAAGTGATAGGCTCACTTTCCAAAAAATGTTGGTAAAATAACCTATTTCTGATTAATCATAGTTATTCTAAATAACCATAGTTTGCCCATCAGTCGTTCTTTCAAGGTTAAAGGTATTTCATGGAAAAAGTATCGAGTTCAGCTTGCAACTAAAACAATCACCAAGTGATTTCCCTCAGGGCAAACATCATCCTTCTGTACAGCTTAGAAGGGCTTTCTGTGTACATACCATTTCATCACAAAGAATACTAAAAAGACATGTACTCGAAGGTAGAGATTTAATACAATGAACTCATGTTTTATTCCTCAAAGATATTCATAAGCTTTTTACGATTACTACAAGTACCTGACATTGACGTCTATCATGACCACTGATTTGGTGACAAGGCCTGGATTCCAACTAAGGCTGCCACAGTTTTACTTTAAGCATCGGTAAAAATGTTATTATAGTGAAAAAGGTAAGTACCATTTTAGTATTATTATGAAAACACACACACTTACACATATGTTACACACTTGTACACACACACACACACACACTGCTTTGTAGTATTGGTGCCAGTGATTTTTGTTTAATTGGTGTTATTTAAAGGCAAGAAACTGACAATTCCATTTAAACGCCGTAAAAAGCTTAGCTTTCTTTGACTTCTGAGACTATGGTGGTGAAGTCAGTTTCTCCACTAAATGCATTCCTGGCCTCAGGGGCTGTATGCTCGGTGACTTGCCATCCTGGAGGTGTCCTTGGTGAGCTTGGAGGGCACCTGTGCAGAAGGTCATGCTGAAGGGCGGTCGGCACCATCTCCCTGGCCAGGATGTGGCCTTGGAAAATCACTGGTCAGGGCAGCTGCCCATCTGCATTGCCTTACGGGGCTACCCAATATTCCATGTAGACTTCGCTGCTTCCTCTTTGGAACATGACTAATTCCATTCGCTTCTGACCCCTGGTGAGACCATTTTGAAATCTCCTTCTGACAGGTGCTAAGTAAAGGAATTATTTCACTTAATCAGTTTATTGATTGAATTGAGTAACTGATTTGATGGTTTGTAGTAAATTCACTTTGTTCTCTGTAAAGAAAAGACTCTATGCAGTTCATATAAAACTGAATGTGGGAAATTAGTAGAATTTGCTAGAAATGAAATATCTTTGTGAAAAATATGAGGATTTCAGCAAGCAGCACTCTTTGGCTGCCTCAAACTTTACCTGTTTCTGGTTCCTAGTGGGCTTGTCTAGGCATCACCACTAATCTTTTGTCAGGAAAGCCCCCCGGTTATGTGAAATCATTTCTCATTGATGTACTCCGCTGACAACACCATCCATCACTGTTAGGCGGGAGGTAGAGAACTGAGATCTTGAACTCTGAAGAAATGAACAATTAAAACCAATGGGCACTTTTCCCTAGCCCACAAAGGGAAGCTAAAAACTGCTACTTAGGATCAAATAAGCCTTACTCTTGTTTTTAGTGGCACCATTGTAGACAGGAGCATTGCAAAATTACATCCATTGTGTTATGGTAGTTTGTTTTTAAAAAAAAATTTAAAGTTTCTATTTAATTCCAGTTGTTAACATACAGTGTAATATTAGTTTCAGGTGTACAATTTAGTCATTCAACACTTCCATACGACACACGGTGCTCATGGCAAGTGCCCTCCTTAATCTCCGTCACGTATTTCACCCATCCCCCAGCCTCCTCCCCTCTGGGAACCATCTCTTAGTTCTCTACAGTTACAAGTTTGTGTCTTGGTTTGCCTCTCTGCCTCTTTTTTTCACCTGTGCTCGTTTGTTTTGTTTCTTGAAATCCAGAAATGAACCCACAACTATATGGTCAATTAATCTTCGACAAAGCAGGAAAGAATATTCAGTGGAAAAAAGACAGTTTCTCCAGCAAATGGTGCTGGGAAAACTACAGCCACATGCAGAAGAATGAAACTGGCCCACTTTCTTACACCATAAATGAAAATAAATTCGAAACTGAGTAAAGATCTAAATGTGAGTCAGGAAACCATCAAAATCCTGCAGGAGAACACAGGCAGTAACCTCTTTGACATCGGCTGTAGCAATTTCTTACTGGATATGGTAGTTTAACTTGGGTTGATTCTCTGTACCTGTTTTGAGCTTTGGCTTGGAAGAGTGGGCGCAGAGTACAGGAAACGCAGAGCAGGCATACTGAGATATCCAGAGCTCATTTGTTAATACCGATCATAAAAGAATATTTAGTTTAAACGTCTGCCTCAAATGTAGTATGCGGAAAGAAATGGCAGAAATCAGACCCCTTTCCCACGGTACTTCCTGAAGATGACCTTGTCAGAGACTTGGTCATTACCATGGCAGCCGAGGTCAAAGAGTAAATTCCACTTGTGCAACTTGAAACCAGGCTTGCTGTGGGATTTAAACTACTTTGAGGCCCTGGGGGCCAGGTTTCCATAGGCTTTGACGAAAGCTGCCTGTTTGCATAATGTTCAGGTGCCCCCTGCTTACTGAATATGCACAACTTCCATTTGTTCATGCAGATTTGGTAATTGTCTATTTAATCACCTATTTGCATGCACAATTACTCAGTTTGGGCACATCCACACACATTTGCATATGTATATCTTGACTCCAGCTCCTGCAAAATGAGAGCACCTGCAAACTGCAGCCTGATCCATTTAAAAACCCTTAGGGTTCAGCCTTGTCCCCAGAGGAAAAGAAGGGCCGAATGGGCTTGAAGTCCAAATACTGAGCTTTAATTGTATGTGTCACGAAATCGCTTTATTCTTTTAAGCCTCAAAAAGACAAAAAGTTAGAAAGTATATGGATTATTCTCTGATAGGAGGGAAAGAAGTAAGTTAAAAACTTTTATGAGAAAATAAAGGACGAAGACCTGAATGAAGAGTATTGTAAGATAAAAAGAGCAATATTGAGTTGACTCTTCCTCCCACTCTGTATAATATTTGTTAACTTTGCTATTTAAAAGAACAGAATTTTTGAAACTCCAGGCCAGAAGGCCGACACGGCAGTAGTGGCCATCTTTGATGGAAAATGAAGCAAGTGACAGAGATGTGTGGTTTTATGAAGTTCTCCTTCTCTCCCCAATAACAAAATCGCCTTGAGGTCCTGTGCATGAGGTTGCTTTTTCTGCTTACAGAAGAATTCAACTCAGCTCTCTGGTGCTTCTTTAATGACTTTTAACTGTCAGCACTGAACATGCCCAGCTAAGTATGAGGAAAACCAAAGTGTGCAGAGGTTGGAAGGGAGCATAGCTTTGTGCTATTACGCATAGAACAGAATTCTTGGCCACTGTGAAAATGTAGTTTCTCCAGCTTTCACTGAACGTCTCATCCGGACGATTGTTTACAATTCAGATTATTAAGCCATCCTAGAGACTGATTCAATAGATGTGGGCCTGGGCCCCAGAATCTGCATTTTATCCAGTATTCCAGAGGATTCTAATGCATGTGAGTTTGGAACCCCAGTCTTTGAAACCCTGATTACTGTGGCTTTCAAGGAAAGTGATGTGTGTGTGTGTGTGTGTGTATTTTTCCTCCCAAAACACAAAAAGCACTGCTTGATTCTAAGAAACCAGCTCCCCAACTTCCGGGTAGCAAACGTGCACTGTAGGGCTGCTTTACGATGCGGTCTGTAAGAGCAATCAGGTTTGACTCAGTGTTGCCAGTAATGCAGGTCTATACCAAACCCCAGCTTCACGTGAATACAACCTGCTTTTCTTAGAAGCCCAGGAAACAGAGAAGCCCTAGGGCAGCCCCAGCAAAGACCAGCTCTCCCTGGAACGAGTTTCAGCCACAAGGCCAGGCTAAATGTGAGATAGAGACGTTCGTAGGTCTTGGTGGCTTATTTGTTGCTGTTGCTGTTTTCAATATATTCATGAATTTTTCCAGTGTTTCTCTAATTACAATCTTTTTAACAAGTCAAGAATATTTTAATTCTGTCATTGCCACCTGATATTTTTCTTCAGCATTTTCCAACATCATCCAAATCCTTTCCACATAGCTTCGTTTGTGTAGTATTCTTTCGTATGAAAGTGCTGTAATTTACTTTATTATTTGCTATTTTTGATTTTAAACATACTGGCCATTTCCACTTCCATTCCACTATAATGCACAGTTTTGTACACATTTAAACACTTTATTTTTATTTCTTTAAGGGGCATATGGGGAGCTCAGTCAGTGAAGTATCTGCCTTCTGGCTCAGGTCTTGATCCCAGGATGCTGGGATCAAGCATCGGGCTTCCTGCTTCTCCCTCCCTTTGCCACTTCCTTGGCTTGTGCCCAATCTTGCTCTCTCTCACTCTTTCTCACTCTCTCTCTCTCAAATAAATAAATAAAATCTTAAAAAAAATAAAATAGTTCTTTGAGATAGACTGTTAAAAGAAAGAAATTGGTACAGAAGGTAAATTATTAATTGGCTTTGATCATAGGAACAGCTATACAATAAAGAAGTGTTCAGTGAATTTTTTTTCCAAAGAGTTTATTTTATTTTGATTCATTTTTTGAAGGTGATACATTTTAAAAGGTCCTGGGTCTGATTTGTTACAGTGGCTGTGACAACCAGGAAACATCATTTCCCCAAATTTCTTTAATAGGAAGAATTACAAAAAAGGATGGCTAGATGTTGTGTTTGGGGAGATTTCTAGATAAATTAATTGAGTTAGTTTCTAGAAAGGGGATGGAAACTGATTATCTCATTTAATGCTCACAAAATACCTACAAGATAGGTAGTACTTTCTCCATGTAGCAAATGAGGAGGCTAAGTCTTAAGAGGTTAAGGCAGATGCCCAAAGTCACAGAACTAAGAGGAAAGACACAGGATTCGAACTCTGGGCTTTCGCACCTGATTCTGAACACTATCCTTGCTGCTTTCAAGCAGACTGGGAAATTGACGTCTTCATCCACCTCTCTCCTGTGAATGTTCTCCCAGAGGAAGGGCTGGCCATTAGTTCCTCTTTCTACCACTGACCTTGAAAACCATCTATCTCTTCCAGTAATTACTTGGATGAAAATGGTGAACCCAGCTGCTTCCCTGGTGATTCTTTAGCTCAGCCTCATAAAAGCTGCCTTTGTAGAAGCTGCTGCTTGTCTCTTTCTTTTACTTGATAATTCCCAAGGGCAAGATTACCTACTACCAGCTGCTCCTCTCTACATGCAAAGGGACTGAGGAAAATCAAATGCTGATTAAATCTACACATTGTCTTTCCCATTCCCCTCCAGTGAACACCAAGAAAAATCACTGGCGTCATAAGACATTGGCTTCAAACATTCTGGGAAACCCCAACAGGATTATTAAACTGACGAAAACAAGAAACAACAGAATAGTTCCTTTTAATCTACATGGAGACTGTGTCCAATATTTCTCTGCATTCTTCCTCCACCTGGGAGCTTTTTATTTAAAATTTAGCAATCATAGATATACTCATGAGAGACGAGGGATCTTTCAGAGTCAGGCTGCCCGTTAGAAACACTTCCTCTGAAATTCTGCCCCTCCACACACTATCAGGAGAGTTTTTAGGATCTCCTGTTTATTACCTACAAATTGAAAATTCTCTGCTTAGGTACACCTTTTACTAATTAATTGTTGGCAATAGCCACATATTACAAATGCCATACAAATAGATCTTGTTTTGCAGTTGTTTTGAAACATATGTCTTCTTGCTCATTCTAAAGAATCACAGGAGAGCATTTTAAAGAGAATGCTTAACTTTCCCTAAGAGGTGCTCGTGCCGAGAATCAATTTCCATATTATAATAAGATGTTAAAATGGGACTCTTCCAGACTTAATGTCTACAGACATGGTCATGTGAGAACTATTATATACCAAATATGCGGAACCCCACATGCAGAATTTTTAAAGGATATTGTGGAAGTCCAGGTCTCTGGCTTTTCGGTCCTTGGAGGATCAAGAATATATAAATAAGAATCCGTTAAAAAAAAAAAAAGGAATCAGAAAGAGGAGAGAAATGGTGCAACCACTTTGGAAAACAATTTGGCAGTTTCCTTGTAAGTTAAATATAAATTTACCATATGTCCCAGCAATTCCACTCTTAGAAATCTACCAAGAAAAATGAAAGCATATGTCCACACAAAGCCCTGTGCACACATGTCGATAGTAGCATTATTCATGACAGCCAAAGCTGAAAACAAGCAAAATGACCCAGGGAATGGATAAATGGATTGTGGTACATCTGCATAATAGAATACTATTTGACAATAAAAGAAAGAATACTGAAACATACTACAACGTGGAGAGACCTCAAAAAATATTACACTAAGTGAAAGAAGCAGAAGAATATTGTATCATTCCATTGGTATGAAATGTCCAGAAAAAGCAAATCTATGGATACAGAAAGTAGATGGGTGGTTGCCTAGACCTAAGTGTAAGAATAGGAAGTGATTGGAAAGGATCTTTTGGGGGTGATGAAAATGCCCCATTTTAACAGTTTGTTATGATATAGAGATTGCGTCTCAGTACATATACTTCTTGGTACTTGTACTCCTTAAAAATTTGATGGTATATATATTAAACCTAAATAAAGCTGCTTTTAAAAATGGAGAAAGTAGAAGATATGTTCAGTAGACCTGAACTGTCCAGAATGATAGTCACTAGCCACAGGTGGTTGGTCCAAATTGAGATGTGCTAAAGTTGTAAAATACAGGCTAGATTTCAAAGAGTTAGCTTTGGCGGGGGGAAAGATGATAAATTATGTCATCAATAATTTTTATATATTGGTTACATGTTGAAATGATAATATTTTGGATATACAGAGTTAAATAAAATAAATTATTAGCATTTTTAATCTTTTTTTATTTGTTATCTATTTTTAAAATATTTTATTTATTTATTTGTCAAAGAGAGAGAGCAGAAGCAAGGGTGCAGCAGGCAGAGGGAGAAGCAGGCTCCCCACTGAGCAGGGAGCCCGATGTGGGGCTTAATTCCAGGACCCCGGGATTGTTACCTGAGCCGAAGGCAGATGCTTAACCAACTGAGACACCCAGGTGTCCTTTTTATTTTATTTTTTATTCTAGTTTATTATTTTATTTTAATGTGTGGCTACTAGAAAATTAGGTTCGGTGTGGTTCTCTTTGCATTTCTGTCAAACAGTGCTGCTACAGAGAGCTGTCGCCCCCTCCCTTCTGTCCCCTGGGAGGAGAATAGAGTTTGCTACAGTCTCATCCCAAACCTGGTGAGGAGGTTCTTCAAGCGGCGCTTTCAGAGAGTTGATTAGGTGGTCACTGTCGCAAGAGGGTGTGGGCCAGGGGCCCCTGCAGGCTACAGCAGCCTGGATAAAAGCAGCAGGATCAACAATCAGTCAGGGCTTGTCAGGACCGACAAGGGTCCAAGTGTGTCTGGCCCAGATGTGGGTCACAGGAGAGAAGAAACCAGTGTAGAGCTCACAAGAGTACCCCAGTGCCGTGTCCGGGCAAGGAGGACCAGAGGCAAAGCAAAAGCTGAGGGCCGGTTCGAAGAAGCTAGCTGAAGGAGAATGCTCATGGCCCGTATCTTGAAAATTGAAAGACAAGTAAGAAGGAGTTATGTTCTGATTCTAACTCAAATGTATACTCACTACACTACAATAACCCTCTTTTCAAGAACAAGGCTGGTTCAGGGCAGAGCTCCAGGAGGTACCCTTCCCATGAGCCTAGGTGAGGTGGCCAGGCCACAGAAAGGCCAGAGAACCTCACAGGCGCTGACAGAATCTTCTTTAAGCACAAGTCCTCCCCCTGGGGCTACGAGCCAGCTCACAAAGCCACCAGATCAAATGAGAATTTTCTCATCCCCGTGCTATCTGCTCTCTCTCCCATAGAGGGGTCAGAGACTGGCTAGCAAAAAATGGAGTGGGGGGAGGGGGAGATGGAAGGAAAGAGAAGCTGGCAGAGAAATAGATCCTGGGCTGCGTCTATCTTCTTTTCTCATCTCAGACTTTTAGCCTATAACCGACCTGGGGAAAAGACCTGACATTAAATGGATCTCTGGCCATTGGTTAGTACAATTAGACTAGAGCCTAATTTCTGATTTAAGAACTCATTTATGCCTTAGAGAGGCCATATGATTGTGATTTTAAAAGCTGGGGGGAAAAAAGTCGGGGGCCTGCGTGAGTTTTCATCTAAAGGCAATAAAATGTAAATAAATTTAGAATGACAGTGACAGAAGAGCTGAGTTCTGATTATACGTCAAGTTGTGCTTGTTCAAAGTGATGATTACCCTGTAATAACCGGTCTCCTCAAAGGCAGGGCTGTCACACAGCAGAATTCCTGCGAAGGACGTCTCCTGGAATTTACCCATGTACTCTGCATGGAAGCCCCATTCAGAACTGAGTCCTTGAGGGCAGGTATGGTTGGGAGTTACGCCAGCCCGGCCCGAAATTTCTTTAAATGATGAGAAAATTGGAAAAGTTTCCAAGTCTAAGTTTCAATCTCAGGCTAATCCTTCCCAACCATGTTATCCTACAAGGGGGTAAAGGGTCAAACTCAGCACATCTTGGAAATGATTCTCTTTTGTGAAATAGGATCCCTTGTTCAAAGGCGTGGAGGGCTTACGGTGACTTCTAAAATCAACAATGCTATCACTATGATCAATAATGCTATCAGAGCCTCATCGATTGTTGCTAAGTGAGTGTCAAGAGACCAGGAAAATGAAATGTACCCTACACACATGTGAGATCCCACGCCCTCTGTATTACATCCCTGTGTTCCCTGTGGACTAGATACAAAGTGAAACTGGACATAAAGTGGTAGGCGCATAAGACTAAGCAAATTAGCTGTGAGCACTGTCTAATATTTATCATGAGTCCAGGTATCCTGAAAAGAGATATTTCAGGGATTTTTAATACCATGTAGTAAGTTATTACACGGCAAAGTCATACTTAATACTTCTGAATAGTCTTTTAGGCATAACATTCAAATGAAAATATGATAGGTAATAGACTGTATTATTAAATGTACCTCACACATAAATATTTCTAGCTCCTCACCTAGCATTAGATTTTCATGCCTGTGTTCTCTTAACTGATGGCTCAGGTCTGTTTTTTACCTTGCGAATTGCATCTGATTTTCCTTTTGAGTGCTGGCCAGGCTCTACCTTGTTCACGTGTAATGCCTGAGTGATCTTATCAAGATGATAAGAATCTCTAGATGACGACACAGCGGTCATGGCTCAGATGGCAAGTTTATGTTTTAATATTGCAATCACTTGAAGAAGGAACAAATGAGATGTAACACACTGAGTGCAAACCAAAGCGCTCCAGCTAACCTCCCAGAGTGGCGGGCTCAGCCAACCACCTTCTGGACCCCTTTTCCCGTGCGGCTAGCCAAAGGCAGGGGTCAATTTCTGTCAACGACTCCATCCCACTTCAGGGCCTTGGCACATGTCCTTTTCTCTTCCTGGAATGATTTTCCTTTCCTTGTCTACACATGGCCCCAGCCTTTTCATCCTTTGAATCTCAACCACATGCCGTCTTAGAGATGCATTCCTTAACTCTGCAGTTATGTTCTTCTAGCACATTCTGTCTCCGTCCTTTTATTCTCTCCTTCATCGCACTAATCGCATTTTAAAACTATTATATTCATTACCTTATTCCCTTCCCATTCTAACATGTGCTCTATAAAGGCAGAGACACATCTCTCTTGTTGATAATCATATCGTTGGAGCTGAACTCAGTTCCTGATATGGGAACTTACAGTTCAAGAAACACTACTTGAATGAATAAATGGATGAATGAGAAGCAACCCGGCATCCTGATGATAAGAATTTAGGCTTCTTTGGCCAGATATTTAAGAGACAATATCATACAGTGATTAAGCACATGAGTCCTGTGGCTGTGGTTTTGCTGGTCACTAGTTGTATGGTCTGGGGTACCTTTTCTTCTCAGACTTGGTTTCCTCATCTAGAACATAGTAACCAACTCACTAGGTTGCTGGGTAACAGAGGAGCCATGATCCACGACACTTAGCAAGAACTGCCCTCTAGCTATTAATCAGTAAGTGCTATCTACTTTTACTTAAGATCTCTAGAGAAGGATGTTACAAATTCATTCTAATTAAAATAATGATATGTAAATACTCTTTGTTTGGAACACTCCACCCCCGCCACCCATACATGGGATACTTAGCTCAAGTATCCATTCCTCCAGCAAACCTTTCCTGAGCCCTCCACCTTGCATCAGTGCTCCCGAGGAGCGGTCCATGGTACCTACAGGTTTCCAGGGCTGCGATCACACAAACTCTAATCCAGTGTCTCCAAAGTGGTTTTCCCTGGGGGCGTGCACCCCACTACATACCTGGGGTGGGACGGAAGTATTACAAAGTCTATTTTGGAGAAAAAACAAATCAAGAGAGAAAAGAAATGAAGCATGACTCCCGTTCAATACATTGTTTGATCTTCATATGTCCCCTTACTGCCTCCCCTGACAGTGGGGTGTTGGTGCTGCTGTCCACGGAGCTCTCGAAGAGAACGGGATGCCACAGTGTTTCGGGAATATTAGTGCACCCACGCCCGATTGGTCTCCTGGTGGCCCCTGTGGTCTGGGTGGGCAGACACTTGCATTACATTTTCTGGGTTAAAGTCACCCTCATGAAAGGACAAGTGGCTTAAAAAGTTTCTTAAATAGGGGCGCCTGAGTAGCTCAGTGGGTTAAAGCCTCTGCCTTCAACTCAGGTCATGGTCTCAGAGTCCCGGGATCGAGCCCCGCATCGGACTCTCTGCTCAGCAGGGAGCCTGCTTCCCCCTCTCTTTCTGCCTGCCTCTCTGCCCATTTGTGATCTCTCTCCCTCTCTGTCAAATAAATAAATAAAATCTTTAAAAAAAAAAGTTTCTTAAGTTTCTTAAATAGAAAACAGAGATTAAATTAAGTGCTAATAAGCGAAACATAAATGAATAGGAAGAAGATGGCAGAATTGACACTTTACTACTACTGAGTCATGAAATCAGACCTGTCAGGGTTTGCGGGAAAATGAAAAGTGAAATTTTCAAGAAGACTATTTGAAATATAGATTTACACTTGTAATTAACAAAGAACCCCAAACAAGTAAATATTGTACCTTGAGTGATACTAATATATTATTATATAGCATATAATACACACTCTAATCTAAATATATAATTATATATATACCTCATAATAGTATGTATAGTCCTGATAAGAATATTTAACTGGCAGAGATACATGATCAAATAAATATGTGTGAAGACCACTGATCCAATTAGTGGTTTCCTTCTGGCTTTCCTTCACAATCGTGCTCTGCTGTATGTTCCCACAGTGCGACTTGTGTTTCTAAAGACCCTACGTGTCTGTCTACACATGGCCCTTCAGACACTTCAACCGAACATGAGTCAACAGATTGAATGTAGAGGCAGATAGAAGAATACAGCTATCTTCTATTAAGTAAATTATGAAGAAATTTGCAAGAGCATAGAATAATGACATTCATTTTACTATATTTGGTTTATAAGATATAGTGCTTTGCATGAACACATGTTATTTATATTAAAACATAGCAGTTTATAATTGTTGTTTTTAAATTACTTAACAAGTAAATATTTAAAGCAAAAACTCTTTGGTGTCCTCAGCAGTTGGTAAGAGTGTGAAAGGCACTTGGAATCAAGAAGCTTGAGGGGAACCTGGGTGGCTCAGTTGTTAAGCATCTGCCTTCAGCTCAGGTCATGATCCTGGGGTCCGGGGATCGAGCCCCTCAGTGGGCTCCCTGCTCATCGGGAAGCCTGTTTCTTCCTCTCCCTCTGCCCCTCCCCCCACTCATGTGCACTCTCTCTCTCTCTTTCTCTTGCTCTATTTCAAATAAATAAATAAAATCTTAAAGGAAAGTTTGAGAGTTGCTGCCCTCATGCAGGGATCAGACTATACTGTCTGTTTGACTTCAGAACTTCCCACAAAGCCAGCATATCATAGGCTTCTATTAAAACTTTTGAGGGAAAAAAAAGGTTTTTTTGAGTGAATAACTGAATGAAATTTTCAAAAATCAGACCTGTTATTTGGCGAGCTCATCACGTTTCCCCAGAGCTAACATCTCTCGGCTTATATGATTCCGATGCTTGATGTAATCACATTTCTTGTGGGCATAGACAGGGTCTCCACATTCTCAGTGTCTAGCTCAGATCAGGATGTGAGCTAAATCGGCGCTTCCCAAGGTTTATTGTCTAAAGACTAAAAGGAATGATGACAACTCCGGTATCTGGACCCTGATTCTAGACTCAAGATTGATTGTACAGTGAAAATCACTGTTTATGAAGAGATCTATATAAACTTCAACTTTCACTTATGTTTAACACTTTGACGAGGCCAGTGGAATCAGACACCAGTGGAAAAACAAGGGGATAAAATGAAAAATAGTCCTAAAAGTGTGACCCGTCACCTGCAACAAAGCCGCCTGGTGTGCTTGTTAAAAGTACAGAGCACTTGATGCACTCCCGATCTACCGGATTGGAGTGGAGGCCAGGAATCTGCATTGTCATACACTTCCAGGGCAGAGCTACCCAGCAAAACACATAATGCCCCAGTTAAGTTTGAATTGCAGATAATCCAGTTAGGACACACACTAAAAAATTGCATTAGTCTTATCTGAGATTCAAATTCCACAGAATTTGTATTGTTTTGTTTTGTTTTGTTTATCTGGCCCCTATACCTTAGGGAGAATCTTTTTACACAATAGTCTAAGAATCACTGGATTTTGAACTTCTTGTGGGGATTTGGTGAGTGGATTAGAAGCAGCTCATTTGTCAATAAATTTAGAGCAGTGTTTCTGAGCCAGTGGGATCTTCTTTCTAAAGCATTGGACCCCAACCTCCAGAGATTTGGATTTAATTGATCTATGGTGCACCTCAGGCACTGGGCATTTTTCAAAGCTCTTTAGGTGATTCAATATGCAACCAAAGTTGAGACGCAGAATTGGAAAGGAGAAGAGGAGAGACGGCAGAAATTCATTATGAATGGATGCTGTTAAGATTGGAATATAAGATTAAGTGGTCAGAGTTCTGGTACGTAAATCACTAAGGTGCCTGGTAAATAAAGCCCTAGGTTTGTGGTCAGTGATTCTCAATTCTTTGTATGTAGTGGGGATGGGAGATGGGGGGATTGCATGTCCTGGAGAAGATGGACAAGGGGAAGAGGTTGAGGTTGGATATCAGAATCTCCTAGGAATTCTGTCCAAGTACTCATACTTGGCTAATCTAGTCCATCCCTTAGCCAAGGAATTCTAAAGCTTCTCTCTCTAATCCTCAACTAAATATTTCTCTACTAAAGAGTTAGAGAACTATTACTCTAGCTAACAGCTGATAGAAGTTGAAACAGAAAGGGAGAGAAGCCTTAAAAACTGGCTTAGTACAACCAAGAAAGGGAGGGGAAAGAAAAGAAGCACATATTTAGAATATGCAGAATTTGCATATAATAGTATAAATGACCACATGACTCATTAATATGTAGAAAGCTAGTTTGGCCAACATTTGCTCGAATTTGGTGGAAATAAATCATATGGTAAGTAATTAGTAGAAAGAAATAAGCAAAAAAATAAGCATTAAGTACTGTTCGCTAATAAAACTTGTTTGGAAAAAACCACACTCAAGTCAAGGGTGGGTTATGTGGGATCTATCGTCCTGTTCCTTAGTTAATGAAAGCTTAAATAAGCCAAGTGCTCTGTTTCTGCCATTTGCCTGGGGACCCCTTCCTGAGGAGAAGGTATGAGGCCTCAAGCAAATTAAAAATCTTCTTAAGAGCTATCCTAGCCTCTCTCAAACCTTTTTTAATGCACGGGGTCTTTTAAGCAAATTTCTTTCACATGGAAGTAGAATTTTCTAATTAGTTTTTACCTCTTTGTATTTGCTTTATATCACGCCAAGGGCTGGGTAGTAAAGGCTGGACTGATTTTGTAGGCATTGACCCAGAAGGATTTTAGAAGTGAGAAGTAGACTTGCAATGGCTTTCAGGGCTCCCAGAAGCCAGCTGACTGAAAAGGTCCCCTCAGGTAAGCACCTGTGAGGCCCCTGGAGAACATCACCCCCATCAAAACACAGCAGCCCCCCTGGAGCTCCTGCTAGTCGTTGTTACCGTGACAGTAATGCATTTTAAAATATTTTAGCAGAAGCTGATTGTCAGCCCTGGTCTTGAAAATCACCTGAGGACCTTTAAAAGTATATTGATGTTCAGGCCTTACCTAAGCCATTAAATCAGAAACCTCTGGGGGTAGTGTTTTGGCATTGGAATTTTTTTTAAGGCTCTCTGGGTGATTCCGCGGTAAAGTACTGCTGGCCTAGACAATGTGGGGTGTTGTGTACGGTGAGGTTAAACTACAAACCAGATGTAGCAGGCATTATGATCAGAAGGTAATTCATACTGCAGGGATAATCAGCCAATGTTATATCAAAGAAACCATACTTCAGAAGTAACTACTACAAGTGCTTCTGTCAAAACAACATCAGAAAGTTAGTTAATAAACATCTGGAGTGTCAGAGTTTTTTTTTTAATCAGCGAATTAGTGATTCACAGAAAGGACTTTAGAAATGGGCTCTCATGATAGAATTGAAGTATATTTTAGACTGCTCCCCAAACTTGTACAAACATTGAAGAAGAATCTAGTAACACTTGTTAGGATGGTGCCCAAAGGGCCCTGCATCCAGCCACCGGGTCAGAGCATTAGGGGGCTACCCTATTCCAACATGAACGTACTACAGTCCTGCTTCTAGAATCATGTTGCATTATTTGTGTCAGGTCAGAGCCCCTAAAAGAGCCAAAAGCTTGGTAGAGCATCATCGGCCTCACAGAACAAGACAACTTGCTAGCAAATGTTTATTTTCCAAATGCTAGACAAGTGGCAGAAATTGGTTTGAGACTTACTGAGCACTTGGGAAGAGTAGCTAACTCTCACCTTCTTAAAAGTTTTTAGTGTTTACTGTTCACCTATCAAAAGAACCCAAGGGTTGTGTATGATCAGACTGACTTGGGTCAGTTTTCTAAGTCACTGAGGGACAACATGACCCAATGTTGTCAAATTCTCCTCATTGTTTTTTAAGACAGAAAACTATTTTCATGTGCAAATTTTAAATGTTGCAACTAAATTTCAGTTTATAAAGGAAAAAACAAGCAAAACCCCTCGAGTAAGATCAACAACTTCTCTCTGGGCCACACTGGACCTGAAGGCTGTGGATGAGTTTGAGATCTCTGGTCTCAGCCCTTTGAGAAGCCCTATAGTCAACCTTGGCCCTCAGGAACCTCAGGATCTGAGAACTCAGGGATCTGTCCAGGCAGGGGGATAAAAACCAGTCTTGATGGCCAAGGTGAGGCGGTGGCGGGAATTCAGAAGGCGAGAGAATGAGAGTGTCACAGGTAGGAACCTTGGCAGGAGGCTGTTGCTCAGTAGGCCTTCCTTCCACAGGCAGGGGGCAGTTCTCAAAGGCAGAGCCAGAAAGAAGTTGGTAAATGTGCCATGAGTCTCCATGGAGAGAGCAAGAGGAGTGAGGGTTGCAAACAGGGAGAAGTTTATTGACTTATTTACTTTATCAGTATTAGAGTGAGCATCTGGTATGTACTCAGTCTTGGACGAAGGCACTGGAATAAGGGAAATCGTTGGTGTGTAGGAAAAACATTCCTGTGTTTTCCTTTACTCCCCCACACGATACTTCTGGCACCAGACGTGAGTTTTGGGGTTTTTTTTTTTTCCCTCACCAGGCAATTCTCTGAGACACCAGCTGGGTATCTTATAATTCAATTCAATTCTAACTATTGAATTGACGTCAACTACCTGGAGTCAACGTCAGACCCCACGAGTTACGGTCCCACAGGACTGCACCCACTCCAGGTGCCCATTGCCAAGTCCCGGTTTGTCACCTGTACTTCTGATCTATTGGCTATACGTCAGATTTTTCATAATTCCTTCCTTGGGCTCAAAAATTTGCTAGAATGGCTCATAGCACTCAGGGGAACACTTACTTTTAGCCCCTTATTATAGAGGAGATAATAAAAGATACAGATGGACAGCCAGATGAAGAGATGCATAGGGCAGTGTCTACGGGGAGGGGTGTGGAGCTGACGTGCCCTCTCTTGGCATGCCACTGTCCCCGTGCCTCCATGTGTTCGCCAGTCTGGAAGCTCTTTACAGCCTGTGCCTGTGGGATTTTTTTATGCAGGCTTCATCACATAGGCATGATCAATCATTGACTCAGTCTCCAGACTCCCTCCCCTTCCGGCAAGCGGGATGGAAAGTTCCACGGTTCTAACCATGGCTTGGTCTTTCGGGTGACCCGCCCCTATCCTGGAGCTATCCAGGAGCTCAGCAAGAGTTACCTTATTAGAACAAAAGATACACTGATCACTCAGGAATGTCACAGGATTTAGAAGCCCTATGTCAGGAACCAGAGTTACGGGCCAAGCGCTATAACAAAAGAAGATCCTAGTGTTGTTACCACTTAACAAGGAGCTCTGTGTTCCTGCCCCAGGAACCAGGGACAGGCACTTAGCAGACCTCTAAGGAAAAGTCAAGAGAGCTTCTCAGAATCTGAGATTTGCCAGCAGAACACACTATAAGTCTTTGGGCCCAAGCTGGGAAAGGCTCCCGGGAGCTCCAGGGATCTATCCCCTTAGGTGACTCCTGGCTATCGTATGCAGACACTCTTATCTGCTCCACTTCAGTCAAAGGTGTATCGTGTGCTAGGGTTACATGTCGGTAGATGTAGAGGTCTCTTTTCTCCAGAAGTTTGGGATTCAGTGAAGGTGACAGGCAAGAATAAAGCGTCCACAAAGGGAGGACAGAATGCAAGAAAGACGGGAACTGCCGTGTGTAATGTGACCAGTCTGAGCCAATACATTAAAATAAAAATGACCAGTTTGAGTGATTTAACTTAAATATGGGGGCATGTTCTGTGTTTGAGTCCAGACAAACATGCAAATGGGGAAGAAGCCGCCATATTTGGGGCTAAAAAAGCAGGTCTGTTTGGATGCGGAAGATAGACATTTTATTTAACATCCTTTTTAAAGAGAAAAACAAAAGGGGTGCCTGGGTGGCTCAGTCGGTTAAATGTCTGCCTTCACCTCAGGTCATGATCTTGGGGTCCTGGGATTGAGCCTTATATCAGGCTCCCTGCTCAGCAGGGAGTTTGCTTTTCCCTCTCCCTCTGCCTCTCCCCATGCTCCTGCTCTGTCTCTGTCTTTTTCTCTCAAATATATAGATAAATTTTAAAAAAAGAGAGCAGGAAAAAAGATTTATTTATTTGAGAGAGAGAGAGAGGAGTAGGGGAGGAGCAGAGGCAGGGCATCTTTAGGTAGACTCTTCGCTAAGTGTGGAGCCCAGTGGGGGGCTTGACTTCATAACCCTGAGATCATGACCTGCTAAAATCAAGAGTCAGATGCTTAACCGACTGAGCCACCCAGGCACCCTTCTTTCTTTATTTTTTTTTAAAGATTTTATTTATTTATTAGAGATTGAGAATGAGAGGGGAGAAGGTCAGAGGGAGAAGCAGACCTCCCGCAGAGCCGGGAGTCCGATATGGGACTTGATCCCGGGACTCTGGGATCATGACCTGAGCCGAAGGCAGTTGTTCAACCAACTGAGCCACCCAGGCGCCCTTTCTTTATTTTTTTAATTGAAAAAGTAATGCATTAAGAAGGCCAACTATCCAAACAATACTAAAGGAAATACAATATAACTTTAGTTTTCCTTCTATTCTAGACCCTCTATCTTGGGAAGGAGAACATTAAATTTCATTCCAACTTTATGGTCTGAGACAGAGAGCACTGGGTAGCCTGGAGCTCCAGGGTTTATACACTGAGTTAGTATTTTCACCAGCTGGTTTTACTGGGTGAGGCAAATGGTACAAACACTATGTCTTACGCCTAGACCACATCAGCACTGTTGTAGGCGATGTAGCAGGTTCTACAGAATGTGGAGGCTAGAAGGAAGTCTAGAAGTTACCTCTATCAAGCCTCATTTTACAAGTGGGAAAATCAAAGCCCAGAGAGTTAATCACTCACAATAGATCCCATAGCAGAGCACTGGCTAGGGTGTGTCTAGACTGCTGCTTCTGCTTATTCCCAACTCTCCCAAAGTAGTGTTGGACAATGGGCTTTGGTGCAGCTGAAGGAAAGCAGTGGGTCATGGAATGTGATATGTATTTTGGTACCATAATAGGAAAATCTAGTTAATCCCTAATAAAAAGTTGAAACTATTGGATGTGAGGGCGATCTGGCTGCGACATCTGTCACCCCATTGAT
>CM052810.1:102616065-102645379 GCA_028533885.1 Nasua narica | reverse complement strand
CCATTTGTAGGAGAACGTAGGGTAGTCAAGCTTCCAAGACTCCAGACACATCCAAATGAGGCGCTGCACGTGGCAGTCTGCCTTTCTAAAAAAAAAAAAAAAAAAAAAAGTTGAAACTATTAAAAAGCAAACTTAAACATTTTTTTAAACAAATAAATCAATGAGTTAGGTAGGATACAGGGAGCATCCAATATATAAACCACAGTTCAGAATAGACTGAAAAAGTACGTCATGATCAGGACACTGCATAAAGTCAGTAATTTATCTATTTCCAAGTGTTTAAAACTCAGTTCAACGCAAAGGTGTTTTTTTAGCATCTTCCAATACTCAGTGTTGTACTGGGCGCTGTGGGGAACAGAAAGAGGCCTAACCCCTATCTGCGTTGTGCAATACATCGAGTGCCAGTGTGCTGGCCCCAACCACCTTGTGAGGATGTGACGGTTACAGCGATGAGAATGGGGACCCTGAGAGTTTACAACCACCTCTCAAAGTTTGTGTCTAGTAAGCAGCAAAAATTAGAGCTCCAACACAGATTTTTTATTTAATCCCACATCAAAAATATTTTTCATTATAGCATTTTAAACAACAATTTAAAAAGTTATACAAAGGCCTCTGGGTGGCTCAGTCAGTTAAGCATCTGACTCTTGATTTTAGCTCAAGTCATGATCTCAGGGTCATGAGATGGAGCCCCGAGTTGGGCTCTATGCTAGGCATGGAGCCTGCTTAAGATTTTCTCTTCCTCCCTCTCTGCCTCTCTCCCACACCCCCCTAATACAAATAATAATAATAATAAAATTAAAAAATAAAAAGTCATATAAAGTGGAACATGATAAACACTAAAAGAAGTGACATGGTGCCTTTTTTAGTAAGTTCTGTGAAGTGTAATTGAGGGGCTTAAAAGCATTGACTTTGGAGCCTGACTCTGAATCTCAGCTGGCTAACTCAACCAGATATATGATCTTGCCTTAATTACTTGAAACTCTCCAAGACCCTAGTTAGGGAATATGTACGCTTATCTCATAAAGTTGTTTTGAAGGTTAAACTAAATGACATAAAACACATTAGGAATTTCATACTTGCTGGCTACATGAATGCTTGAGAAATAGTAGCTAAAAATAATAAAGCAAATATGGGAAGTCACTGAAGGCCTCTTTTTTTTTTTTTTTTTTTAGATTTTATTTATTTATCTCAGAGACAGAGAGTGAGAGAGAGAGAGAGCATGAGAGCAAGGAGGATCAGAGGGAGAAGCAGACTCCCCGCTTAACAGGGAGCGCAATGTAGGGCTCAATCCTGGGACTCCAGGATCATGACCTGAGCTGAAGGCAGACCTTTAACCAACTGAGCCACCCAATTCCAGGCACCCTGAAATTGAAGGCCTTTTATAAGAGGTGGCATCATATTTTGTTTCTGGTGTGGGCTCCTATTCATTGTGGCTTTCTAGAAGTATCAAAGGTGCACAGCCTTCCCCCCATCCCAGCAATAAGAAGGCATGGAAAACTTTTCTATTTCTATCTCAGTCATCACCCTGCCACCCCACAGCTCTTGCTACATGTACTGTCAAGATGAAAATGGGGTGAGAAATAGCCCGGGGCAGGGTCATAGAGGAGCTGATAAGTTTGTTCTTCCGGTATTCTCTGAGAGCTTGGCTCCACCATCCCTGGGTCTAGTTGGGGCCACAGACCAAGGGATCAGGCATGTGGCTTTGGGTGGTGGCCAAATGACCCTTGCGCTTTAGTGTGACAGACGCGGCAACATTTTTGCTGCCCTAATAGGAAAATTGCTTTATCTTTTTTCTCTCTGCTTCTCCTCTTCTCGGTCTCTCTCTCTCTCTCTCTCTCTTCCTCTCCTCCTCCTCAAAATTAGTCTCCGAAGAAAAATCAGTGTTTCAAGATTAGAAAAACAAAATAGCTTTCCATCTTGCAAGTTCTTATCCTCTGTATATTTAGCTCCCGGGGGATAGTTCTTCCCAGAATGGAAGGAAACAAAGAAAAAAAAATGTATTGATCTACCGGTAGGCATGGAATAAGAGCAAAATTCCCATGCTTGGATGCGTGTGAGCTAACTTCGTTATCAGGGTCACTACGATAATACTTTAAGGCTGATCATACTCAGTCCTGGTGTCCCAGAAGACACTCTAGTCTTCAAAGTCCACTGATAAAAAACCCCAGGTGGCTGACATCTTTTCTCAATTTGTTGTTTTCCACAAATTGGACATGTTTGTATCTTAAAGCCTGGACACTAGGCATTAGCTTTAGAGCCCTTATAACCGGCTGGGGTCACACCAGATGCACAGTTTCCCAAAGGACAAGATGTATGGAATCAGGTTATGTGAGAGTTCGCGACACCAGGCACTGACAGAGCTTAAGTGCTCCACTGACTGACTCTGCTCTTTTGTGACTTGGAAAGAGAAAGGCCCACAGGAAAAGGAAAGCATGGCTCTATGTTACGCAATGAGAAATGAAGCAATAAAATCACTGCATTATCCATTTTGGAGAGTGTCACACCTCAGGATATCTCGCGCTGTGTTAAGCAATGTCATAAAATTCTCGACACAACATCTGTACTGAAAATAAATACATACCATCTAACACTTGAGGGGGGTTGGCTAGAGAGTAAAAATGTCACAAAAGGACAAAAACTACTAAGCACTAAAGTGATTAAGAAGCATTTGTCTGCATGTGTAACTAGACCAACGTTATGGCAATGGATTAATGTTCCTCAGGACTTACCTTTTGTTTATTGGCCACCATGATTGCCCAGCACCCATCACTGGCTGTTTCTAAAAACTTCTCTGCTCTGCCTGTCTTCCCTGCTCAGCTGTGGAGGTGTGGAAATCTCTGTTCTGACCCCAAACTCCCATTCTGTTCTTGGTTCCCTCCATAACCCTTCACAGAACCTATGCGTCAGCCACACCGAACTACTTTGGCTGTGTAGACTCAGCATGCTCCATAGGGACAGTGCGCCATAGGGCAGTGAGCACTCTGAGGACAGACTGCTTGACCTTGCATCCCAGCTGCGCCTTCCCCTGGTCTGAAATCTTGGGAGAGTGACCTGGGCTTTCGCGACCTGAGTTTTCACATCTTGTACAAGTAAGTGCATCCATTCTGTAAGATTGTTATGAGAATCAGAGTTAATACATGAAAATGCTTAGAACACCTGGCCCACAGTAAGTCCTCAGAAACTGTAGTCTAGTATTACTTCAGACTTAGGGCTTTGCTGTTTGCTCTGCCTAGAATGCCTTCAGCTTTGTTCCCCTTCCTCTGGCTCTTTGTTCTAGTTCAAATGTCACCTCATTTCTGGCAAAAGTCCCTGCTTGCCCAAGCATCCCCATGTATTCTCAAGCCAGTGCCCCTGAAATCATCATTAAGACATTGTTACTAATTGTCTGTTGTCTAGTTGCGAGCTTCCCAAGGATAAGGTCATTGTGACTCCTTCCAGTTTGTATCCACGCTGCTTTTTCCCAGGGAAGATTCTCAATCGATATTTGTTGAATGAATAAACTAATTAAGCAACCAACCGAATAATCAAGTATTGTCAATGATGTGGAAATTAATAGAATTCTTAGTGATACGAGGAAAAGGTAGAATAAAAGCTTGTATACTGTGAGTGCAATGATTAATTCAGTCCTTTCTATAAACTGCTACGTGGCCAAATTTTCTGTGTTCCAACTCAATTCACTGCTTGCTGTGTCTATACCAGCCTAAAGCTAAGTCTATGCAGTGCCAGCTGATGTGGATGTTTGAAATTCACTAGCCATATAGCTATGGTTGGCAAATCCAAATAGTGTAGACTCTACTGTATATTTTGAGAGAGTATGTATTATCCATTTAGCCCTTCTGTGACCACTTAATTTACTAGGCTCATTTCCAAATCTGTCCTTCCTTTTTCCACATCTACATGTGGCTCACCATATTATGAAAGGGCCTCATTCACAGGAGGCTCCACAGATTAACTTACTAGGGGTTCACATACTATTACAGCTGAGTATACACTGAGTTGGCCACGGTCTGCAGGATATTGACCCGAAACAGTCCTGGAGGGCAACATAACTAGCAGAAAACCCCTTTACCCACTGGTGGAGTTAGAGATCAGTTTTTCTGGAAAGTCATGGCGCTTTTGCATGACTTTTCCCTTGTAATGAGTCTGCCCTAGACATCAGAATGTTTCTCTCCTCGCGGATTTCTCTTTTCCCCCATTTCCCCAAAAGGAACTTTCTAGCATTTTAATTGATGGAACATGGGACAGAGATTCGGGACATCTGGGTTCCAGTCTCAGCCCTATTGCTGACTGAGGCGTATCATTTCATGCATTGGGCCCGAGTTTTACTTGGTATGAAATAGTCTCCCTCTTTTGGCTGTTCATAAAGAACAGTTTGTTCTTGGAGTCTCATAATAAAGTAAACGCTCTGTTAATCCAAAATAGTTTGTCTTCTTTGGGATATGATGACTGCAGTCCCTATGGCTTATATGCAGCTGGGTTTCAGTAATTTTAAAAGGATATCCTTTCTTCTGTGCAGGAAAATAAAATAATTGAGCCAAACGACGTCTCTAAGAGCTAGCAATTGTCTTGAACTGTAAGTTAGTGTCTTCTTTGTTTACCTTGCTGCTAACTTCTAGGAGGCAAAAATTTCTGTGATGTTACACTCTTTCTACAAGACTATCACTGGTGGTGTTCATTCCTTAAGAACATGCTATTGATTTTAGGGAAATCACTGAAGAATATGAAATAAGCCCAGGAGAAATAAAGTCACTGTGTCTCCCTGCTCCAAATACAGCTGTTATTAAAAAAACAGATTTGATAGTAGGAATACAGTTTTCATTTTATTGGCTCATTTTGGTGACTTGGAAAACTTTTACTCCAAGAGCAAGAATAGAGTGCTTTAATTGGAGTTGTTATATCAGACCTGCACTGGAACATTTTAATTATCATAATAGTGTCATTTACATATATAATTTATAAAACTACTGTATATAACTTATTAATTAATCCTAATCTGTAAAATTTACCTTAAAATTGTCTTAATTTTATTAAATGTGCTATTATCACTCATACTAAATAACTATATAATTCCATCATTGAGATTCATTTTGTGCAAACAAATGGATTCTTTTCGAGTTAATGAATCATGAACTCATTAAATAATATATCATTGGAATTAACATTTCTTTCATTAATTACAATTTTAATATGGCCTCTACTAGGATTTATAATAGAGAGAGAGGGTATTTAAAATAAAATGCAGCCCCTTATTCTTGATTAATGATGAGTTAGTTGTTGAATTTCCTAAATTCTCCTTTCCCCAGGCAAGACAGTGAGGAAGAAGAAGGATTGGCGTGAACTTAGGGTTACAGTCTTGGCCAGTGATCCAAAGTTAGAGTGGAAAAGAAGAAAGTTTCCCAACACTGTGGACACAGGGATAAGAAGTATATCTCTCGAAAGGGAGTTTTGGTAGCAGAGCTACCCCGAGATCCTCTAGGGCAGTTTCTCAACGGGATGATATTGACATTTTGGGAGGGATATGCTTGATCCTGCGGAATCTGGAGGTCTGCAGAACAATTTACATTTCAGACCTTCCCTAATGAAATGACAGCTGCCCTTCCCAGCCCACCATTGTCCCATTGCCTCAACAAGATAAACTACCCCAGTCCTTTCCAAACATTTCCCAGCCTACCTGTGCCTTCATTCTCTTAAAACAAATTAGGTAACCACTAGGGTACTTAGTGAAATGGTGGTTTTTCCCACCAAACTGCCAGGCCTCCCAACCTTATGCTATATTCCAAACTAGGGTTTTTATGAAAAATCAGTCTGCCAAGGCAGCCTGACTTTGTTCTGAGTATGACCGAAATCCTACTGATGCCTAGAATATGATTGATTACCCTATTGATGCCTGGAAGCTCACCATTTTAGAGATGCATCTTTCATATGTCAAGTGCGGCTCTTTCTTCCTTTTCCAGACGTTTCCCTGCAGCATCAAAGCACTAGATATCTTTGGGTGTATTTATTTTCTAGGAATGTCACAATAAACCAGCACAAACTTGGTGCCTTAGAACAGCAGACATTTATTATCTCACAGTTCTGGAGGTTAGAAGGCTGAAACCAAGGTACGGGAAGGGCAGGCCGCTCCCAGGGCTCTGAATCCGCTTGCTGCCTCTCTCCTTGCTTCTTGTGGCTGCTGGCAATCCTTGCTATCCTTGGGTTGTGACTGCCCTTCCATCTCTGTCTCCTTCTTTACACAGGGCTTTTTCCTCTTTGAGCATGACTGGGACAAATTTCCCTCTCTTTTCTCTTCTAAGGACATTAGTCATTGGATTTAGGGCCCACCCTAAATTCAGGATGATCTCATCTCAAGATTCTTAACTGGATTACATCTGCAAAGACTACTTTTCAAGTAAGGTCCCATTCTCACATCAGACATATCTTTTGGGGGCCACTTTAATCCGCTGTAAAAAGGAGTTTGAAAGGACAGAACTCAGAAAGACAGGTGGCAGGTGCTGAGGACGTACTTCCCAAATTTCCCAGGTGACCTGAGCCATCAGGTGTGCATTTACTTTTAGTTTGGGTTCCCAAGTTGGGGTCCCAGATCTCCTCTGTATGTATTTGTGTAGAAAATGTGAAGGGCAATGTCAGGAAGGGATGATTTTGGATACAAGTACAGTGGCTTAAACAAAAAGGAGGTTATTTCATCTCACATAACAGGACATTTGGAAATAGGTAGATGTTGATGGTTCAGGAACCTAAACTTGTTAGGGCTTCTCTATAATTTTCTTGGATGTTTCTTCATATATGTTTCTTTATAAGATGGCTAACTAAGCTCCACATTTCAAAAGTGTATTCAAGGCAGGAAAAAAGAAAAAGACAATGGTGGTGGTGGTGGGGGGTGCCTGGGTGGCTCAGTGGGTTAAAGCCTCTGCCTTTGGCTCAGGTCCTGATCTCAGGGTCCTGGGACTCAGGGTCCTGGGATCGAGCCCCACATCAGGCTCTCTGCATGGCAGGGAGCCTGCTTCTCCCTCTCTCTCTGCCTGCCTATCTGCCTACTTGTGATCTCTCTCTGTCAAATAAATAAATAAAATCTTTGAAAAAAGAAAAAGAGAAAGAAAAAGACAATGGTAGTTCTAGATGTCTTTTATCCAAAAAAGGCAAAACCTTCTCTTGAGCCCCTGGCAAACATTTACTTCTCATTTTATCGGCCAGAACTATGTCAGTGAGCACTTCTAACCACAGTGGGCACAGAAGAGGGAGGAGAGGTATGCCCAACTTTTTGGAAGTTCATGGTATACACTGCTACATTTTTACCCAAAGATGTACATTAACACCTGTTTGCACTAACCAGCTGAAAGAGGATTTTTACTTTCATGAGAAAAGGAGAAAAATGAAAAGAACCATTCAGCATTTTGCAGCGAGCACTTATGGAGGCAGTGCGCACTGGAGCAGTGAGAATGGCCCGCAAGCTCCTGCCTCAGGAACTATGCTCAGCATCTCCGCATCAAGCCACCAGATCTTTGAATTGTGTCTGTGAGCATCTGCACTTCTCTTGATTAACTTTGCACTTCCGTTTGTAAGACGTGTCACAAAAACCTTAGAGAGGTTACTTTTGGGGTCTGGTGATGCTCAAAAATGTTTTCCATATAAATTAATGGTAATTGCTTTTTTTTTTGCTTTACACTGTCTCAGTTTACAAAATGTTTCATGGGAACGTTCTCCTTTTGGATAGTGGGGGGAACGTGTATTCAGCTTCGCAGGCCTCTACGGTGGAGGTGGCAAGGAAGAAGGAAGTTAGATTGTCTATTGGGTTTGCTAATGGAAAAAACTACGAAAGGGAGAGAAGTTGCTTCCATTATTTTAGCAACATGTCTCTTTCATATATCTGGAAGAGAAACAAAGGATAAGAAAAACAGTGAAATAGGAGAGCAAGATTCCTGTGCTCGTTGCACCATTACTCGCCTTTGAATAGGTGATCTCAACTGACGGGACCAGATTGCGTCTCATGCTATCCCTAACTCTGAAAGTTTATGAATCTATTAATCCATTATCAGGAGGATATTTCTTTTTGGTACTTTTATAATCGCAGTGATGTTTTTCTACTGATTTGCCCCCATTTAAGAGCATTAATACCATTGATGGAATCAGAAGGAACTATGGAGATACAACTCCATTATTCCATGAAGTATGGTTATACTGGTACTAGGGAGAGAATATTAACCTTTTTATTTCATACTTCATATCTTTTTATATACTTGTTTTTTAATCAAGATGTGCCAACTTGTTCAAAATAGAGCTAAGCCTAGAAATGGCTGCAATCATTGAAAGATTTATTTCAAAGCAATTGCAAAATTAGGCCAGAGCCTAATAATTTCTGAATATTTTTTGGTTGGTTGCCAAATGAGCCTCTGATCTTTTTTGAAGCCAAAGGATATGCCCTTCCTTAGAGCATACCTGAGCTAATTACATGCAGGCTGCATTGTTTCCTTGCTGGACCCTGGTGAGTAAGACATTTTCTTGCTGAGGAAAGAGAGGCCCCACTCCCATTTTCCTCAAAGGATTGACTTATGAGGCTATTCTGATGATGCTGAATACTTTTCCATAGGAGTACATTAGCTCAATCAGGTAGGAAGTGAGGCTCTCAGATTAAATAAAAAATTGTGGCAAAATCTCTATCTGCTTTTGGAAAACTCATGAAAGACAGGATTTCGTTTCACATGGTATAAAAAATCAATAAGCAAGGAGTGGCTTCAGTCATTTAAGTGCAATATGACTAAAACTGCCCGTAGAGAACCCCAAATGGAATTCTGATAGTCATTATATTTTGACAATTTAAAAAGCACACAGGTAAGTGAAATATATATTCTGCTGGAACTGTGCTTAAAGTACTTTTTTACCTGACATGAAAACATCAAATATTTGATGTTTATGTAGTGAATGGGGGAAACATCACTTTCATAGAAAAGTCTGGTAGGCAAGGTCTATTGCAGTATGCAAGAGTAATGAGATGAGCTACTATGCTGTTCTTGACTCTGCCCCATTCCTCCATGTTCACTCCAGTCCTGACTCTTGAGTATATTGTCTCAGCTTTCAGCATATTGTCTCCAACCAAAGGTATTAAAGGATTACATTGAAATACTCCTCCAATTTCTGTGTCCTAATTAGTTCACGTGAGGGTGAGTGGCACCAGTCTTCCTAGTGAGAGATATAAGGAAGTGATACTCAAGCTCTTATGGTCATATAAAGAAAAACAACCTAAAATGTGTTCAATTTCCATTAAAAAAGAAAGATGTATCTTCATACAATTTTAGCTTGACATCTATAAATTTCAATAATGAATGGCTTTAAAGAATATAATTTTTGGGGGGCCTGGGTGGCTTGGTGGGCTGGGGCCTCTGCCTTCGGCTCAGGTCGTGGTCTCGGGGTCCTGGGATCGAGCCCTGCATTGGGCTCTCTGCTCGGCGGGGAGCCTGCTTCCCCCTCTCTATATGCCTGCCTCTCTGCCTACTTGTGATCTCTCTCTCTCACTGTCAAATAAATGAATAAAATCTTTAAAAAAAAAAAAGAATATAATTTTTAAGTATTTTCTAAGAATGTAAATTCAGGCATATTGGTAACATTGACATCTAAAAATGAAATGGTTTATTTAAATCTTTTAAATGTATCCAATAAAATTTAGATAATTTAATAATTTGATATTTATGATCATCCATTATTAAAATACAGGAACATGCCCCTCTTAATTACATAAAATTTTATATTGTTCCTTTTTTATTTAAACTTATATTTACATTCCACTTTTCCATATTTTTATGTTAGAAAGTCTTTTATTAGTCACCCTATAACTTAAAAAATTTATATATTTAAATATGAAATGTTAAAAATCTCATAATCAAGGGTTCTTATCATTTAAAATATCAATAATTAAGATAATTATTATTCAAATAAAAAGATAATTATTATTAGCATACTACTGACCCAAATAACATAAATTATTACACACTTATTTAAATATAAAAAGCAAAACTGTAGCAAAGTTGTATTTCTTAATAAGATGCACTGAACCTCAGGGGCACCCAGGTGGTTCAGTCAGTTAAGCGTCAGACTCTTGATTTCAGCTCAGGTTGTGATCTCAGGGTCATGAGATGGAGCCCTGCATGGGCTCCATGTTGGGCTCCCACTGGGTGTGGAGCCTGCTTAAGATTCTCTTTCCCTCTCTTTCTGCCCCTCCCCCCAACTTGTGTGCTCTCTCTCTCTCAAAAAAGAAAAAAAGATGAATTTAACTTCAAAAAAAAAAATTAGTTCCTAAGCCCATGAACAAATATTACAATATTATTTATTGTTAAGCAGAGTTCATCCTTATGGTGATTCTATTTTTTGTTTTTGTGGTTGTAAGCACTAAAGAGACTTATTTGCATAGAAAAATAGATAAGAATGGAAGGATTTTTTAAATAAAAATATCATTCAATTCCTTTAACATTTTTGAGTTATATAATTGCATAGGGATTCACCATAAAAACAAAACAAAACATTACTAGTGATTTGTCTTTAATAACTTGATTAGGTCTTCCTTCAATTTTGTTGATAGCAATGATTTGGAAACCACATGATTCACCAAAGAATGTGTTAGCCACTAGGAGGGTTATTCAGTTTCTCAAAATCAGCCCAATATTTCAATTTGGTCCTTGATTTATTGCCCTGGTGGTTTTTATGCGCCAGAGGAAGGGCCGGGGTCAGATTCAGGAGGCCAGCATCAGCCCTGCTGGGCTTGGAGCTGCCATGGGCTCTTCTTTGTTGTGCTAATTTCATAGAACTCTACATGTAAGAAATTGTACAGAGCGAGAAGGTTGCAGTGCTGCTTGCACAAGGTGGACAAATCTCAAGATTTGTCTTCAGGTCTGTGTACTACACATTAACAACCTGGAACATATCTGGATCCTAAAGAATATGAAAGAATGTGAAAAGTAGGCCTTTGGAGAAATAGTTAAAGAAACTTTTGTTAGGATTAGAAAAGGCATAGGAAACCATAGGTTGTCTATACATAATTTAGAGAAAGACAAAGATCGTTCCGTGTTCTTCTGGGAAGCAAAACTGGCATCAGTGGTCCCGTCAACAGGAGGAACTTTGGACAACTGTCACTCCCAATGACACAGTAGGAATCCTCACTCCCTTTACCACCGGAGATAATCGAGCAGAGGCTGTATTATTTTTTTAAAGGAGGGTCTATAGAAAAGTTCTGCATCATGCAGTGAGGTGGACCAACTGACCTATAGGATCCCTTCCACTTTTGAGATTCTAAGTACCTTGGCCTAGAGAAAATGAAAGTGTTCTAAGAGCTGCAATTCCCAGCAGCAAGAGTAAAGCAGCATCTGTGTTGAAATAGTAATATGTTTTCTATTCATAAAACGTGTTGCCAGTTACCTAATGTAGTGGAACATTATTTGAACTCTTTGTCTGGTAGTGCGGATGGATTTGCATGGATTAACCATACTCCTCTGTCTAATCCTCTTTGTGGCCAAGGGCATGAAGTTCTGAGACTACTGGGTTTGGAAGTACAGTCTGTGGCTAAGGCACAGAACCAAGCCAGGCTGCCCACTTGGGGATCAAAGCAAGACATTTGGCTGTAATTTGGCTGTACTCAACCAGTTCTCTGACCAATTTAGCTAACCACATGTGCTTTTCTTACAATTAACCTCAACTCCGGGGGGCTGAGCTTCATTTAAATGCTATACTTGATACTAAGACCCACAGTAGTCAAACATTTGGTTATCTAATTAGGTATTTGAATGATTATCAATTCTGGGAAGCTCCAAGTGTTTCTGAGACATCTTTTTTTTTTTTTTTAAGATTTATTAATTTTTTTTTTAGAGAGGGTGGGGAGGGGCAGAGGGAGAGAGAATCCCAAGGAGACTACAAGCAGAGTACGGAGCCCTAGTGGGGCTTGATCTCATGACCCTGGGGTCATGACCTGGGCCAAAACTAAGGGTCAAAGGTTTAATGGACTGCACCACCCAGGCGCATTTGGGTCATCTTTTTTTAAGAGTATGTCTCTGGGTTGCCACTTGCCCACTCGTGGTTTACTAATTGCCTACATATTCTCCACGTGTTTTAATTAATACATTCATTTGTTCTGCACTCTAAAATGCTTTTATGTGCAATGATTTCACTTAACCTAATCAAATATGCTCCTTGACCAGACTTTGTTCCCGTGTATCATGCAGCTATATCTTCACCAAACTAAAGTCTCCAAATGACAAATGGGTAATTCAGCCAATTTGTTTGAGTTTCAAAATTCATAAACAGTGCTTAAATTGTGTACAAACAAACACTAATATGAATGAAATTATTATTTAATGTGCAATGTTTTACTTTAATTTTTAACATACATACATGTTTATTTAGGTAGAATTGTAACTTCTACAAAGTAATATATGCTTATTCAAAAAATCAAAACTACTGAAATGTATAAAAGCCCTCCTCCTCTCTCCCTTGTTATAATTCCACTCCTCAGAAATAAGAATTATTAACTGTAATTAATCCTTAAAGACCTCTTAAGTACATATGTAAATATAGTTTTTGTTTCATGCTGTGATGGAACTTGCATTTTTAGGCTTAAGTAGTTATTTTTATCAAAATTATACCCTTACAGATTTTAGAGTCTGAGCTTGTTGAGGAAATAGCAGTCCCCAAACACCACGCTCCCGCTATTTCCTGCTCCCCAGAGTTAACCACTAAAATTTTCAGTTCTTTATCTTGGTGTTTACAGTGTTATTTCTTGGCAGTATGCTTACAGTGCATTGCTACTTCTTTTATTTTCAGTTTAAGCATTATTTGTTGACCCCCACGCGCACACGTGCATGCATCCACACACACGCCCTCATACATTCTTATAAACCATCTTCTTTCAATCCTACAGGTATAGTCATAGAGTATTTTGATTAGATCAATATTCAGTATTTACATTGCTATGAATATGTACACATTATTCACATTTGAGCAATGTGGGGATTCTATGATTAGTTTTCCTTTCCTGCAACCCTTCCTGTTTTCCCTAAACTTAACAGTTGTCTTTTGGGTTTATTTATTTGCCTGCTTGTTTTTCTGTAGACTTATCATTAATGCATCTTTAAACTCTCCCAAACCAGTGTAAATCTAAATTCAATAGGCTTAAAGATAGGCATTTCACCAACTTCATCTTTTTTTAAAGGAATATCTTTGATAAATGTGTTAAGGAAATAAATATTTAAAAAGGAAATTTGGGTCCATCTATTCTGACTGTTGTTATTTATACATACAACATATGTATACAACGTATCATTCATATAGTATTTATACCTTATATAGGTAATTTATTCTGGTTGAATATGTCAAACCAAATTATGATTGCATTCTATCCACCCTACTGCGTATTTCTCATTATTTTGCATACAACCAGTGCTCAGTAAAATTTCCATGTAAATACTGAATAAACATGTCTAAAGCATCTATGATGATTAGCAAAGTTATCCTACAATAGTTTTCCTTGACTCTGTGCTCTTCATACATACATCTCAACAACAGCAAAAGACCTTGAAGACACAGAATATTCCAAAATTTGAGACACACATTTTTATCTGTGAAGACCTTTGGGAAAGCTCTTTGTTGAGTCAGGAGGGTTAGAAATTGAAACTGTAGTGACTCTAACAGAAAGAATTCTCACTCACCTCTCTCAAAGAGGTACTTAGGAGGAGTTGAAATTTGCTTATCTTTCCTTCTCATCACCTCCCCCCTCATGCCCACAATCTGTATCTAGCAAACCCATTGTGCAAATAATATATATTTTCTGGCCCATTTTTTTTTTAAATCTTTCTAACCCCTTTCATTTCTCCTCCTGTAATAACCAGTTCCTATTGTTGCTTTGACTTGTTTTGTAACCACCTCTAAGTCGACAGCATTACTGACCTGTAGAGCTATAGTGGCCTAGGGAAGGAATGGAAATCTGCTTGCTCTGGCAAAAAGCTCAAGCCCAGCCACCCAGTTCCCCTGCAGTGGGATCTTTCTTTGGTGTACAAGTTATAACGAGATGGGGTGACTATACGTACTTCATAAGTGATTTTTATCACAAACCACAAAAGAATTCTAACAATGCTAGAGCGAGGATAAAGGATTGCGATGTGCCATTAGTTATTCATTTGGATTTTCAAATCTGCAAACTATCTATGAACATAATAGGTGGAATAAAAATGGGGAAAATGAGAAGGTTTTACATGTGTCTGGATGGTAACCTATTTCATTTCATTTCAAACCACTTTTTAGATATTCCTCTGTTGCTATTCTTCACATGTAGGGATGTGAAGGGCATGATCCAAGCCCTCTTGTTCATTGTTTCAGTTATTCGTACAACATAGATGAAAGAGCACAAGCTCACACACATATGGTTGAGTGGGTATAGTTGACTTCTGAGCCAATTTCATAGCTCTCTCCTCAAGACACACCCATAAGCACCCATAAGTTCTACCTGATGGCTATTTTCAGCATCTGTAATGTGGTTAAAAGATTTGGGTTTCCATGATGTACCAAAAAAATGTGAATAAGTATTAGTGTAATGTAGGCTGTATAATGGTCTTTGTTTAAAAAAACCTCATGAAAAAAAATAAAATATTTTTTTATTGACAGAATTTTAACCAGGCATTTCAAAAACCCAAAGCTATAAATGTTCACATTTCTACTAATAGCCAGTGGGAAACGTCTTTATAAATGATGATATTCTACGTTCTTGGTCTGTTTTGATTATCATTATACATATAGTGCCCTATACCTGCTTGGTGCTCAATAATTATTTGTTGAATGAAGGAATCATTGGATTTCAGTATTAAGTAATGCCAGTAAGAATTGCCTTCTTTATTAAATTCTTCAATATGAAATCCAACGGACACATCTTAACTCTATTGGTCTGCTCCGTTGCATCTCAAATGTTGATTACTCCTTTGTCCTCAGTGATTTCACTTTCTTTGGCCTCTTTCAGCAAGTAATTTCTGTTATCTTGTCAGTCTTCTTCTTAGGCGGCTCTTCTTTTACTCTGTAAACATTAGTGTTTTTCAGAATTTCTGACAGCATCTGCTCTTCCCACTCTAAATTCTTTCCTGGGGCCATCTTATCTAAGATAATTATCACTTATAGATTGCATGTGGCACATGGGAGAATGAGGAAAAAGAAGTGAGTCCAGGAGGAGTTTCTTTTTCTTTCATATGACAGGTAGGCCATCCTGCGCTAGTATAGTGACTCAAGAATGTTGGGGCTGATGTCTGTTGGCCTTTCTCTCATGGTCAGTCACAATATGGCTCTGCAGTTCCAACAGTAAAATCCACAGATATTCAGGCATCAGGAGGATAAGAAAAGGACAAGAGCTAGTTGAATCTGTCACCATTCTTAGGAGTATTTAAAGACTCTCTCTTCAATAACATGAACTTACTTTTGACTAGCCCAAATCTGTCACAAAGCTATACCCATCTGCAAAGAGCACTGGAAAACAATTTGCTTTATTTTTAAAACAGGGTTCTGCTAGTAAGGAAGAAGAGTAAGGAAGAAGAGCTCTACCAACTTTTATATTCTGATGACCCCAAATTATTGCTTTAACCCTGACTTCTCTCGATTTAAGCTCATTCATCCAAATGCTTGCTAGATGTCTACACCAGTACAAAAATCACAATGGTCTTTCAATCCCAACATGTCTAGATCCCTAAACTTTATCTCCATCTTATAGTTGATTTCTTTCCCTCATCGTCTCATCTACATTCATTGAGTCAACCACATTTATTTTATATCTACTTCCTGCCAGGTACCATATTAAGAGGTGGCTTTATAAATATGAATGGGACATACAGCCTATCTAAAGGAATATAGAAGCTACCTAAAGAAATCCACAAGCAGGTGATGTCAAGTGCTACCCAGATCCCCCTTCAGGATTGCCCTCCTTCTTCCAGCTGCTGGGAGTGTTGGATGTTCACTTTCCCAGAATTGCTCTAAACTGAAGAGGGAGGGCTTCCTTGCCTATCATCAAGCACACTTCTTAGAAGCAGCTGGTTGAAGTAAGAGCACAAAGCTTCCTTGCCTTAAGGTGGGGCAAAAGTGAAGAACTGTCCCAGCCACAGAGCTTGCTATGAGGTCATCTGAGGCTTATGAAGTGATTGCATCACAATCTGACTACTGTCTCTATTCAATCTTACTTCATTCACTCACCCACAGGCATTTTTTCTGTACTTCCCAAATGCAAAACTCGCATGAGTCTGTTTTCCAGTGAATCTGATATGCAACAGGGTACCAGGATTGGTATGAAAAGCAGAAACTAAAATGTCATTTTGAAGGTGAATGACTAGTAATATATATACTCCTTCACTTAAGTAGTAAGAGTAGTAATGAGAACCCTGGCATGCGATAATGGGACTACTGTTACAACTTTCACAGCTGGTGAACTGGAATGGCATAGTGATGTACAAGAATGAACTGGTGGGGCAGGGTCCCTGGTTTTAGAGCTGCTTGAGGAAGTGGTTATTAAAGAACCATTGAGTGAGAGGACTGTCACTGGAGGCAACTGATGCACTGGAGAAAGGCAAGGACAAGCTAAGGCTGATGAATCAACAATTCAAGTGAAGTGTGAAAACCAGAGTCTCCTTGTCAGCCAATAAAGAAAATCTCATCTGCAACCAGAGGGCAGAGAAAAGTGAGGATGAGACTTATCACTGAATTATAAGAGTAGCCGAATTCTTGAGGTTGAATTCTCAGTCTCAGCAACTCAGCTAAACAAAGTCCAGGGTGTTACTTGGGAAAGAATAGGACCCTGAAACTGGGATGGGGACATCTGGATTAAAAAATCTTGAATCCCCAGGTCCCTTTGTATTTTCTGGTTCCACAGAAGTGGCCCACTCTTCCCTAAGAAAGTATTGCTCTCCCTCCTCCCTGCTTGTAGATAATGGTGAAGGTTCTAACTTGCAAGACTACATGAACTCCTTTCAGTATGTATTCCCAATTTTCTTCCTCCATACAGAAGAATAACTATAGCTAAGTCAAAACGTAATATAAGTCAGGAATCCCTGATTTGCTAAGAGAGGAAAGGGACTATATCACGAAGAACCTGCAGAATCTAGCTGGGGGTGTATGTATGAGACTAAAGACGCTGATTAAGAGGGGGCAGAGCATAAAGTTAGAAAAGGAAAACCTTGTTAATATGGATAATAATACAATTTAATACCCTGGCAGGGTCCCCAAGAATCTGGGAAGATGTGCAGATGGGCTGGCTCTTGGAAGTTAGAAGAAAAAGATGGCACAAGTTTGGTGAAATAGAAGTGCTGTAACTGCCATGATTGAGAGTGGAAGAAGTTATTGAAAGGCTCAGAAAACTGACATGTTATACTAGATGCAATAAATAAGGTGGGAAAGCCCAAGAGCAAACACTCTTCTGTGAGAAGGCCTCGAGGATACCCCATTTAGCACAGTGATAAAAATACATTGGTGAAAAAACAACCTTCTAAATGGAAGAAGATATTGCAAATGACATATCAGATAAAGGGTTAGTAAAAATATATAAAGAACTTATACAACTCAACACCAAAAAACAAATAACCCAACTAAAAATGGGCAGAAGACATGAATAGACGTTTCTCCAAAGAAGACATCCAGATATACCAACAGACACATGAAAAGATGCTCAACATCATTCATCATCAGGGAAATGCAAATCAAAACCACAGTGAGCTATCACCTCATACCTGTCAGAATGGCTAAAATCAAAAAGTCAAGAAACAACAAGTATTCCAAGGATGTGGAGAAAAAGGAACACTTGTGTACTATTGGTGGGAATGCAAACTGGTGCAGCCCTTGGAAAACAGTATGGATGTTCCTCAAAAAATTAAAAATAGAACTATCCTTTTATCCAATAACTGCACTGTTGGATAAAGAATATGAAAATACTAATTCAAAGAGATATCTGCACCCCTATGTTTATAGCAGCATTATTTACAGTAATCGGACTGTGGAAGCAACCCAAGTATTCATCAATAGACGAATAAATAAAGAAGATGTGATATATATATATATATATATATATATATATATATATATATGTATGAATATTACCTAGACATAAAAAGGAATGAAATCTTGCCATTTGCACAACATGGAAAGTACAATGCTAGGTGAAATAAGCCAGTCAAAGTAAGACAAATACCACATGATTTCACTCATATGTGGGATTTAAGAAACAAAACAAATGAACAAAGGAAAAAAAAGAGACAAACCAAAAAACAGACTCTTAATTATAGAGAACCAACAGACGATTATCAAAGGAGAGGTGGGGGGTGATGGGTGAAATAGGTGAGGAGATTAAGAATATGCTTATATTGATGAGCACTGAGTAATATATGGACTTGTTGAATAACTATATTGTACACTGAAAACTAACATCACATTGCATGTTTACTACACTGTAATTAAATTTTTAAAAAAATAGGGGCACCTGCATGCCTCAGTGGGTTAAAGCCTCTGCCTTCAGCTCAGGTCATGATCTTGGGGTCCTGGGATCAAGCCCCACATTCGGGCTCTCTGCTCAGCAGGGAGCCTGTTTCCCCCCCCCCCCCACCTGCCTCTCTGCCTACTTGTGATCTCTCTCTGTCAAATAAATAAATAAAATCTTTAAAAAAATTTTTAAAATATGTATGTTTAAAAACTGCACTGGTGAAAGTGGCACAACCATCACTGGGATGATTATTCTCTACTGGCCTGGACTGATGGTAGGAGGTACTCTCACAGAACTTGGCTTTCCGACAGCGATGAGGATGATGGGGTCCCAGAAATAATAAGGGCCAGGTGGCAGTGCTTAACCAGAAGCCAGGTGGGCATAATTTCATAATGAGTGTTGAGGTTGGAGGAGCAGCCAGGAAAACTTAACCTGGAGAGAGTTACGGAGATGGTTAGCAGAACACAGCATCCCCAGGGGCAAGCTAGAAGGGCAGCCAACAAGGGTATTGCTCAATCTAGTTATTAAAAAGAAATTGAGGATGGATAATCAGAAGGCTAAGGGCAGCTGCTCGCCAAAATAGTCATGATTCTTTTCCCAGTTGATGGGCTAGATCCCTAGTAGGAAGGATGCTGCTTCTGATCCAACGTCTCATAACAGGCTTCGTTGGTGAGTTGTTGCACAAAACACAAAATATCTCCTATAAGCACGTATACCTCAAACTCAAACTCACACATCACAATAATGATCCAAAAGCAGTTCTCAACGTGATTTTACCTTGTGTACTCATACTTGAAATTTTTAAAAAAAAAAGGCATAAAGGAAAGAAAGAAAATATCGGATTGGGTCTATAATTTTAGAGTGAGATATACTGTAGGCCTCTCTCTCTCTCTTCTTTTCCATCATAACTTAGATTGGACTGGGGATTTTCAAAATTGACCTCTCAAGAGGACCATAAGTTTGATTCGCTGAAGAGTACGGGGGAGGGCAATAAATGGACTGGGGGAGTGGAGGGGAGACAGCACTCCTCGAACTGAGCTGTTTAGAATGCCTGAAAACAGAGTTTATGCACACTCTGCATAAACTCTGTTTATGGACTGCGCCATCAGTTAATTCATTCAATGTTGGAGTACCTTCTGTGGGCCAGGCACTGTCCAGGTTTTGAGAACTTACGCTGAATAAGGCATGGTTCATGCTGTCCTGCAGCTTCTACTGAGGAACAGAGACTAGCAAACCAAAGATTATATTTCAGTGTAAACTGATCAAGAGGAGACAGTGGTGCAGCAGTGGCTTGGCCATGTGCTGGTTCACGTTATTTTTTGTCTCTGCAGCTAAAGAAAATATCAGGACCCACCTGTGAGGCTCTTTTGTAGGTAAAATGGAGTAAAACACATGAAGTACTTAGCAGAGTGCCTAACACATTGTAACTGCTCTGCTAAGGTTTGCTATTATTATTACTACTGCTGTTGTCTCCATCATTATTGTTGATATTATTAGTATATTAAGAAGTGCTTTGGGGAAAAAAATGACATCAAGTCTGCTGTGGATTTACACTCTCGCTTTAAGTTTTAACTAAAAAGCAAAAGTGGCTAAAGGCATAGTGACCTTTGATTTCCCACTAAGAATTTCAGTCATAGTTCTATACAAAAATTTTCCCTTTTTGTTTTAATAAAATAAAAAAAAACTTACCATTGACTCTTTTACATCCACCCTTTCACTTGTGTTCCTTCATTCAAACCACTTCAATGAGTGCCTACTCTCTCCTGAGCAGCGTATTAGATGCAGAAGATACCAGCATGAAAAAGGTAGTCTTGGTCTTCAGAGAACTATCTCTTTTAATTCAACCACCACCCTATGACTTATAGATTATTATGTTCTTTTTTAAATAAATGGGTCATCGGGTCAGAGAGGCTCACTAATCCCTCCAATGTCTGAGAGCCACCAGATGTCAGGCCCAGACCTGGGGCCAGGTCCTCTGACTGGCCATAAAGCCTATGCTTTTTTATGTGCTAGAATAGAGAGGGTATTCAGGTGCAAGAAATTATTGGTCTTCTGTGATGAACCATACTTCCAAAAATAATAAAGGAAACAAAAGGAGCAATACGTTTGCTTGTGTCTATAACCTGAAGTCTGAGACATGGTACTACCCTGTACCCTGTCCATAGGGGCATTAAGAAACTCAGAGAACATTTGATGCTGCTGTGGGTGGAATAGCTGAAGACAACAGCCAGAATCACTGTCCCGGTCTCCGAAAAGGAATACTGAAGGTACAAAATAGAAAACTGGGATAGAGTAATCTTCATAGACCATGCGTATGTGAATAGCTAGTTGGGGAGCAAACGACATGTGGGGAAGGAATGAAAAATGAAGAAAAACTTGGGAGTGAAATGGGCCTCATGGACCCAACTTTGCCAGTGTTGTCTGAACTACCCCGAAGGTTCTGAAGCCAAGAGAGCACCACAACTTAGGGACCCAGAGAAGAAGCGAGCAAGGAAACTGAGACCAGACAGAATCTGGAGAGGCCTTAAAACAAAACAAAACAAAACAAAATAAACTTTAACTTGTCAAGAAAAGAGCAAGAAAGGAACGAAACTCATCTACACGTTTTGGATTATATAAAATTCTTGAGTTTTATTTAACAGTTAAAAAAAAAAGCCAGGGGCGCCTGGGTGGATCAGGTGGTTGAGCATCTGCCTTCAGTTCAGGTCATGATTTCCAGGTCCTAGGATCGAGCCCCGCATCAGGCTCCCTGCTTAGCAGGGATCCTGCTTCTCTCTCTTTCTCCCTCTGCCCTTCCCCATAGCTCATTCTCTCTCTCTCTCTCAAATAAATAAATAAAATCCTTTTAAAAATTTTTTAAAAATTCAAAAAACAAAAAAAAACCCCCAAAACACAGAAGAAACCTCTCATGACATGGCACTGTGTGACCACTAAACTGGACTCTATCTTCCCAGGAACCAGAAGAGACTACCATGAACGATCTGCGTGGAAAAATAAGGCACACACTCATGTCTATGTATGACCTTCTGTCAAACATTTTCGGTGATTAATAAATATGCTGAAAATTGAAATTCAAGATCCACCAGTTATTAGTTCTTAGTCCTGCTTCCTGAAAATAGCTACCATACTCTTTGATTTTGATTGACACACTTCCCCTCCCATCCATCTAGAAATGGCAGAGTCCTATACAACTTCCAGGAAAACTGGAAAACCATATCAGGTTCCAGATTCTTTCAGCAAAACAGCCAGTGATATAAGGTTCACCTTCCTTGAAGGTTTTCAGGGAGTGGGAACCAGGAGGTGAGGGATGGACAGGAGGGGAGGATGGGAGGATGGGAAGGCCCGTTGGGCAAGGTAATTGAGATGCCGATATCCTCTTTATGGACAGCCCTGGTGACGCACCCACCGTCTGACAGATGCGATCTGCGTGGGTAATTAACAGAGTCACTCACTCTGCATGATTTCTTTAAAAAAGCAGCCTCACTTATCTGTTGTGGCTGACACCACTAACTAAATTAACCAAATAGCCGCAGCTTTGCCTTTCTTTTTTTCGTGTGGGTAGATAATCATTTTAAAAATAAGGGAAAGCTCCAGTGTTAATTACAGCATGGTCTGAAAGACCTTAAAAAATAACAAACTCCGGAAACAAACACTGTGGAAGACGTTACTTTCATGCAATTCCACTAGAGAACTGTGCCCGGTCCTTCCAGAAAGAGTGTTTCCTTAGCTTGATTTAAATAGAGATTAGGTAGTGAGCAGATGGAGCCTATTCGAGGCATTTGGCCGGCTCGCTGGTTAAACTGAGTAAATGGAGACCGGTTGGGGGAGCAGCCGGGGAGGAGGCGAGCAGGGGATTCCAAGCGAAGCAACTGTTTCCAAAAATCCTTCACTCTTATGAAATATTGGGGCCTGGAACTGGATCTGAATCTGGATTTCAAGAAACCAAAATCATAAAATATGTTTGGCCTTGCTCTATTACTCAAACAGAAAGAAGTAGCTAGAAGGATATCAAAGCTAAGCAGGTTGAGGTTCAGAAAACCCCTAAAAAAAATCTAGCTATTTTTGACTTATGTGGGGAATTCAGCTGCTCACTGCCCCAAGTTTCAATCCTTACCTTCCTCTAGGTTCTAGGTAGTGAAAAGGAAAATTCATATTCAGGCGTACGTATTGTTAGGTCAACCCTGTCCAAAAGAAGTTTTTGTTCTATTTCATGCTGCCCTGCCTCGTATAGAAGCCGCCGGCCACATGTGACAACCGAGTACCTGACAGGATTTTTTCTTTGTTGTAGTCAAATGAAAGTTTAGTAAATAAGAAAGAAGAAGTTTGGGGTAGATATGAAAAAGTAGTAAATCTACTTTCCGGCATGCTCAGTATAATAGGAAGGAAAGTCTAAAAACTGGGATTTCTCAATATGCAATTTCTATTATGACTTCACAATAAATAGCAAAAGGCAGAAACTAGGTAAGTAATGAGTACTGAGTAATGCAGAATTCAGAATCTAGGTCTATTTAATAGTAGTAAAGTAGGAAAAAAAAAAACCTGGGTTATAAAGATCCAGGGTTTCCCAGACCTGCTCCAAAGACTTATACTGGTCAATAGTAAAGTCTAAAAAATAAATAACTACTCAGATTTTCATAAAGCTGGGTTTAATAACTTTTCTGGTGCTAAAATTTCCTACTCTTTATGAAATCATGGTGAGAATAGATGGATGGCATTTTTCCCTGTTTTTGCAAGACTGAAAGTTGGAAAGTTAAATACTAATACATATTTAAACTACAACTGGACAATATAATGTAAAAAAATCCATGAACCCCTAACTTGGTTTACTTTTTATTTTACAAATAGGAAAATGAGTCCTGGGAATGTTGAATCACTTGCCCACACCCAACCCTACTTCCCGAGCAGCAATGCAGTTCCAACGGTCTTCTCCCCATTTCTCTTTACTGCATCCCAAGTGCCTTACAACCAAAACTAGAGCTTGTAGAAGGTTCCCAACATGTATACTCCATTAATGCTTCCAATTTCAACTTCCCATGGTTACTTGGGAAAATCTTAGTGTTAAAGATGAGTGATGCTCAGGGCATCTGGATGGCACAGTCATTTGAGCAACGGACTCTTGGTTCTGGCTGAGGTCCTGTTCTCGGTGTTGTGGGATTGAGCCCAACATGAAGCTCTATGCTCAGTGTTAGGTTGCTTGAGATTCTCTCTCCTCTGCCCCTCGTCCTGCTCTCTCTCTCTCAAATAAATAAATAAATCTTAAAAAAAGATGAGTGATGCTCTTTTTTACAAATTGTAACTTAACAAACACCATGAGCCTACCCAAGCCAAAACCATCATGCCTTCAGTCTTATATTTCATAAAGCATGTCATTGAGAGTTCAATAATACATGCTCAGTGTGGGTAATTCAACTCCCAGAATTCTGTCAGAAATGCCTTTGCACTTAGATTGCATTCAGTTGAGGAGATGGACCAATTACATAGTATTGATATGTCAGTCCATTCTGTCACTGTGTGTCACTTAGTGAGTTTCAGACATATATTGTATTATGGCAAATTGTACTTACCAAATTTCTCTACAATGTATTATTATTATTATTATTATTTTCTAAATTAACAAATTTCCACAACTGCTAAATTTGTTTTTTTATGCACAAGCTGATTTGATTAAGTTTGTCAAAGTAACAGTTGAACATAAATTATCAGTTTGATTAAATTTTTAAAATTACTGACCCAAACCAACTGATACATAAAACTATTCTTTGAACTCTGTGAATATCTCTGTTACTCATCTATTTTTTGCTGGTTATGATTCCTTATTCATCAAGTCCTAGAAGAAATCTCTTTGATGACTTTTCTTTCCCATTGAGATGGGTGCCACTGGAAGGACAATTTTATATCTTATCTTCTATCCAGAAATATGTTCTTTTTTTTTTTTTTACTAACATTTTGTTTCACAAGGGAAAAAAGCAAAAGTTCCTATGCTGTGTTCATTAGCCACATATGGCTCATGACTACTGAGTTGGACAATAAAGATATGGAACATTTTTATCATCACAGTAAGTTCTCCTGGATAGCACTGGTCAGAGTATGCCATGAGTATGAATTTGTTTTTCTACCTAGAATTACTGATTCGGGTTGAGATGAAGGGGAGATTTAATCTTAGAAGAGTAATGGACTGAATTTCCAACAGATGTAAAAATTAGCTTGATTTTGCTTGCTTTTGAGACAGGGAAATACAAAATATTGAATTCAACTGCATTTCAAATGAAGAAGAATGGATCCAGATTCTATTAAAAATATTAGTCTTCAGTACACATTATAGCTAATTAATGCTGAGAAACAAAACTGGGTGGAGGAGTATATACCTATGCAGCAAGGGAAGGACCGTGGGAGGGTTAAGAAGTTAAATACTCAAAACTTGAGCATTTAGTACTGCACTATGCTCTCTGAGGGATCCAGTGGAGGTCCAGTCATTCTGAAGGAAAGGGGCAGAAAGGGGAGAAAAAGAAACTGTAAGAAGCAGAACAAGGGCTCTTTGGGGTAGATACTGATTGTGAGTTTTTCAGTAAACCATTAGCTGTCTTTCCCGGTCTTTAAAATTCAAAATGCATAGGCCAAGCTCTCCTTGGATGTTGGTGTATCCTCCCAGGAGAATGTTAATCTCAGGGTTAATCTCAATGCCAGAGAAATGTAATCTCCCAGAGCACTTGCTGCCAGCAAAATGAAATCAGAGGTAGACCTTGATCTATTTTGCAACTAATGTCTTCAGAGGGACTTGGAGAAACCACTGTAAATTTTGATAGAAATATCTCGTAGATTTCACACACTCCTTAGAGAATGCAGGACCATAATACAATGAATAGATTACACCATGCCATTAATAGAATCTTACCCTCCGTAAAATGTGTTATTTTGTTTCAATTTTCATAATCTCTTCAGAATTCCAGCATGGGTAGTTATCCAAATGGTTTATAGAATACACTGAGGCAAACATGTTCAAAATCCAGGATACTGAGTGACTGTAGAAAATTCACTCCAAACAAACACTGCTATGGAAATGTCAGTCCCCCCAGTTACAATTGTGAGTGGACTATGCAGCAAGCTGGAAAACCCCCGTAACCCCTGAAATTCTCAGGGGCACTACACGATGTCCATTGGAGTTTTGAGGATAAATAAGTAAATCATTGGCAAATGAACAAAAGCACTTGAAAGGAAAACATGGAGTAGAAAAAGAAAGAAGCAAAAGAAAAAAGAGGGAAAAAAAGGAGGAAAAGAAGGAAGAACAATAGATAAGGAGGCAGAAAACTGAAGCCTCAAAAGAGAAGGGAAAGAGGGAAAAAGAAAGGGAAGGAAGGACTAGGGGAGGGAGAGAGAAAGAGGGGGACAGAGAACAGGAAATATAGTGATGAGAAGAAGTGAGATATCCCCAATAATTATCTTGAATGCTGGGTGCCTGGGTGGCTCAGTTGGTTGGGCAATTGCCTTCGGCTCGGGTCATGATCCCGGAGTCCTGGGATCGAATCCCACGTCGGGTCCCGGCTCCACGGGGAGTCAGCGTCTCACTCTGACCTTCTCCCTTCTCATGCTCTCTCTCACTCTCTCTTTCCTAATAAATAAATAAAATCTTTAAAAAAATTATCTTGAATGCCACTCAATGAAGCCATGTCTGTTTTAAATATCTGTACACAGGTATTTATCTTAGAAGCATTTACTAAGCATCTATTATGCAAAAACTCTGAGGGGGTGCAAAGACTTGTCAAATGAACCACAAGGTGCACCTTGAGGATAGCCCAAGAAACATCTCTTTATAATTTCAGGACTGGATTATATTAGTCAAAGGAAAATTGATAAAAGAGTTAAGTTAAAATAAAAATCTCAGTGGAAGAACAATAATAATAATGTAGCCTTTTGAAAATGTTTCAAGCCTAGCATTTCTTTTCACTCATTTCTATGTCGGTATTTTGGTTTCTCTCACAAATTCCTAATATTCTTTCCACGTTTTATATCAATTATGACTTTGACAGACTATAATAGGGAAGTCAATTTGGCTGCCTTTTAGCTGCTTGCTGCTTTATTATTAATCTTTTTTCTCTTATTCCATATAATATATTTCAATTTCAATTAGGACCAGTAAGATACAAAAATGCACCATTGTCCAATTTGACACAAGCCTGAAGCTGAAAATCATAATTTATTTTCGTTTTTTACTTTTATTTAGGAATGATAGAGTGGCCACCCCTTTCTGATGTGAATTGAGTCAAAATGTTCTCAGTTTTAAAAAAAAAAAAACAAGAACAGATTCAAAAAGCTTTTGTGTAAGAGGGGCAGAAGTGAAATACAACACAACACAAACACAAAACAAAATGTGAAACAAAAAAATAAGCAAAAAACTATGATCCCCACACAAAAACATAAAGGCAGATGTTTACAGCAGCTTTATTCATACTTGCCAAACTTAGAAGCAATCAAGATGTCCTTCAGTAGGCCAATGGATAAATAAACTGTGGTCCATCCAGACAATGGAATGTTATTCAGTGCTAAAAGGAAATGAACTATCAAGCCATGAAAAGACATGGAGGACAGTGAAGTACACATTATAAAGTGAAATCAACCAATCTTAAAAAGTACCTACTGTGTAACTCCAACCACATGACTTTCTGGAAAAGGCAGAATATGGACCCAGTGAAAAGATTAGTGGTTGTCAGGGGCTACAGAGGTGGAGAGGGATGACCAAGCAGAGCACAGAGGATTTTTAGGGCAGTGAAACTGATCTGTATGATACCATAACAATGGGTACATGCCATTACACATCTGTCCAAACCATAGAATGTACAACATCAAAAGTGACCCTTAACATAAACTATGGACTTTGGGTGATAATGATGTATCAATGTTGGTTCATCAATTGTAGCAAATGTTCCCCTTTGGTTGGAGGTGTTGGTAATTGTGGAGGTTGTGCGTGTGTTGGCGCCGGGGTATATGGGAAATCATGTGCTTCCCCCTCAGTAGTGCTGCCAACCTAAAATTGCTCTAAAAAAAAGTCCTAAAAACAAAACAAAAGCCAAACCAAAAAACCCCCAACTAACTAGCTAACTAACTAAATAAATAAAATTAGCTCTGGTAAAAACAATGTCATGTAGGGTGCCTGGGTGGCTCAGTTGGTTAAGCGACTGCCTTCAGCTCAGGTCATGACCCTGGAGTCCGGGATCGAGTCCCACATCAGGCTCCCGGCTCCGTGGGGAGTCTGCTTCTCCCTCTGACCTTCTCCCCTCTCATGCTCTCTCTCACTGTCTCTATCTCAAATAAATAAAATCTTAAAACAACAACAACAACAAAAAACAATGTCATGTGTATTTAACGAAGTCTACCTAGTCCTGGCACACCTAGAACTCTGTGCCATAGAAACGGTCCCTCTCCTCAAGCAGCCCTTGCCCAAGACCTATTTTGGCCCTTCACCTCCTGCCACAGGCTGATCTACCTTTGTGCACATAAGAATGGGCCCTGCCACTATGCTTTTCTTGGCAACTTCCTTGTGATAACGTTTTCTGTCTTGCCAGTGCTTGACAGCCTTACTTTATCATAGGGCAAAGTTTCTTCAGCATATTCTCAGCAGCAGGGAAGTGACCTCCTTACTGTGAAATCACATCAGAATCCTACTCCGTAATCTCCATGGGCTTCAGGGCCTTTTTCCTCACTTCTGTCATCACATCTTTAGGTGACATGACTCTTCCAGGAGGAGAATTTGGGGGTGGCTTCAGCCCAGCCCTCTGGGTGCTACTGTACTTACACTGCATTAAGCAATCCTAAATCAGCCTCGCTGAGGTGTTTGCTTGCCAATCCAGTGTTTGACCCTGGGTTGACATCCTGGGGAAAATAATGTGCCAAAGAAAACTGTAGAAGGAGCATTATTACTACTTCTATAGTAGTAATAATACTACTTCCATACTACTTCCATAACTTGCTCTCCCAATGAGAGTTAGCTTTTGGTTTTGATTCACAGCCACCAAAACCCACCACTTGGTGCAGAAAGCCCAATGGGCAATGGACTCAACTATGTGCAGACATTTCTTTTTTAGCATTTGTCTTTATCAACACAGACCTCAAACTTGCAGGCAGCTCCTGGATTTCAAAATCATGTGAGCATTTAGAAACATGAATGCAAATAATAAAGCAAAATCTTAAAATGACTTCAAGAGGAGGCTCTTTGAATTAATACACATGGGAATGTTATAGGCAAGCAATTGAAAAGGAAAATCAGGAAGAAAAGAACAGTTAAATACTGCAAAGTAATAAACAAGGAGGCTATTAGACCAAGGTGGCTCTAACGCCTTGGCAGCTGGCGTAAGCAAACTGAACCTAGGCCAGTTGAGTCCTGTAAATGCCTTCAGATTAAGAAATCGAAACTCAAGAACAACCAATAACAAACAGCCAGCTAGGCTTTCTCAAATAAGGCAACTGCTTCAGCTACATCCAATCCAGTAATTTCCCACCTTTGCACCACATCTTCTCTTTAGAAGCCTTTCCCTTAACTCCTTCCTGCAGAGTGCTTCCAGTCACTTTCCGCTTTGGTGCTGTGCAAATGGACCCTAAACTCGCTCACATAAACTCTTGTGAATTTTAATGTGCCTCAGTTTATCTTTTACTAATATTAAGAGAGAAAAACTAACACTAAGAGGATAATACTCTTAAAATTTACATGAAGATGTGCAGAAGCTTTTTATCTTGATGAAGTCCCAAAAGTTCATTTTCGCTTGGGTTTCCTTTGCCTTTAGAGACATGTCCTGAAAGAAGTTGCTGTGGCTAATGTCGTAGAGGTTACTGCCTATGTTCTCCTCTAGGGTTTTG
>CM052810.1:102590506-102615565 GCA_028533885.1 Nasua narica | reverse complement strand
GGGGGGGGTTAGCCTGGTGGTGGGTATCGAGAGGGGCACGTACTGCATGGAGCACTGGGTGTGGTGCATGAACAATCAATCTTGTAACACTGAAAAATTAAAATAAATTTGGGGAAAAAAAAAATTTACATGAAGATGAAATTGATTGAATTGAACCTCAAGAAATCATCTGCTCCCCCAATGGACTCTTCATTTCCAATACTTTTCTGAATTACTTTGAAATAATTAAAAGACAGTCAGTTGTTCTTGGTGATAATGACACACAGCTCTTTTCCTTTGAATTCCTTTTAGGAGTAAGTCATCTATGGTCATTGACTCTATATCTTTACTGCTTTTTTTTTTCTTTGTATGTCGCTTTCCACTAAGACAACTATCACTCAAAGGTATCAATGATCTCAACATCATTTCCTTCCCCCTTTTAACTTATCCTCATGAATTTCTGCACAAGAATTTAACACTGGCGAGCATGGTCCTTGGAGTCACACAGACCTCAAGACTGAACACTCCCACCTCTCATGAGGTGTGTGATTGCTGCAAATTATCAAAATTTTCTTAGCTCTGGTTTCTTCAAGCAAACCTCTCAGGATAGTTGAGAGAACTAAATAAGTTAGTGCAAGTGGGAGTATGGAACTACATACTTGCCAGGCCCGTGTGAGCAGTTTCCTTCCCCATACCCTCCCTCAGCCTCGGGTAGCCATCTGCCCACGTGCCGCCATCATGCTATGGAAGCTAGGTTTCCCTCCTTCTCTGAACACTGCTTCCAAGACTTTTTCTCAAATGCTGCTCCTTTTCCAAGGCAGTTTCCTCGGTGCCACCTCACGCATGCCAACAGCTCAGTTGTGCTGCAGATAACTGGGTGCTATGTACCCAGCTTTGGCTTGAGCACTGCTCCCAAGCTCTCAGTCATATTTCTACCCGTCTACTTGACATCTTTCTGTGGATGTCCAAACCTCACCTCAAACTCCATTTCACCCTTCCAGAACTCTAAATTGTCCTTCTAAACCTGAGCTCCCCCTTGGGTTGCCAAGGAACCATGAATTCGCTTACATCGGCTTCACCACTTAGAGAAACACTTCCAATGGCTTATATCGCATTTAACTATCACACTTTCATTCATGAGATGGTCGTATGGAGAAAACGTCTAACCACCTGCAAATCCAGTGTTGAAGACACTCATTTATGTTGTTCCAAGATCTTTACCAAAAGCAGTATACTTCGGAAGAAAACTCTGAATCTGGGAATAAGACTGGAGGTTGAGTGTTAACTCTGACATTTAATGGGTTTTGCAGGTTTCAAGTGATTATTTTGCCTCTGAACTTCCATTTCCTCAGCTGTAAAAGCGGGGGGGAGGGGTGATAATCACAGCAGTGATTCATTGTTTTAGTTTAAAAATGATATCATATATGTGGAAGTCCTACATATGCTAGGATGTGCTATAAAAATGAATCTGGTTTTGTGAGACTTTCAAAGCTTGAAACACTGTAAGTGCTACAAGGATCTGTTTTGAATGTAATTAAAATATGAAGAGGTAGCTATGGACATTCTCATGCTTGATCCTGACAGCATTCCTTTGAACATTTTCCTTTTTTTTTTGGTAATGACATTGAGGCCACAAAGTATTAAGTGACTGTGGGTCAAGACAATGGATCTTAAGTAGCCCATTTTTAAGTCTAGGCTTTTCCCCAGCATTTCATGCTTTTTCTCATTATGTTTTTCATGTTTGAGACATATATATCTTAGGATAAATTTGAGAGAGCAAATAGAACAGAGTTCAAGGAGCTATTCTACTCTTCTCTGTTCCTATTTACTCAGACCGTGTCAATTTGATGCCCAGTTCATGAGCAACTCAAACACAAAATCTGCCAAATGGTTCAGTGCTTGACTAACTTTATAATGAATTGACTGCATGTTTGGTCTTATATAGACATAGGGTCCTTTTAAAATAAACCAAATAATTTTGAGATCGTCACAAAGAAAGCTTTCAAGAGAGCATTGACATTCACTGACTAAAAGTAAATTAGGGGCGCCTGGGTGGCTCAGTGGGTTAAGCCTCCTCCTTTGGCTCAGGTCGTGATCTCGGGGTCCTGGGATCGAGCCCTTCGTCGGGCTCTCTGCTCAGTTCTCTGCTTCCACCCCTCTCTCTGCCTGCCTTTCTGCCTATTTGTGATCTCTCTCTCTGTCAAATAAATAAATAAAATCTTTTAAAAAAATAAAATAAAAGTAAATTATTTGCAGTGGTCCTATTAGAAACATAATTCTGTGTAATGGAAAATTAAAGATAAAAACATTGCTTATGCTTGCATGTATTTCTGACTTGCATAATATAAAATATATACAATTATTCCATTTTATTATATATATTCCTACCTAGATGATATTATCTATAAGAGATAAAAGCCTTCAGTGAAGTAAGAATTTGAAATTATCTAATACTGTGATGCATTCAAGGAATCTAATCACATATTAAATGGACGCAAACGCAAAAATGATATTGAATTTTAGTTTCAAAAGTCTTCAAGAGACTGGTAACACACAGCCATTAAAAATGATGATGCCATCATATCTACTGACTTAAATGTTCATCTATACATATTGTCAGGTGAGGAAAGAATGTGCCTGAAAACATTCTGTGTTAGCTTGCCTGGGAATGTAAAGATGGACTCATTTACCAAAAGATGTTAAGAGTAGTTTTCTTGAAACCGTAGAACATTGTGTGAGTTTTCACAAATATTTCTTATGATTATTTGCATTAAGTAAATTTCTTTTTATGATGAAAGTTTATAATCTTTAAAATCAGGGGCAAGTATTTTCAGTTTGAAGAAAAAGGAGCAAAACTTCATCACTCACATACCCACAGTAAGGTGAAGGGAGTACCTGGCAGGTGGGCCAGAAAGGTGACGTGTAGCGCCATATTCAAAACCAACAAACCTGAATGTTGTTATTGTCACTAAAGGAGCCACTAGGGAAAAGAAACAAATGCGTTGAAGTTGAAAGACGTAAAAGAGAGCCAGACATAGAAAGAGTGTAATAAATGAATACACGTGTGGCCGCAGCAGGATTTTTGCGTAATGACATTTGCAAACGTCCCATGTAAATACCAAGCCTAAAGATGGAGCTATTCCATGTCACGTTTATGGGTGAAGCCCGTACCCTGTCCCCTTCCTGCTAATCAGCTTGCTGGGGCTCGCAGAGCCGGTGCCTCCTGTGAAATGCAAACACAGACACAGCCTAAGGCTGCTGGGTTCTACACTCTTAGTGGCCAGTCATTTCTGCAGTCTTTAGCCAAAGCAGAGCTACGGGTGCGTTGGCAAAAGCGAAGGCACAATTTAAAAGCGTGTGCATGTGCCAGCATTTACAGGGATTGAGAAAAGACATTTGTAGAGAGCAAAATACCATTTTTTTTGTACCCAGTTTTGTTGGGCCTTAATTAAAGAGGCCTTTCCCCTCTTTTCTACCGCTTGGGCTGTGGGATCGTGGCTTCTCCTGGCTTAGAGGGGCATTTCATCGGTCCCCGGGCTAATTAGGAAGGACTCACACTGTTCCCCAGCCTCCTGAAAGACCAGAACAAAGGCTGCTGCTGGTAGATTGCAGCTCTGCCTCGAATGCAGAGGCTCAGGAGTAAAAGAGAAAGAAAGGCTTTTGGATAGAAAAGCCTTTTGATGCCGTGAAAGAAATTAAGAACTAAAACAGAGGCCTAGGCGCTGCTCCATACAGCCCTCCGTGCAGACTCCATTGTGTGTAGGAACAAGGTCAACAAAGCCAGTCTGATCCTGAACACCTCACATGAAAGAGGCATCTATTAGCTTCTGCGTCCCCAGCTCTTCTCCCGAGAAGCACTCTCCCAATCAGACCGTCTAGTGCCGTGATAAACACAGATAAATATGAGCAGCATCACGCATTCATCCGAACAATTAATGCATGATTTCCTTGCTGATTGTTTGCAAATACAGTGCAAACAATTGTGTTTTCTTTTTTGAACCAAGCTCAAATAAAGCAAGCTGTTAAGGAAAAAACATATGCACACACACCCATCACAATATTAGCAGCTCATTGATGTTCCACAAAAATTGAACCAAATCCCTCTCCATATTTTAAAATGATTGCAGTTTAACCAAACAACCTGAAAAGAATACACTTGTTTTTCCCCACTGAAGTATGGAAGTCCTGGGTGCCAACGAACTTTCTAATAGCCCAGACCTCTGAATCCCAAGTAAGCGAAGCTAAACATGCCCACTTTTTCTGAAACTCGCAGTCTTCACGCGTAGAACTGAAATGGCAGTCCTTTTTCTAACGATATGAACTTAAAAATTGAGCATATTTTTTTCAGAGATCTCCTTCCAAATAACGATAAATGCTCTTTATTGAGCACTTTTACGCCAACTCCCACACGAGCACTCTGCACACATTACCTCTTTTAACTCTGAAAAATCTATGACTTAAGCACGACTATGATCTGCGATCTACAGACGAGGAGGCCAAGGCTCTGAGAGGATAAGAAGGGCTACACATAAGAAGGAGGATCCAGATACTAGGGCAGAGTGGAAATTTGAAATCATGGCTTCCTGACTTCAGAGGCCAAACTTTCAACACTGAGACGCTGTGACGGAATTGGCATTTTAACGTGTATGTAAGCATGTGGAATTACGGAATCAGAAATCATGAAATCCACACTCCTCAATTTGCAGATAAGAAATTAGCCTCAGAGAATTTAGAGGATTTGTCTGTGTTCACAGTTGATTTGGTAAATTGCAATCTCCTAATTTCAGAGATCTTCTGAGTAGGAAGATTCTTATAGTACGGATTTGAATGACATGGGGGGCCGGGGCTAGCGCACGTTTCTGGGCCCCACGGCCGCAGTTTCTGATTTGGCGGGTTTGAGACAGAGCGCCAGCATTTGCTTTCCACCATGTTCTCATGTGATGCTGATGTGGCTGGTCTGGGAACCCCCCATTTTGAGAGCCCCCCCAGTACTTCACACTGCTTCTCGCGTCACTGTGAGTACAAAACTGATAAAGAGCATGAGTAGACTTAAGCAGCAAGATAGGCATAATTTTATTCAATTGAATGAGCCTCAGTGATGCCTCCTTGAATGTTCTGTCCTTCTCATCCATCCAGTGATCACATTCAGAATTTTTGCGAAGTCTAAAGGCAATCTTTTACAGCAACATTAAGTCCAGTGCAAGTATTTGTGGGAGATTCTCTTTAAGACCTTTGGATTCATTTTCCTCCTTAAAAGGCAACTGTAAAAGCTCTATGTTTTCCTGCATGCCTTAAGTTCCTTTCACAGTTCCCCTCAAGCCATTTCCAATTCCGAGATTTGGATAATACAGCCATACGACTTCTCTTTCAAAGAGGCTTGTCCCACCTCCCTGTTGTGTAGGTGACTCAGCATTGAAATGTAATTTACCAAAATGATTAGGATCTGGTAAATGCACTTCTTTTCTCGGGAAAATTGAAACATCCATCAGCCAAGTGCACTTTTCTTATCCTCTTCCCCCAAATCATTTTCACCCATACAAGTCACAATCTGCAATTGCTCTACGTGCACAATAATCCTTATTCAAACCTGTTTGTTATCTAGAAAGGAAATGAACGACCTTGAACCAAAGAAAACTTGGGTAAGTCCTGCTCTGTCCTACAAAACTTTCCTTCTGGGTCATGCCCCAGGCCCGTTTTATCACACGGCGGAACCACCACCCATCATCACCAACTATCCCTGGCCTGTGTGTGCAAGTCAGCAGAGACTGTCACCAGGATGAACAGGTGGCTTCCACTGCCATGAATGCCAGTTGTAATTTTTATCACCTGTTGTTTGAGATCTCCTTGCTGCAAAGGACATAGATTAGATTAGGAGGAAATAGAACTAATTTAAAGTGAGTAGAACTAAGTATGTGGTCTTCTGAGGAAGTCTGGAGAAGGTTTGAGTGGGAAAAAAAATAACAGCAAAGCAGTGGCGAGGTGAACCTGGTGCCTTCTCAAAATTGATAATTCTCCGCCTTCTGAGCAGCCTTCTTTCCCTGCAAGCAGAAGGCATTTCCAAGTAGGGACACCATTATAGTGCCTGCCTGGAAACATTCCAGCAGCTTCAAGGGGAATTGCGTGGCAGGTCAGCTCCCACGGTTACCGTGATCCTGGCATTAATGCAGGAACCGAGCAAGAGCAGGAAGTACTAAAGCAATAACAATTACAATATAGCAAATGGACTCGGAGTGGCAGAGATAATCTGTAGTTTAAGGTTTCGCCCTTCCAGATGGAGAATTTTCAAACTCAACGTTGACTCGCTTCCTAATCATTGATTGCAGCAAGCAACCCCTGGGAGGAACATGGGCAGAAACAGAATGTTGTAGAGCGGAGACAGAAAGTGGAGGACCCTGGGCAGGACCAAAGAGATATCACCACAGTGGGGAACCATTGACAGTTGACTCTGACCGTACATCAGAGATCTTGTTGTTGGGTTGATAGTTTTTTAAAATATACTTCTGAAACGTGATTCTAAAAGAGCAGCCAGGATTGGCCTAGAGCAATACAGCTAGTAAAGCTGCAAGTAATTTGTACTTTAATGGGTTTTAGTCAACTCTTAGTAAATCTACAGTTTATTTCAAGATTCCATGTTTCATTGGCCCTAGTTAATCCTTTGATGACCTTGATATAATCTGAAAGCGAATAACTTATTCAAGTTTTATTCAGGAAAGATGTAGAAATCAGAGAAGCTCAACCAATGTTTATAGTTATTGGAATGTTTATGGAGATGAATATCACCTATATTTATGTCAGATGGGTCATGCCATTCATTAAGATTTGTCCAGCATTTAAATACCCCCAACAGGTTCTAGCAAAATTGTGAAAAAGGTAAAGTGGTTGCTTTCCTATTTCCTGTGTGAGTGTCCTTCATCTTTGTTTCTCATCTCAGCCTCCCCTATGCTGTTGATGCTAATTTTTTATAGAGCACTCTGTTCTGCACACACTGATTATTGTGAGTGTTAATTGGTGCTCAAAGAACAAAGAGCCTCATGGTCAAGAAAACTTGGGAAATGCTGAATACCAGATTCCCTCCTAGGAAAGTCATAATACCCATTAGCATATTAAAGGCTCTGAAAGATCCTGCAAGAAGAAAGAAACCTCTCTAATTTTGCTTAACTCTTAAACAAACCTATTTGAGCCAGGAAAGATTTTTTTTTCTTGGCACATCTGCTAACACACTCCAGAATAAAATGTCCTTCACCCCAAACTGGGAAATATGAGTGTTAGCAAAACTTCAAGTTACAACTGTGTCTAGACCACTTGTATTTTAGCAGTATACTTGGGAAAGCCTTCTCAACACAACAGATGTTTACTGGGACGATCGGTAGTTATCAAATGTCTGTTCCTGAAGAAGAACCTGAAAAAATACAGAGGAATTTATACCAGGAGGCAGAAGCCATCATTTCATATTGACTTCAAGACAAAGTGAACCATCTATTATGTTCCCTAAACCAGGCAACAAATAAACTAGAACACACACACACACACACACACACACACACACGTATAGCATATGTGACACATAATTTGCTGTTCGCTCTAATTTCCACCTATCATGCTGTTTCCACAGGACGTGGGTTTTAGAGACGAACAGCTCAATTCCAAATCCTAGTTGTGCTACTTACAGTTGACTGACCTTGGGCAAAATACCTAATCTGTGAATGGATTCTGTTTCCTCATCTGTGAAATGAAATATTCACCTAAATATTGTTGCAGGGAATCAGTGAGGTCACATGAAGTATCTAGCATATAATAGCCACTCAATAAATTATAATTTCCCCACAGCCCTATGATTCTCCCCTCCACGTTTCAGAATTAGTTGATGTTTTGAGAATGACAGCATTCTTCTCATGTGCTAATGATAAACTGCTGTTGCACTGAATAAATTGTAATAAAATTGGTGTTCCTGTCTATCACCCTATTGTGAGCGCCTGAGGAGCAGGGCCGGTGTTAAACTCGCCAGGCTAGGGTCTTCAACATATGAGGAGCTTGAGATGCTTGTTAAATAAATTAATAATCTCCAAAAAACAACTATCCTTTATCTTCCACAGTCTTGTTTTTCCAGCTACTAAGGATGGCTCGTCAAAGCTACTTTGACTTGATGTTCCCTCTCTCTCTGCAATAATGCATCTACTCTGAAATACACATACATCAAAATATCAGTTTAATACACATAAATTAGTTGCTCATTGCACTGTGATATTAGTTAATTTTGAAATTGCATTATAGATTTCTAAATTAGAGAGACTGCCTGCCTGTCACTCATGTCACATAAAATGAATGCCAGCATCAGGCATCACCTTTTTCTGGCTTTGCCAGACTGAAGGTCATTATCAATTGCTGTTTAATCAGCCAAGTCATGCATATAGACAAAGGTTAACTGAGCATGGGCCAATCCGACTTCCTTTGTCATGGCAAGACAATTTGCGGCTTAATAAAGCTGCTCTGATTGCGCTTAACGACACCTGCTTAAAAATCCAGCCTCATTAATAGCACACTAATGAGTTAGGGATCTTCTGGCAAGGGCATGATCAAAGACAGATGATTTGCTTTCTGATTAAATGACCTAAATAACATAAAATGAAATCTCCCCATTTCCTTTAGGGAAAGTCTTCGGAAAAAGTTACAAAAGCTGTTGGCATCTTCAGACGAGGCTAAAAAAGGAAAGACAGGAAAGGACCCTCCTTTAGCTCTTTCGAATGTATAACCACACTGAACAATAAACGCAATTGAGTCAAATCAAGCCCTTGACCTTTGAACTCATACCCTAATACACAATATAACCACCGAGCAAGAAAGCAAAAAGATGTAAAACTCATAAAAAAGCAGATTTCGGGGATTTTTACAGAGGCAGTATATTTATATAAATACTATTTTTTTCTTTTTAAGAAACTGTTTTGTTGAGAGTATGATAAAAGTGATTTGACTCCTTCGCACACCACAGAGTTTTGGAGTTTAGTGTTGACTTACTATCCACAGCCAGGCATGTCATTTGTTGCTCGGAATGGAGTCATGTGGTCTGACCTTTGAACACTGGGAATCTTGCGCTTTCCCTTTTGCATTTCTGTAATTATTCTCTCTGTACTAGAAATGTCAATCATTCTTGCCTGCCTGCCTGCTCTTGGTTCTCGGCAAGGAAATGGCCCTGTCATAACCTCTGCTACAAAAGCTGGTGAGGGACTAGAACCGGGTGTCAGAACCCTACCCTGGGCGGCCAATCCAGGGACTGGCCAGGGACCACAGGTCATGGTTATTGACTGGCCAATCAAAAGTCTTCTCAGAAATGGAACAGAATGAGAAATCCAGAGAGAATACAACAGTGGCAGAGAGAAGCCGAAGTAGATAAACATGCGAGCAGACACAAGGAAGTTAGCTGAGTCATGTTCAGAAAGGAGTACAAAACAAAATTCTGCTAGGTTTATGTTGATCGTTTGCTTTTAATCTTTCATTCTGACATTCTTTTCAACTTACAGAAAATTTGTAAGGGTAGTGGAAAGATAACCCTTTTTACTGAGATTCCCCTAAAGATAGTAACATTTTACTATTTACTTCACTCTTCTTTAGATATATATATGTGTGCGTGTGAATATATATGTATTTGTATTTGTCTTTATATTTACATATCTGTAATTATTTTTTCTGAATATTTCAAGTTGCTTTCTGATGCCCCTTTACCCCTAAATACTTTAGTGTCTATTTCCTATAAGAAAAACAATCTCTTACATAGCCACCATATAATTGTAAAAATCAGGAAATAAACGTTGATGCGATAATATTACTTAATCTACAGACAGTATTCAGATTTCACTAATTGTCCTCATAACGTCTTTCATTGCAAGAGAGAACCTAGAATGATGCATTACATTCCGCTGGTGCTGCTTCTCAGTCTCCTATACTCTGGACTTGCTTCTACATTTTTCTTTGTACTCTGTGAATTGACAGTTCTGAAGAGAACGGGGCAAGTGTTTTGTGGAATGTCCCTCAGGTGGGGCTTGTCTGATGTCTCCTCGTGATTAGATTCAGGTGACCCTTGGTGACTGAGGTGTGGAATGAACTTCCCTGTCTGTGTTTACAACTCAGCCCAGGTGACACACAGCTGTCGGATTCTCCATGAGTCTTTTTGATGGTTAGTGTGCATCTTTTGAAGTTTCTTTTTTTTTTTTTTTTAAGATTTTATTTATTTATTTGACAGAGGGAGATCACAAGTAGGCAGAGAGGCAGGCAGAGAGAGAGGAGGAAGCAGGCTTCCTGCTGAGCAGAGAGCCCGATGCGGGGCTGGATCCCAGGACCCTGAGATCATGACCTGAGCCGAAGGCAGAGGCTTTAACCCACTGAGTCACCCAGGTGCCCCACATCTTTTGAATTTTGAGCAAGAAGTGAGAGTATGAATATTTTTTTCCCTCAAAACCTGAAGAGCTTAAACCACAAATATTCCTATTTCAGTTGTTTATTTGAGAAGAAAGACAGTGAGCATATAGTTAACAAAATGGAACTTGAATCCTGACTCGGTCCAAATCCTAGCTTTCTTACTTACTCTCTGACAGGTTATGGCCAATGGAATCTCCCCGTGACTTGATTTCTTCATTCATACAATGGGAATAATAATAATTTAAAAAACCCTTCTAGGGTTGTTGTAAGGATTAAATAACATTACATTAGAGCACTCAAAGAAGATTTCCATCTTGGTCAATATGGCACATTGGACACTCAGAAAAATATCTCAGTAGTATATCACTCATGAAAATGCTGAGACAATAAGTAAATAAAATAGGAAAACAAATACGAATTCCCCATAGCCCGTGGTGTGAGGGAGCTGACTTGTGTTGGCTCACAAAAAACTATCTTTTAAATTTTTAGAAACTTGGCAAGTCAGTTGTTAAACTCTGCCATTATTAAAAATAACACTATATAAACTTATAATTAAATAAGTTGGATTAAAAACAGATAGTAAACACTAAACTGCATGATTTCCCAATTATTTTGCTGATTGTACTACTGCCCGTGCTCTTTAAGTCATTCCTATCTCTTGTGCTCACACAGTGGAGATGCTGTAAGTTGGTCTGCTGCTGTTTATTGCTCCAGTGAAGTCACATTAGTATTTGGGCCTTGGTGGCAAGATTTCCACTATGGAAACTGGCAAACACTACAAACCAGGGATTTTTTTTTCTTTTCTTTTTTTCCTGGAGAGCCAGTTGTTAAACATTTACCAGCATGCTACTGCTCCAAGCCTAGATGTGATAAGAAAGCAGGATTCATGGCATTTAATGAGACCTAGAACCGAAATTTTCCCTGGAGACTATCTCCCAATCTCCGGTGACTAAAATCTGTTGTAATGGCCACACATCTGAGGAGAAAGGAAACAAAGTTGGTGGCTCCATCAGGGTGAAGCACTGGATTGGAAACTGGCTTGTAAAGCTGGATTTTCTTTGCTTTTTTTTTTTTAAAGCTGGATTTTCTAAGGGATGACATGTCCAATGGGTTTGATTTAGGAAAATAAAATTGCTTTTGGATGTTATTTCCTACTGCTTTCACAAACACTTTTTCTAGGTAATTTAAACTTCTCAATACATTATTATTTTTTTTTTAAGATTTTATTTATTTATTTGACAGAGAGAGAGATCACACAAACAGGCAGAGAGGAAGGCAGAGAGAACAGAGAAGCAGGCTCCCGCTATCAGAGTCGGGTTGGGGGGGAGTGCTCAATCGCAGGACCCTGAGATCCTGACCTGAGCCTAATATAGAGGCTTTAACCCACTGAGCCACCCAGGCGCCCCTCAATACATTATTATTAATAATATTGCTTTATATATGCAATATTCATTTGGCTATCCACATCATGATCCTTCCCTGTGCTTTTCAGTTCCTCTTGCATATTAAAGCTGCCATCCAAGACCATTTTTCTTCTGCCTGAAGAATATCTATTGTTTGCTCCCATGTGTGTCTGCTGATGATAGATTCTTCTACCAGTTTTTGTTTATCTGAAATATCATCATTTTGCCTTCATTTTCGGAAAGACATTTTCACTGATGATAGAATTGTAGGTTGAAATTACTTGCTCTCATTACTTTGAAAATATCATTCCATTGTCTTCTGGCTTCCATTGCTTATATTGAAAAATTGGCTCCTTCTCCAGGCACTATTTCTGTGTTATTTCAGAGGTCCCTTTTTACTTCCTCATTTCTCTAATGCCTATTTAAATAAATGTTCATGTTAAAATCTTTATGATAAAATATCTAGTGTGGTTTCTGTGTTCTTGATTAAACAGTGGCTGATACAGTATAGTAATTTTGACGTGTATATCTCCTATTTCCAATTCCTAGATTTACTATTGGTTGACTTTCTCATTTTATTGACAAATTGTGTTGTTTCCTTTGTACCTGGTTATTTTTAAGTGTTGAATATTATCTATGAAAAATAGTTACATATACATATAGTTATAGGTAGAATATATGTATATATCTATAGTTTTTTTGTTCCAGTCACTGTGATAAACATTTTACATGAATTACCTAAAAATTATGAGGCAGAAACTACTATTATATCCTTATTTTAAATATAAGGAAACTGAGGTTTAAAGAAATTAAGCAGCTAACCCAAGATTCCATGGTTAGTAAGTGGTAGATTGGGCTTCAAGCTCAAGTTGATGTGATTCCAATTTTAGAGCTCTTAACTGCTAAGTTAAGACTAAACATAAAACATAAACTAAACATAAAAATGAGAAAGTCAGTTTTATTGAGTATATGAAAATCTAACTACCATGGCAGCCTGCCTCCCAGGGAAACACATAATACCACATGTATGTATTATGTGCACGTGTCCGTGTATGCATACATATGTGGGCGTGCTGGCACAGAGTTCAGCATTTTTTTAAAAGAGTCAAGTTGATAGTTGGATACACTAAATTAGTATTTCTCTGGTGAATGATTCAAAGTATTGAAACAAAAAGTTCTTAGGCCAAAGATGAACAGATTAAGTCTAAGTGAGTTACAGAAAGGAGGTGAGAAAGAAAGTGTAAAAAGCATTTCAAGTATTACTCTTGTGTAATAGTTCCTTGTTTAATCTCATTAAAGCAACAGGAACATAGAAGGTTCATTTGGTCCACTAGGGATATCTTTTTAAAATTGAATTATCAAATTCAACATGCTTTTGTGATAAAATCTCTCAGAAAACTAGGAATAGAGATGAACTTTCTCAACTTGATAAAGGAAATCTGCAAAAAACCTACAACTAACATCTTAATAATGCAAAACAAGATTTTCTATTAAGATTAGGAACAAAGCAAGGATGCCTCCTCTCACCGTTTCTTTTCAAGATCTTACTGGAAGTCTTAGGTAGTACAGTAAGACTCTAAGAAAAGACAATAAGAGGTGTATGATTGTAAAAGAAAAAATAAAGCTGTCTTTGTTCACAGATAACATGACTGTCCATGTAGAAAATCCCGAAGAATTGGCAAAAATGAAAAATAGAAATAAAAAAAACCTCCTGGAAATAAGTGAGTGTAGCAAATTTTCAGGACACAAGGTTAAGGTTCAAAAGTCAATGACTTTCCCATATACCAGCAATGAACAAGTTGAAATTTAAAAAAAACACCACTAAGGAGCCTGCATGGCTCAGTCAGTTAAGCATCTGCCTTCAGCTCAAGTCATGATCCCAGAGTCCTGGGATTGAACCCTGCATCAGGCTCACTGCTCAGCCAAGAGCCTGAGTCTCTCTCTGTCCCTCACCCCGTTCATGCTCTCTCTCACTCTCTCTCTCAAATAAATAAATAAAATCTTAAAAAAAAATACTACTACCTTAGCACCCCCAAAATAAAATATTTGTGTATAAATCTAACAAACTATGTATAAGATCCACATAAGGAAAACTGAAAAACTCTGATGGAAAAAACTCAAATAAGAACTAAATATATGGAGAGGTAGTCTGTGTTCATGGAGAGGAAGATAATATTGTCAAGATGTCTGTTCTTCCCAACTTGATCTATAGGTTCAGTGCAATTCCCATCATAATCTCAGCAAGTTACTTTGTGGATACCAACGAACTGATTCTAAAGTGTATGGAAAGGCAAAAGACTTAGAACAATCAACATAATACTGAGGGAGAAGAACAAAGTCAGAGGACTGACCCTCCTTGATTTTAAGACTTACTATAAAGGTATGGTGATCTAGAAAGTGTGGTATTGGGGAAAGAATTAAAAAAAAAAAAGATTAAGGGAGCAAAATAGCTCAGAAATAGAGTCACATAAATAGAGTCAACTACTATTTGACAAAGTAATAAAGGCAATACAATGGAGTCATTCAACAAAGGGTGCTGAAATAACTGGACATCCACATTAAAAAAAAATCATCATCTAGATACAGATCTTACATCCTTTTAAAAAATTAACTCAAAATAGATCATAGACCTAAATCATAGACCTAAGAGTGAAGTACAAAATTCTAAAACTAGATAGATAAAATCAGAAAAAATGTAGATAACCTTCGGTATGGAAGTGATTTTTTAGATATAAAACCAAAGGCATAATTCATGAAAGAAGCAGTCGATAAGCTGGACTTCATTAAAATTAAAAAATACTGCTCTATGAAGGACCCAGATGAAAAAGAAGACAAGCCACAGACTGGGAGAAAATATTTGTGAAAAACATATCTGATTTATGGTGACTAACATAACACAAACAAAACAAAACAGAACAGAAAAACACAACTGATAAAGGGTTATAACCCAAATATAAAAAAACTCTTAAAACTTGATAATAAGAAAACAAACAATCCAATTGAAAATGACAAAGACCTGAACAGACACCTCACCAAAAAAGATATACAGATGGAAAATAAACATATGAAAAGATACACGATTTCATATGCCATTAGGAAAATACAAATTAAAGCAACAATGAGGTACCACTGCCCTCTTACTAGAATAGCCAAAATCCAGAACTCTGATAATACTGAGAGGGATATGGAACAGCAGGAACTCTCATTCATTGCTCATGGGCATGCAAAATGGTACAGCCACTTTGGAAGACAGTTTGGTGATTTCCCATGAAACTAAACATACTCTTTCCATAAGACTCAGTCATCATGTTTCTTGATATTTACCTAAATAAATTGAAACTTATGTCCACACAAAAATTTGCACATGAGTAATTATAATGGCTTCATTCATAATGGCCAAACATGGAAGCAATCAAATTGTCCTTCAGTAGGTGAAAGGCTCAATAAACTGTGGTACATCCAAACAATGGAATATTATTTTGTGCTAAAAAGAAATAAACCACCAACCCATGAAAAGACTTTAAATGCATATTATTAAGTGAAAGAAGCCGATATGAAAAGGCTACATACTATATGATTCCAACTATATGATATTTTGGAAAATGCAAAACTATGAAGACAGTAAAAGGGGTTGTCAGGGGTTAGAGAGGAGGGAAGGATGAATTGGCATAGCACAAAGGGTTTTGAGGGCAGTGAAACTCTTCTGTAAAATACTTTAATCTGTAAGATACTGTAAAAACCATAATACAATAAATCATAACATAAGCTATAGATTTTAGGTGATAAGCATGAATCAGTGTAAGTTCATTAACTGTAACAATTGTACTACTCTGGTGGGGGATGTGAATAAGGAAGAAAGCTGTGTATATGTGGGGGCAGGGAGTATATCCACTCTCTGTACTTTCTGCTCCATTTTACCATGAACCTAGAAGAGCGCTAAAATAAATTCTGTTAAAATTGCATTCTTTCCCTACTTTAAAATATGCTTTGGGAATTTGGTTCTTTAGTTTATTATTCTGGCTACATCATAGGTGGCTCTATAGGTATCAGATGTACCCAACAGTCACACTGTCTGCTTAATTCCAAACCCTTTCCCATCTTTCCCTCAATATTTTATGTCTGCTTAAAACCAGAGAGAGGGTTAAAATTGTAGGAAATAGAGCATAAGAACTTGACTCACAGTTCACACTCAAGTCATCTTCACTGGAAAAATGTTCTTTCTATGAGGTAGAAAGAAATATTTCCCAGCATTAGCAATGGGTCATATAGAAAAGGTGAAAGCAAGTAATTCTAGCCCATACCCACACAGCTCTTTGTCTAGACTACCACTTTGTCATTGTCCGGAAAGACCTGCATAGTCACAAACACTGAGTGATTGGAAAGGTGTAGTGGGGTTATTTCCAAATGTAATCCCCAAACAGGCAGGTGTGAAAAGTGAGGAAATTAAAAAGTCATGTGCTTGTCTGAGATGATTTCTTTCTCTTTTTCTGGGAGCTAACTACTCATTTTAGAAGGTACCACTTTAAGTCCTCTCTCCTCCATTAAACATAACCTCTTGAGCCTTCTCTGGCTTGCTAGAATTTCTTCTTCACACTCAAAGTCAGTAGCTTTTATTTTAAAATGCTGAATTGGTTTGCTTTATGTTTTTGCTATTTTTGAGGGTCAAGATTGAAGGTTCCTTAAGAGTAGGGACCAAAACTTACGTCCTTTTTGCCATCTTTGCATCCCTAGTAGAGCACGTGGTAAGTGCATAGTGAATATTTATGAATTGATGGTGCAGCGATTCTGTGTGAAGTGTTCCTCTAAACTTCCATCATTAAAAGGAAATGAACTCAATGATCAGTAAGGATTAGCTTAGACAAATTTTAAATATTTAAATCATCAATAATTAAATCTTCTTGTGAAAAAAGTCAACAGATTAATTTTCCTTGTTTCTAGGATGGTTCCAGAAAGGCATGTTGATAAGACAGTGAATGGGAGTCAGATGCTAGAGTTCCAGTTCAGCTTATTAGGAGGGGACAAATTGAGATTTCTGTGAATCTTGATATCTTCATCGCTTCAAAGGGGATAATGTGCACTCTGCCACCTCCACTAAGTAATTTCCAGGAGAAGGGAAGAAAATAAGCTTCCACCATGTTTATTTTTCTTCCTGTACTCTATTGTAGTCAGCATATTGTTACGCATTGGAGGTAGTGACATACTAGAGCTGGCCTGTATAGGCTTGCAAGAATGGATTTTTACACTTTGAAGGATTTTGTGATCTGGTTATTAAACACAGCCATTATTAAAAATTACATACACTTACAATTAAATGAATTACATTAAAATATGAGCAATGAATAATCAAAGCTCAATACTTCCTAATTATTTTTCTATATTTTATTATTATCTATGATCTTGAAGTTTTTATGACTATTTTATCTGTGTGGTAGAAATACTATATAATGGAGTGCTATTTCACACCTCTTTCCAACTCTGCATTCAATAATTGTTAGCTTGAAATTAGACATAATGAAAGTATTTTCACCATGGAAATCAGGAAATGCTACAAATTAAGGTTTTTTTGTTCAGATAGCCAGTGTTTAAACATTACAATACACTGTGGGTATTTCCCCCACTTGATTATTAGCAACTTGTGAAAAGAGCTGGTGCCAAACCTATCTTTGTATATTCCATAGTGTGAAGTGCAAGATTAAGTCCAGTGCACATTAGAATCCACTGAGGAGTTTTAAAAAAGAGAAAACAATCTGATGCCTGGACAGCCCGCCTCCAAGCTTTTGACTTTGACTAGGTACAGGAATATTTCTTAAAAAGCTTCCTGTTGAGTCTAATGTTCATCAAATTGAAAACAACTGGTCTAAATATCACTGTGAAACTGTTAGGCATTAACAAATGATTACCGAATAAAAGAATAAATGTGTTAAACTTTAAAAACTGCAATGTAGTCTATGTAACATTTTGTAACATTCTTGTAAGAAAATATTTCCTTAAAATTAGTTTGTGATAGTTCTCAAATGCTCGCCAATTCCCAGTGGTGGACCCAGTGGAAAAAGAAACTAATTTTCTGAAGAAAGAAATGGGGTATTAACTTACTCTTCACTGGATACCTTTTCAATTTTGCACCGTGACTGCAAATATATATATAAGCCATTCAAAACACATAGTTCTTTATTATTTATGTTATTAAAATGTTTAGTGAACAAATTGACTTTAAAAATATTTTAAATTTTATAATTTCTCAATCTGATCTCTAATCTCTAATCTCAAATCTATAAGTTTTATAATTTCTCAATCTGATTCTTGGAAATTGCCTAATTAACCCCTTTAGCGTAGAGGAAAGTATTGAAAGTAGTTTCTCTTCTTTTACAATTAGATGAAGCTCAAGCATAGGACCACAGGAAATGGTCAGCTACAGATGACAAGCCAAAGTAGATTACTTTTTAAAGTCTCTGAAGAAAGCAAGTCTAATTAAGAGTGTGTCAGAACTACCTTGACATAGATTGGCTAAATCTTTCCTTTCAAGCAATAAGAGAATATTAGTAGTTTTAAACTCAGTATTTTAAGTTTGGGCACATCCAATCATTTGAGGACAATGATGATCTAAAATATCACTAACCAAGATATTTCTCAATGTTATTTTTAACATACACTGTGAGATTTTACAAAATTACATACTGGTGAAGCTATTTAATAGTAGCTATGTAAGTTAAATGGAATTCATCATGTGAAAACTCCAATTCTAATATTCAGTCATATTATGTCAAATGTAAGCATTATATTCTTATTTGTAACAGATGTAGAAAGCTATATTTTCATCTGGAGAGTGGATATAATAATAATACCAACAGCATATAATTATTATGTGAATTATTCCTGTTAATAAGTGTAAAATATATGGAAAATACCTTGTGGGCAGTAAGCGTTTGAAAAATATTTCCTAACATTTATTTTAGAGAAGATAAAGTTGAGTCCCAGAAAGGCTAAATGCATAGACCACAGTGACACAGGTTGTTAATAAAAGAAGTAGTTGTACTAAACACGAAACTCTCTCATAATCACATAATTAAAAGCTCTTCAACAAATCCAGTTAGCTCCATCCTAGGAAAAAACTAAAGCTTAATTTTTCTTAGTAATTTTCACTTAAATCATTTTTGCCCACTTAAAAATCTAGTATCCTTAAATGACCTGCATTTTTTATTTTAGTATTAAATTATGATTAATAAATTAAATCAGGATCTAATTATACTATAGGTTTTTCAAAGTCAATTTGGAAATGTAACAGTTCTCTACTTTCCCATGGAAAAGGAATTATTTAATTTTAAGTTTGGTAATGACTTTAGAATTAGTTGATTAATGCATATGGAAAGGTTCTGTAATAAGTGTGATTTAGTGTTTAGTACAACGGAAGTTGATTGAAAATTTATTGAAAAATTTATTACCAATTTTTATCACTGTCAATTAAATCTAATGAAAAATATAATTAAATAACATCAGTGAAATTATGATATCCCTCTGCATTTATAACTATATGTCTTCAGGAAAAATATCCATTAACAGTACCATATATTGGGAGCTCTATTTATAGAAATAGAGATTGCTTGGAAAACTGACCTGAACTAGAAGCTGGAAAAGCTATACAAGGGGGAGGGGAGAATAGTGTGCCAAGACTCAGAAGAAGAAGGAAATTCAGAGAAATGGGGCCAGGATTTGGGGTGCTAAACAGTAGAGTTCTCATCCTGTTCTTCAAGAGTTAGCTGAAAGTCGAAAATCTGAGCAAAGCCTGCAAGGTACATTGCGCTAGTAGCACCAGGAGAACAAAAAATGGGCATCAGGTATGACCAGCAAAGAGATCAAGGTAACCCTGGAGGGCTGTATTCTGAGCCAGTGGTTCTCAGTGGTGGCCAATTTTGGCAATCTGTAAATATTTTTAGTTGTCACAACTGGGATGGGGGCATGCTAATGGCACCTGGGGTTAGAGGTCAAAGATGCTGCCAAATAGTCTACAACGCACAGGATGCCCTTCTACAACAAGGAATTAGTGTCAAGTTTGAGGAACTCCATTCTGGGCTCTAAGTATTTGGATGAACTGGATACTGACAAGCTTTTGTAAGAACAGAAGCCTAGTTTTGAATTATCTCAATTCCTTTTTTTAAATTTAATTTTATTTTTTATTAACATATAATTTATTATTTGTTTCAGAGGTACAAGTCTCTGATTTATCAGTCTTACACAATTCACAGTGCTCACCATAGCACATATCCTCCCCAATGTCCATCAACCAGCCACCCCTTCCCTCCCACTGCCTTCCCCTCCAGCAACCCTCTTTGTTCCCTGAGATTAAAAGTCTCTTATGGTTTGTCTCCCTCTCTGGTTTGTCTTGTTTCATTTTTTTCCCCTCTCTTCCCCTATAATCCTCTGCCTTGTTTCTCAAATTCCATATATCAGTGAGATCATATGATAATTGTCTTTCTCTGATTGACTTATTTTGCTTAGGATAATACCCTCTAGTTCCATCCACATCATTGAAAATGGCAAGATTTCATTTTTGATGGCTACATAATATACCATTGTCTATATATACACTACATCTTCTTTATCCATTCACTGTTGAAGAATATCTAGGCTCTTTCCATAGTTTGGCTATTGTGGACATTGCTGCTATAAACATTGGGGTGCACATGCCCCTTTGGATCACATTTATATCTTTGGGGTAAATACCCCATAGTGCAATTGGTGGGTCTTCCAGTAGCTCTATTTTCAACTTTTCGAGGAACCTCCATACTGTTTCCAGAGTGGCTGCACCAGCTTGCATTCCCACCAACAGTGTAGGAGGGTTCCCTTTTCTCTGCATCCTCGCCAACATCCGTTGTTTCCTAACTTGTTAATTTTAGCCATTCTGACTGGTGTGAGGTGGTATCTCACTGTGGTTTTGATTTGTATTTCCCTGATGCCAAGTGATGTTGAGCACTTTTTCATGTGTCTGTTGGACATCTGGATGTCTTTCTTTTTGTTGTCAGATTGGTGAAGTTAGGACTTCTAGTACTACGTTGAATAGCAGTGGTGATAGTGGACAGCCCTGCTATGCTCCTGACCTTAGGGAAAAGCTCTCAAATTTTCCCCATTGAAAATGATATTCACTGTGGGTTTTTCATAGATGGCTTTGATGGTATTGAGGTATGTACCCTCTATCCTTACACTGTGAAGAGTTTTAATCAAGAGAAGATGCTGTACTTTGTCAAATGCTTTTTCTGCATCTATTGAGAACATAATATTGTTCTTGTGCTTTTTTTTCTTAATGTATTGTATTACATTGTTTGATTTGAAGATATTGAATCAACTTTGCAGCCCAAGAATAAATCCCACTTCGTCATGGTGAATAATCCTTTGAATGTACTTTTGGATCCTATTGGCTAGCATTTTGATGGGAATTTTTGCATCCATGTTCATTAGGGATAATCGTCTGTAATTCTCCTTTTTGATGGGGTCTTTGGTTTTGGGATCAAGGTAATGTTAGCTTCATAAAATGAGTTTGGAAGTTTTCCTTCCATTTCTATATTTTGGAACAGTTTCAGAAGAATAGGTATTAATTCTTCTTTAAATGTTTGTTAGAATTCCCCCAGGAAGCCATCAGGCTCTGGGCCCAATGTTTGTTGTCCCATTATTGCTTCAATTTCCTTGTGGGTTATGGGTCTATTGAGGTTTTTCTATTTCTTCCTGGTTCAGTTTCGGTAGTTTATATGTCCCTTGGAATGCATCCATTTCTTCCAGATTGCCTAATTTGTTGGCATTTAGTTGCTCATAATATGTTCTTATACTTGTTTGTATTTCTTTGGTGTTGGTTGTGATCCTCTTTCATTCATAATTTTATTTATTTGGGTCCTTTTTCTTTTCTTTTTGATAAGTCTGGCCAGGGATTTATCGAACTTATTAATTCTTTCTAAGAACCAGTTCTTAGTTTTGTAGATTTGTTCTACTGTTATTTTGGTTTCTATTTCATTGATTTCTGCTCTGATCTTCATTATTTCTGTTCTCCTGCTGGGTTTGGGCTTTATTTGTTGTTCTTTCTCCAGTTCCTTCAGCTGTAGGGTTAGGTTGTGTATTTGAGACCTTTCTTGTTTCTTAAGAAAGGCTTGTATTGCTATATACTTTCCTCTTAGGACCACCTTTGCTGCATCCCAAAGATTTTGAATAGTTGTGTTTTCAGTTTCATTTATTTCCATGAATTCTTTAAATTCTTCTTTAATTTCCTGGTTGACCCATTCATTCTTTAGTAGGATGTTCTTCAGCCTCCATGTATTTGAGTTCTTTCCAACTTTCCTCTGTGATTGAGTTCGAGTTTCAAAGCACTGTGGTCTGAAAATATGCAGGGAATGATCCCAATCTGTTGGTACTGGTTGAGATCTGATTTGTGACCCAGGATGTGATTTATTCTGGAGAATGTTCCATGTGCACTAGAGAAGAACGTGTATTCTGTTGCTCTGGGATGAAATGGTCTGAATATATCTATGAAGTCCATCTGGTCCAGTGTGTCATTTAAAGCCCTTATTTCCTTGTTGATCTTTTGCTTAGATGATTTGTCCATTTCAGTGAAGGGGATGTTAAAGTCCTCTACTATTATTGTATTACTGTCAATGTGTTTCTTTGGTTTTGTTACTAATTGGCCTATATAATTGGCTGCACCAGTATTAGGGGCACAGATATTTACAATGTTAGATCTTATTAGTTAGACCCTTTAAGTATGATATAGTATCTTTCCTCACCTCTTATTATAGTCTTTGGTTTAAAATCTAATTTGTCTGATATAAGGATTGCCACCCCAGCTTTCTTTTGATGTTCATTAGCATAGTAAATTGTTTTCCACCCCCTCACTTAAATCTGGAGGTGTCTTTGGGTCTAAAATGAGTCTCTTGCAGACAGCGTCTCAATGGGTCTTGTTTTTTATCCAATCTGATACTCTGTGTCTTATGATTGCGGTATTTAACCAATTTACATTCAGGGTAACTCTTAAAAGATATGAATTCAGTGTCATCATATTGCCTGTAAGGTGCCTGTTACCGTATATTGTCTTGGTTCCTTTCTGGTGCATGTTACTTTTAAGCTCTTTCTTTGCTTAGAGGACCCCTTTCAATATTTCTTGAAGACTGGTTTGGTGATCGCAAATTCTTCTGATTTTTGTTTGTCCTGGAAGTTTTCATCTCTCCTTCTATTTTCAATGACAGTTTAGCTAGATATAGTATCCTTGGATGCATATTTTCCTCATTTAGTGTGCTGAATATATGATAACAATCCTTTCTGACCTGCCAGGTCTCTGTGGATAGGTCTTCTGCCAATCTAATGTTTCTATATTTGGAGGTTACAGACTTCTTGGCCTGAACTCATTTCAGGATTTTCTCTTTGTCTCCGAGATTTGTAAGTTTTACTATTAGATGTTGGGGTGTTGACCTATTTTATTGATTTTGATGGGGTTCTCTGTACCTCCTGAATTTTGATGCTTGTTTCCTTCCCCAAATAGGAGAAGTTCTCAGCTGTAATTTGCTCCAATATACCTTCTGCACCTCTCTCTCTTTCTTCTTCTTCTGGGATCCCAATTATTCTAATATTGTTTTGTCTTATGGTATCACTTATCTCTCAAATTCTCCCCTCGTGAGCCGGTAGTTGTTTATCTCTCTTTTTCTCAGCTTCTTTATTCTCCATTAATAGGTCTTCTATATTACTAATTCTCTCTTCTGCCTCATTTATCCTAGCAGTTAGAGCCTCCATATTTGATTTCACTTCATTAATAGCCTTTTTGATTTTGACTTGGTTAGATTTTATTTCTCCAGAAAGGGATTTTGTAGTATCTTCTATGTTTTTTTCAAGCCCAGCTAGTACCTTTTTTTTTCCAGCTAGTACCTTTATAATTATCATTCTGAACTCTAGTTCCAACATCTTACTAATGTCCATGTTGATTAGGTACCTGGCAGTTGGTACTGCCTCTTGTTCTTTTTTTTTTTGAGGTGAGTTTTTCTGTTTTGTCATTTTGTCCAGAGAAGAATAGATGAATAAGAAAACAAAATGTTGGGCCCCTGGGTGGCGCAGTTGGTTGAGCGACTGACTTCAGCTCAGGTCATGATCCCGGAGTCCCGGGATTGAGTCCCACATCGGGCTCCCAGCTCCATGGGGAGTCCGCTTCTCACTCTGACCTGCTCTCTCTCACTCTCTCTCTCTTTCCTAATAAATAAATAAATAAAATCTTTAAAAAAAAAAAAAAGAAAACAAAATGTTAAAAGGATAACAACGACCCCAGAAAAATATACACTAAACAAATCAGAAGAGACCTGAAACTGGGGGGTGGGGGTGGGAGAGAAAAAAAAATATGAAGAATATGATCAAATATGATCAGACAGGTGAATAGAACAGAGCAACACACACACTAGATTTTGAGTATATTTTGGTCTGTTAGAAGAAACTGCTTCCCAAAATTTTAAAGAAAAAAAGCATATATATACAAAAATAAAGGTAAATACAATGAAAGGATGGAATATGACTGTAAAAATGAAACTTTAAAATGATTTTTAAAAAGGAATTGATAAGATAGGAAGTTGAAAAAAGAAAGAAGAAATATTAAAAAAAGAAAGAGAGAGAGAGAGAATGTGATCATGTGAGTAAATAGAGGAGAAAACCATACACTATATTTTGGGTATATTTTGATTTGTTAGAAGAAAGGGCATCCAAACAAACACATGAAAAAATACTCAACATCACTCGGCATCAGAGAAATACAAGTCAAAACCACAGTGGGATACCACCTCACACCAGTCTGAATGGCTAAAATTAGCAAGTGAGGGAATGACAGATGTTGGCAAGGATGTGGAGAAAGGGGAACCCTCCTCCACTGTTGGGGGGAATGCAAGCTGGTTCAGCCACTCTGGAAAACTGTATGGAGGTTCCTCAAAATGTTGAAAATAGAGCTACCCTATGACCCAGCAATCACACTACTGGGTATTTCCCCTCAAGATACAAATGTAGTGATCCGAAGGGCCACATGCACCCGAATGTTTATAGCAGCCATGTCCACAATAGCCAAACTATGGAAAGAACCTAGATGTCCATCAACAGATGAATGGATAAAGAAGAAGTGGTATATATATTCAATGGAATACTATGCAGCCATCAAGAGAAACGAAATCTTGCCATTTTCAATGATGTGGATGGAACTAGAGGGTATTATGCTAAGCAAAATAAGTCAGTCAGAGAAAAACAATTATCACATGATCGCTCTGATATG
>CM052810.1:102211085-102581888 GCA_028533885.1 Nasua narica | reverse complement strand
TTTAAATTTTTTTATTAACATATAATGTATTATTTACCCCAGGGTACATGTCTGTGAATCATCAGGCTTACACATTTCACAGCATTTGCCATAGCACATACCCTCCCCAATGTCCATATCCCTACCCCCCCACCTCCCAGCAACCCTTAGTTTGCTTTGTGAGTTTAGGAGTCTCTTATGGTTTGTCTCCTTCCCCATCTCATCTTGTTTCATTTCTCTTCCCCATTTTTTAATTAATTTTTTCCTTTTTTCTGCTGTTGAGTTAAAGTTCCAATATATATATATCTTCCTTATATATTTTTAATATCAACCAAGTATACAATTTGCAAATATTTCCTCCCTTTCCATAGGTGTCTTCTTTATTTTATTCATTGTTTCCTTTGCTGTGCACAAGCTTTTGAGACCCATTTGTTTATTTTTCCTTTGGTTGCTTGTACATTTGGTGTCATATCCAAAAATTATGGCCAAGCCTGAGGTCAGTGAACTTTTTCTCCATGTTTTCTTCAGTTTTATAGTTTGAGGTCTTACATTTAAGTATTTTTAATCCATTTTCAAGTTAAATCTTTATGTATAGAGTACTTTCAACATTGAACAGCAATGTTGAACGTCCAATATTCAACAGCAATCTGACCTTGATTTTTCAACATCAAATCTAAGTAAGAGAGGAGAGTCTGTCTGTTGTGAAGTTGTGTAGGGCTTACAACATCCTACGTCAACATTTTAACAACTCTATCATCTTGACATAAAGGAGATTCACAAAGTTGATCACACGTAGTTACACCAAGTGAAGGAATTTGGAAAGAAAGTTTGGAGCATTTCAATAAAACAAAAGAATCTGTATTTGGACACATATGAAGTGTACCTTATTTTTTTACCTTTCAATTTAATTTTCAGAGAAATTAGAGAAAATGCAGAAAAAAGTTAATATGAAATAGAAACAATACATAGGAGCAATGAAATCAATAGAAATTCTAACTTCAAAAAGTAAGCTGCAACAAAACATTTTTTCAAGTCATACCAAAAGGAGTAACCTATTAAGAGGAAATAATAAAATTTGAAAATAATTAAAGAAGTCCTTGGTTTATTTGATAATTCATTAGTGAGGAGGAGGGAGCCATACAAACACATTTTTAAAAGCTTTAAATTTTTGATTTGACAAAAAAGACATCAACAAAAAGGACATAATACTTATAGGACCACAAAAATGAGGACATTGGTGACAAACTGGTTAATGAATATTATCAATTCAAGCAGATTTTGTGGTTAGTTACTGCATAGGAAAAGTTTTGAACTTTCCACTTGTCAAAAAAAAAAAATAACGGTGTAGAGGTTTTCCCAAATTTGACAACAATCTGAAAAACAGCATTAGCAATGTGGAGTTATGGAGCTGAAACTTTTCTAAGCTATCATTGCAAACAAAATCAATCATGTTGAATGACATTGACATTGAACTATCTTTTTTTTTTTTTTTTTTTAGAGAGCGAGAGACTGAGAATGAGAGGGGAGAAGGTCAGAGGGAAAAGCAGACTTCCCGCAGAGCCGGGAGTCCGATATGGGACTCGATCCCCGGACTCTGGGATCATGACCTGAGCCGAAGCCAGTTGCTCAACCAACTGAGCCACCCAGGCGCCCTTTTTTTTTTTTTTCTTTTTTTTTTTTAAGAAAAGTAGATTGTTTTCTGGTCCTCTCTTTTACCAAGTCTAGGAGTCCTGCCCCACCTCAGGCCTCAGGAAAAGAGCGTACTAGACACATTCTTTTTTTTTTTTTTTTGTAAAGATTTTACTTATTTATTTGACAGAGAGACACAGCAAGGGAGGGAACACAAGCCAGGGGAGTGGAAGAGGGAGAAGCAGGCTTCCCCCTGAACAAGGAGCTCAATGTGGGGCTTGATCCCAGGACCCTGAGATCATGACCTGAGCCAAAGGCAGATGCTTAATGACTGAGCCACCCAGGTGCCCCTAGACACAGTCATTCTTATCTCAGCAGAGGCCATGACAGAAGTTTGCACCAAGGCATCTCAGTCTGGATTTGTTTCCCCAAGTACAACGACTGCACCTGACTAACATGGTGCCTCCTGGAAAGAAAGAAAGATCTACTTCATGCCAAATTCTATTTCAGCCACAGGCTGCAAAATGTTACTTCTGCATTAGTAATTTTTAATTCTCTAACTTTACTCCACCTCACATAATAGGAAAAAAAAAAAACTACTGGCGACTTTAAAATAGTAGTTTGTCCTTGGTTCACACTCCAAGTATTTTTACGAATATCAATACAAGTAAACATTGCAGTCTGGGCTCAGGAGGGGGTTGGATAATGCTCCTCAGATTTCAGTTTCACTGCACTCTTGGCTAACTTCTGGCCGGGTCTGCAGGACTCCACCGAGGGTTTATTTCTGTCATGGTCAGATGTTTTACACTCACCCCATAACTGGCAAATATCTGAGTCAACAGGAGCAAAACAGGACTACCAGAAGAGAGCTGTCTAAAAACAAAACCCCATTGAGTCACCTCAGCTAAGCCTGGGGCTCATTTTACAGAGCATTTGCCCTTGGGAGAAATTGACCATGTGCAGAGACTGTGCAGTCCCTTGGCTTTACCTCACTTTCTATACTGAAGGAAGTACCACATGGCTAAGGTCTTCCAGAATGTTAGGCTTATTTCAGATATTCGCCTAAACCATTTGAACTGTTTTCATGCTCTCAAAAATAGTCACATCAGAATTTGATTTTTTGCAGGGAGAGAGGAGAGACATATCTGTTAAGAAAATATTTACCTGGGAAAATTTTTTAATAATGTAAATAGTAATAGGTAACACACAGAGCATTCATACTGTGCCAGGCACTGTTATAAGCATAGTAGATGTATTAAATCACTTGACTGTTATAATAACTCTATGAGTAGTAACTGTTAATATTTCTATTTTATAGATAAGGCATAGAGAACTTAAGTAACTCACTCAACATGACATAGTAAGTGGCATCAAAGCTTAATTTTTTAAAGGCAAAAATAACTCTCAAATATGTGGTGAGAACATATAAATGATATATTTAATTCATTAATGAGGAATCTGGCAAAATGGTTCAGGGGATTCAAAAAAGAATCCAATAAACAGTTTTATAGTCACTCAGGGAAAGCATGAAAAAACTGACAAAAGTTTGCTAAATTAGAGACAACTTTGTTTATACTTTATAGAACAATCAACTCATCACTTTCAGGTTGTATTCTCTACCCCACGGAAATCATCTACTACTCTCCTGAATCCACACTCTGCCATCTAAGTCAGCAAATCTCAAACCGTCGTCCATGAACTTCTGCGGAGACTGAGCCTTTTTCATGGGACCACAAAGTCAAAACTACTTTTATAGTAATAACGACATATTATTTCCCTTTTTTACTGTATTGACATTTGCACTGAGGATGCAAAAATAATGGTAGGTAAAATTGATAACACTAAACTCTACAAGTAGCTATTAAGACTTGACTACCAGATAGTCACAGATTTAAAAATTAACAAAGTCGTATAAGATGTCCTTATAGCAGTAAGAATCATTAAATTTATTAAATTTCCACCTTTGAATACATGTCTTTTTAATATCCTTCGTGACAAAATGAGAAGCACACATAAAGCACTTTTGCTGCCTAGTAAAATGCCACAGTAGACTTAAGGAAGCATACTTATACAATATTTTGTGCTGTCAACTGAACTAGCTAATTTTTTTTCAAGGACTGTCACTTTATTTGGAGAAAAAAAGAGTAAAAAATTATTGTTATTCTGACCCAGATATTTCACAGATATTTTTCTCAAACAAAGCAAGCATAACTGCTCAAGGAAAAAAAAAAAACTAATAATATCTGCTGACCTGATAAAATCAAACCTTTCAAAAGAAAAGCAAAGCTGGGGACATCACAATAGCAGACTTCAAGTTGTGTTACAAAGCTGTAGTAATCAAAATAGTATGGTATTGGCACAAAAATAGACACATAGATCAATAGAACAGAATAGAAAACCCAGAAATGAACCCACAATTACATGATCAATCAATCTTTGACAAAAAAGGGAAGAATATCCAATGGGAAAAAGATAGTCTCTTCAACAAAAGGTGTTGGGAAAACTGGACAGCAACATGCAAAAGATTGAAACTGGAACACTTTCTTACACCAAACACAAGAATAAATTCAAAGTGGATTAAAGATCCAAGCATGAGACCTGAAACTATAAAAATCCTAGAAGAGAATACAAGCAGAAACTTCTTTGAGTTTACCATAGCAACTTCTTTCTACATAGGTCTCCTGAAGCAAGGGAAACAGAAGCAAAAATAAACTATGGGGACTACAAAAAAATTAAAAACTGCACAGCAAAGGAAACAATTGACAAAACTAAAAGGTAGCTTATGGAATGAGAGATAATATTTGCAAATGACTTATCAGATACTAAAGGATTAGTATCTAAAATATATAAAGAACCTATAAAACTCAATACCTCAAAAAGTAATAATTCAACTAAAAAATGGGCAGAGTACATGAATGGACATTTTTCCAAAGAAGGCATTCAGATGGCCAACAGATACATGAAAAGATGCTCAACATCATTGATCACAAATAAATAAATAATAAATGAATGAATGAATGAATGAATAAATAAATATATATCACTGATCATCAGGGAAATCCAAATCAAAACTACAATGAGGTATCATCTCATACCTGTCAGAATGTCTAAAATTAATAACACAAGAAATAAGAGGTGCTGGTGTGGATGTGGAGAAAAAGGAATCCTCTTGAACTATTAGTGAGAATGCAAACTGATGCAGCTACTATGGAAAACAGTATGGAATTTCCTCAAAAAGCTAAAAATAGAACTACCTTGTGATCCAGCAATTGAGTTACTTGATATTTACCCAAAGAACATTAAAATACTGATTCAAAGTGATACACGCATCCTGATATTTATGGCAGCATTTTCTACAATAGCAAAATTATGGAAATAGAAGCAAAGTCAGAGAAAGACAAACACCATATGATTTCACTCGTAAGTGGAATTTAAGAAACAAAACAAATGAGCAAAGAGAAAAAAGAGAGAAAGAGAGGCAAACCAAGAAAAAGACTCTTAACTATAGAGGACAAACTAATGGTTCCCAGAGGGGAGGTGGGTGGGGGATAGGTGAAATAGGTGATAGGAATGAAGGAATGCACTTGTGGTGAGCACTGGGTGTTGTATGGAAGTGTTGAATTAACTAGATCGTACACCTGAAATGAATACTACACTGTATGTTAACTAACTGGAATTTATATAAAAACCTAAAGAAAAAAATTAGAGCTTTTAAGCTAAAATTAGAATTTTTGAAAAAGTGCATCTGTACCTGTGAGCTTGATAGTTTTCCTGATATTTAAAAGCTTTTCTCAGAAGATTGGTGGTGATATGAATAGATGTAATTTTTTGGTATCATATAAGAATGTGTTAATATTTGGAATATGTACATAATTCAATGAGCCAATATTTTCCAATAGCAATATATCATGTTACAAATTATGCATGGATAAATAATCCATTTAAACTACAAAATATACCAATGCACTTTAACTTAATGGAGTACGAAATGGTAGCTCATGTGGTTTCAGATTCCACATTGTAATTAACTTTTAAAAACAACCCCTTGCAGAGTTTTGGCATACCAACAAAGAAGTATCCACAATTGTCATAAAATGCTATTCAAGACTTCCCTTTTCCAGTTATACATGGATATAATGCCAAATTTTCTTTACATACTTCAACCAAAACAATATATAGGAACAGGTTAAATACAGAAGAAGGTATGGATATCATTCTATCATTTGGCCAAAAATTAAAGTACAAAAATGTAAACAATGCCATTCTTCTCACTTAATTTTTTTGTTTAGGAAAATATAGATTTTTAATGTTATTTCTGTTAGCAAGTAACCAGCTTCTTTTTCTTGTTCTTGTTCTTCTTCTATTATTAATACTTTACATGAATAAACACTTCAAAATTTTCTCACTTTAAATTTATAATAAAATAAATATCCATAAATATACCCGCACAAACATAAGTTATTTGCCTCTGCCATAATTTATTAAAATGTAAAGTGTCCTAAGACCCAAAGTTTAAGAGAAGCTCATCTAAGTTGGAAATCAAGTACATGCCCTAGTTAATTAAATAATGCTTGTTTGGTCCTCTTTGACAATGCCCCAGTATGACACTGAAAAATCATTGTGATCCTTCTGCCTTATTTCTCATAATTATTATGTATAATAATTACATAATTATTCTTTGTGGTAATGGATCCAAAATTTGAATCTGAGCAATCTAGCTTTGGAGTCCATGCTCATAGCCATTAAGTCATATGATATGTAGCGGAAACAGGTAAATATCAATAAGTAGAATCATCAAACTCAAATACAAAATGCTGCTTTCCTGAAAAATACAGAGCACACAGAAAAGCAAGTTTCAAAAATAGAACAAATCTCACCTAGGGGTTGAACCTTACCATGCAGCCAATGAGTCACTTTGGACTGCTTAATTTTTGAAATTCTGGAATTTTAAAAATCTTAAGTAAATCCACTAATAGAACACTAACTGGTGATTCAACCCAAAGAAAGAAAGTAATTCTATTAATTCAAGTTTTCTCTTTGATGGTAGTAATAGAGTTCTCAGAAATGTTCAAAGGTAGCAGAGGGTTCTGATAAAAAGCATTTTCCCATCCAGAGAACTTCGCTTTAATAGCAGAGAAGAACAGAATGCTTAAAGGGAGTGGTATTCATTTGAAGGAGTGTGAAAGCTTTTGGCCAGTTCTGTGGGGTTGTCCTGTGCTACTGTGATGGGATGGGGACAGATTGGTGGGAGACTAATCCTTCTTGACCTTTTCAGTATTAAGCCTACAACCTAAAACAGGAAAATGAACTGCACTGAGCACGTGTTAACATCTGAACATACAGGTCACCAAATTTCTTGGCTTTTTAAGTGGAATTAACATATAGACAACCTTTGGTCATGAAATGGTCTCTTACACAAAGGCAAAGCCAGAGCATTTGACATTGAAGCCTCTACTCAGATTAGTGAATTCCATGTCCCCCTCCCTACCTCCCAGTGGGCGGCCAAAGAAGAAAAGACTTCCTGGAGTCTGTACATTCTTAAGATTATTGAGCTTTGCTAAGAAACAAAAAAGATCCAGGATATTATCAATTTAGTCATCAAAATAAAAACAATAAGTTAGAAGTGTTCAAAGTACTGTTATAGGCATTGGAATTAAAGGAATACATTAGAAGACCAAGAAACAGGAACAAATACATAAAAACATTTAAAGTATGGTGATAGTGGAACTTTAAATCAGTAGGAAAAGGACCTACTATTGAGTAAGGAGTATTAGGGTTCTTGGTTAATACTTTCTTGGGAAAAAAAAAAGTTATATCCAATAAGCTGTATCACAACAGATAATATAAATTGGTTAGGGGTTTAAATGTAAAAATAATATTCAAATGAGTATTTATATTCTTGGTATTGGGAAAGTTTTATGAGCCTAAATTCTAAAATATAATCAAAAAGCAAGTGCTTGATATAATTGACTTTAACCCTGGGATCATGAACTGAGCTGAAGGCAGTTGCTTAACCAACTGAGTCACCCAGGCGCCCCATATTAAAGCCTTTAGAAAGAACATAGCCTTTAACTGAACAAATCTACTTGCAGGATTATAATGAAAATTCATTAATATGCTTACAGAGAGTCTGGAGGAAAAATCTATAATTTAAATATCCTTCAGTGGGGGATTGGTTACATGAATTACATTACCAAAGTACAATGGAAGACTTTATCACATTTAAAAATTATAATAAAGATGTCTATTTTTATAATAGATTGATATTCAAAGTATATTTTTATATGAAAAAAGTAAATTCAAAAGTAAATTCAAATTGAATTCAAAAATTCAAAAGTAAATTCAAACTGGTACACACAATATTGTCATAATTTGGGGAAAATATGCATATAAATCTAAAATGCCATACCCCCAAATATTAAGTAGTTATTTTGAAACATTTGTGTTTTGAAACATTAGTGGTTATTTTCTTTCTGCCTATAATTATTTTATAATTTTTGTTCAATGACTAGATGCTTTTTATGTTATTTTAAAACTTATTAAAGGCTGACAAATTTATCTTTAATAGTAATTTTTAAAAATAAACTTTAGGGAAGTTTTAGATTTCCAAAAATTTTTTAAAGTAATCTGTACACAATTCCCATATACCTCACACTCAGTTTTCTTTATTTTTAAGCATCTTACGTTACTATGGTACATGTGTTACAGTTAATGAACCAACATTGACACGATATTATGGAAGTCCATACTTATTCAGATTTCCTTAGTTTTCACGTAGTGTCCTTTTTACTGTTCCAGGATCCTATCTAGTATGCCACATTATAATAATCTTCAAGTCTCCTTAGGCTCCTGGTGGCTGTGGATCTCTCAAAATTGCCTTGTTTTAATGATTAGTGATTAGATAATTTTTATAACATCCCTTATTTGAGGTTGTCTGCTATTTCTCTCATGATTCAACCAGAGTTATGGATTCTGGGGAGTAAGAGCACGGGGTAAAGTCCCATTCACACCCCGTCATGTTGATGACGCATACTATCAACATGACTCACGGTCAACATTTACCTCGACCTCCTGTTTGAGGTAGTGTTGGCTAGATTTCATCACTCTGAAGTTACCCTCTTTCCCCCCTTTCTGTAGTCTTTGGAAGGAAGTGGAGGGTTGTACTCCACTTCTATGAGAGTGTAATATCTACATAAATTATTTGGAATTCTTCTGAATGAGAAATTTGTCTTTTCTTCCTGTATTTAGTCATTTATTTATACCAGTATTAACTCACAGACATTTATTCTATTCTTTGGGTTATAATCCAAAACTATTTTTTGCTCATATTATTCCAGTTTTGGTCTTTGTGAGGTCTTTCAATTGGCTGTTTTGCTTCCTTGACACACTGAGAGAGAGAGAGAGAGAACATTTGTGAGCACTTTCTTACTTTCTGGCATAGCAGGAGGCTCCAGGCTCATTTTGTATATTTTCTGCCCCAGTTCTCTCATCAGACATGTTTTCAAAGAGCCCTGGTTCCTTTTATTGGAAAATGATATTAGAAACCAAGATATAAGTGCTAGGCATGCTTGTTGCTAGTGGAGTGTTACTGCTTATAAGCCTTCTCAGCTGACAGAGCAAGGAAATACATTTGCTCTAATTGCTGCATATACTCAGGTCTATAAATATCTCTTTCTGTAACCATGTATATCTATTTTAAGCTAAACACGTGCTCATAGTGGTGTCTCCAAATCTAAACAATGCTAGCACCTGGATCATTGGCGCCTCCTCTACTTGCTGGTCTATAATAACGCACTCCAGCACCAAGAAACCTGGCTCTTGCAGTCCACCATCCACTTATTGAATTGTTCAACTTCATTTTATAAGTATAGTGGTTTTAGAATTGTTAACCTGTACTTCTATAGGAAACAACTTTATCAACTATAACACTTATAGTTTTTGCTTTTATTCTAACAGTTTATTTCCATTTCCAAACCTACTTAGGTTAGCACCTTTTACTTCCACCCGTCAGTGACACCAATTCATTACTGTTTGTAATATAGTAGATTCGTTTTCCACCTTTCATCTAAATGATTTTATTCACAAGCATTAAGACTCACTTGATGTGATGTAAAATCTATGAGTTTTGATAAATGCAACAAATAATCTCTTAATCTCTTAACAATCTCTCTGCCTTTTCCAGGTTTTTTTTTAAAGATTGTATTTATTTATTTGACAGAGAGAGAGCACAAGTAGGCAGAGAGGTAGGCAGAGAGAGAGGGGGAAGCAGGCTCCCTGCTGAGCAGAGAACCCAATGCAGGGCTCAGTCCCTGAGATCATGACCTGAGCCAAAGGCAGAGGCTTTAACCCACTGAGCCACCCAGGCGCCCACCACCCCGTTGAGTTTTGACCAAGGAATTGGTCTACTTCATCTACGTTATTCAATGTGTTTAAAGCTATATAATTTCCACTAAACATTGCTTTTCTTGTACTCTGCAATTTTGATAACTTGTATTTCAGTTTCATTTAACTAAAAATATTTTAGAATTTATTTTGAGATTTCTCCTTTAAGTCATCTGCTATTTAAAAGTATATTGTTTAATTTCCAAATATTTTAGAATTTCCATCTGTCTTTCTGTTATTGGTTTCTACTTTAATACCACTTGTTATGGTTTCTATTCTTTTAAATTTGTTAAGGTGTGTTCAGTGGCTCAAAATGTAGTCTTGGCAAATATTTCAAGTGGACTTGAAGGAAATGTGTATTCTGCCTCTATTGGACGTAGTATTCCATAAATGCCAATTGCAGCAAGTTGGTTGATAGTGCTCTTCTAGTCAACTGTGTAGTTATTGATATTTTGCCTCCTCAATAAATCAATTCCTGACAGAGGAGTGTTGAAGGCTCTATTTAAAATAGTGGATTTGTCTATTTCTTCATTTAGTTCTATAAATTTCTGCCTCATGTATTTTAACACTCTTTTGTTAGGTGCATACATGTTTAAAGTTGATATGTCTTCTTGGATATTATCAGTATGTAATATCCCTTCTTATCCCTGAAAATGTCCTGTTCTGAAGTTAGCTTTGTGAGAAGATAGTAGACTTCTATGTCAAATTTCTTTTACATACTTCATATTTCTTTTAATAACTGTTAGTCTGGTATATCTTTATTCATTCTTTTTTTTTTAAAGATTTTTATTTATTTATTAGAGAGTGAGAGACTGAGAATGAGAGGGGAGAAGGTCAGAGGGAGAAGCAGACTTCCCGCAGAGCCGGGAGTCTGATATGGGACTCGATCCCGGGACTCCGGGATCATGACCTGAGCCGAAGGCAGTTGCTCAACCAACTGAGCCACCCAGGCGCCCTATCTTTATTCATTCTTATCTGAGTCATATCCACTCCTTTCTTTGTCTTTAATTTTCTAAAGTCTAATTAAGATATGCTTATGTATTATTTCATCTTGCTTGCTTCTAAGATCCCTGGATCTGTGAATCTGTGGTTTAGTATCTGCCATCAATTTTGGAAAATCCTTATCCACTAATAATTCAAATATTTATTTTGCTCCATTCTTTCCTCTTCTTCTGGTATTTCAATTATGCATGTTTTACCCTTTTCATGATTTTCCACTCAAAATGAATATTTGAATGTTTTGATTTTTCTCTGTTCTTTTTTTCTTTTTGTATTCTAGTTTGAAAAGTTTCTATTGACCTATCTTCAAGCTTACCATTTCTTTCATCAGCCATGTCAAGTCTACTGATAAGCCCATTAAAGACAATTCTGTTACAGAGTTTTTTATTCTTAGTATTTTCTTTCCATACTTTCTTTGAGCTTCCATCCCTCTGTTTATATTACCTGTTTTTATATGTTGTCTACTTTTTCCACTAAAGCCTTTAACATATTAATTATAGTTATTTTAAATTCTGTCTATTAATTCAAATCTTTGTTTTCTACATCAGTCTGGTTCTAATTGTTACTTTGTCTCTTCAGAATGTTTTTTTCTTGCTTTTTGGTATGCTTTGTCATTATTTGTTGAAAGCTGAACATGTTGTTCCAGGTAGCAGGAAATTATTAGATAGGCCTTTGTTATTTTTAAAGATTTTATTTATTTATTTGAGAAAGAGAAAGCATGAGTGGGGGGAGGGGCAGAGAGACAAGCAAACTCCTGAGTGGGGAGCCAATCACAGAGCTCGATGCCAAGATCCTGAGATTATGACCTGAGCCAAAGTCAGATGTTTAACTGACTGAGCCACCGAGATTCTCCTTCAGTAGGCCTTTAATGTAAGGTTTTGTGTTAATCTGGCTAGGAGTTGGAATGGGCCTGATGTTGGCTGTAGCTCTAGGTGGCAGAGGTTTCAAATTCCTTTAGGATCCTTGTGTTGGTTTCCTCCATTGACTTTGATCTCCCTAAGTAATTCCATTCAAAGGAAGTCTGTCTTACAGCTCTTTCAACTATAACCCAGTGTAATTACACCAGAGCCTTGTTGATGTGGTGGTAAGGTGTGGGGAAAAGGAATGTTCTATAAGCTTCCAATTAAATGTCAATCTTTCTAGTTGACCTGTGTCTCTGGACTCTGACCTTCACAGTTGTTGTTGTTGTTGTTGCTGTGTAACCCTAACAATTGTATTCACTTTCCTACTTCCTGAGCTGCATCATTCATGATCTATTTCCTTGAAGGAAAGAGTTCATGATCCTGTTCCATTGACTATTTCTTGACTATGTTCCATTCCTCCCTTGGTGAGACAGGAGGGCTGGTAAGGAATGGAGTTGGAGGAATGTCCTTCCCCTGTGGGATAAGACTCTGAAAAAGTCTTTCCCCTGGAGAGTAAGAGTTTGTTATGGAGAAAGCTGTGATTGTATTTCATAATAATTACTCTTCTTTCTGCTTGTCAGATCAGTGAGATCTTAGCTTTTTACCATGAAAACCTAGTATAGCTCTAAGAGTCAAAGTCCTTAAAAGTATAGGGCTCCCTCATACTTCTTGGGCAACCCCAAGAAGGTTCTCACTCTCAGAGTAGTCCATACTCAGCCTTCAGCAATTCAATGGTAAAATTACCATTTAAGTGTCTTATCAATTCATGAATTTTAGCTTTTTTTTTTTCCTGGGCAGCTGATCTCAGCTGTTTCTCTCCCCCATGTGCTTGTTTTTCCCAATTGCAGGGTGTTGATTTGCCCTGAAACTTCAGTTTTCTGATTGGTACAAGAAAGAATTATTGATTTTTAATTTGTCGATTTTTTTCTTGTTGTAAGGGTGGGAGTCAGCATTTCCATGCCCTTTACATTTCAGAGGTGAAACCAGAAGTCTCTAAGAATAATTTTTAAAAATTTTATTCAAAGCTAGCTTTTTATAAAGTAAATAAAACTTGAATTACAGTTTCTTATTTCCAAATAGTATTTGCTATCCTTTTTTAAAAAATAATTAGATGCCATTTCAATATACCTAATAGTTGGTTGATATAAACCAAAACACTTCAATATCAGAGATCTATATGATGAGGTAGAGAAGTCTCATGCTGTATTTTTGAATTTTTGTTTCCCACTTCCTACCTCTGTGTAAATTATAATAATGTTGATGATGATAAAATCTAAACCAAATGACTTGCCAATAGTCTTCTGAATAAAAACTCCACCCAGCCAGTTCTATTAGGCATGCCCAGAAGTAGCAGTTAGCTCCTCAAGGATCAACAGAGGACTCCACAGACACCAGAGATGTACAAGGTGGAGCTGCAGAGGCAGACTGTCTCTGAAAATTTCCTTCTTCTTGAAGAATAAATATGGGATTAAGCCTCTTGGTCAGCTTGCTTGGGACTTTCTCTCCTTCACTGAAAAATATCAAATCAATAAATGCTTTCTCACTTCAGAGTTGGAGTAAGGATTGAATGGGAGGGAAAGGGAAGTAGAGAGCATTCTGGCACTCACCCACTCCTCAAGGAGCTGTGTTGCTGGAGCTCCATATTCAGGCACTAATGAGTCTTTGCAATTGAATAGCTTTGGCTGTCTTTACCCTTTCCTTTGTGTCTGTCCAGAGAGACATTTGGAAAGCTCACTCACAACCACCACAACCACTCCAAAAATGACATTTCCTCTGTAAGAAAGAATAAGCATCATTGGCTACTGTAATCATTACCAGTGGTCTCCCATCCCACAATCTCTGAAAAAAACACAAAAATAAGTATTATTTTTAGACATATAAAAATTGACTTTTAAAAAAGCCTGCCATTTATTAGTTCTTTGGGTCTTATTTAGTCCAATAAGAAGGCAAGTTTTAAGTTTTATTTTTTCTTTTCGTTTCTTCTTTTCTCCTGCTTTTCCTCATCAGATTTTACTGGGATAATCTAGAAAATCAGGACGTTGGTTCTTTATTTGAGATTGAATTTATACAGTTATTTTACTCTTCTGTGAAACTTTCAAAACATTAACTAATTAATATCAATTGTGTGGGATAACCAAGAGGGTAAATATAATTCTATCAAGATATTTTCCACTATTACCTAAAACGTGAAAGAAATTTAAAATGAATATATCTATTTCTTTCTCTTCACTTTGCTCTATTGTTATGTTGTAACATTCTTTTAGGAATGTGCAATTCCTGACATTTTCCAGGGATCACATAGCCTTCAGATGTTACTTTGGAGTCTCCACTCTGCTCACACTGTTATAAATATCTTGTGTAGTGAATATGGCATATTTTCTGCATTTTGGTTACTACTTTTAACAAAAGTATCTTTAATGAGGAAATGTGGATTTTTCTCTCCCAATTTATGTGTGCGTGTGTGTATGACGGGAAAAGAAATTAGAGGTTAGACATCCCTGCCTTGAATACTTATTATAATGAAGTTATGACTGTGTATGTTTGGCACACAGGAGTAGTATTCATGCTGAATAAGAGGCTATACAAATTATAGTTTTGCATAAATGAATAATTTCATATATGTTGATAATTCATGCACTGTCAAGTGATCCTAAGAACACTGATGCTTTCCAAGTTTTTTTTTTCTCCCTGTGCTAAAAGGGACATGATTAGATACTTTCTTTGATAGGAGAGGAGACTAGAACAAATGCCCCTCCTCACCAGCTTCCTACAACTTGACAGACTGTAGAGTTGACCTTCAATGTGTGTCTGCTTCTTGTGTCTCAGCAGACCAGAATGCCAACTGTTATTTCTTCTTCTCCCCAAAGGAATGACTGGTAAATGTTATTCAGATGATGGTAGACAAGAGCCTATTAAATGTGGTCTTTAGCTAATTGTGCCAGGACTTATGATACTGTAGCAAAAGGCAGCATTATTCACGGTTTCCTGTAGTAATTTCTCCTGAAGGGCTCATCGAACTGGACTTCTCTGCAAGATGCAAACTCAGAAAGGTATCAGCTTAATGGCTATTGACTCAAAAAGAGAAGCAAATCTTTATTATCATATTAATGTCTTCCTCTTTATAATATCAGTGTTTGGTAACAAATTTTTATATACAATGACAATTCCACGGTTTATTTCTCAGAAGTTCCAATTTCAGTTCAGGCTGACTTGGGGACAGGTCTTTGCACGTCTGATTAACTGCGAACATGAACCAAACAGAAGCCGGGAGCTGAGGAGCCAGAGGATCTTCCCAGAGAATTACAGTATATTGAGGGAAGATGGAGTTAGGCACTGAGTCAGCTACGAAGTCATATTTGGGATTCTGAACGCAGCATGATGACTCTTCTGCAAATCTGTGCATCATCTAATGCAATGGTTGCATGTGTGGGTCCTAGGAATAAACATGGGAACTGAGGGAGCTGTTTCTGTAATATAATATAATATAATATAATATAATATAATATAATATAATAATAATATAATTCAAATTCTATAATATACGGCAGTGCAAGTAGTACTGATTTGAATATTAATGGACTATGACTCAAAATGGGGGGAAAGCCATAATACATCATCACAAGACACTTTTATACAGTTTTAGATTTTTGGAGGGGCATTAAGAAATGGAATATCAACTGCACTTTAGCAAGTATTCATATTTGTGAGCCCTCATCAGACTCCCTTAAGGACACCAAAAAATATATACAAGGAACTTTACAGAGGGCTAGAGTTCTAATGTCAGCAAAGATAGTGCCAATTGAATTATTCCTGTGAATATGATTTCATTAATTCCTACAGGATGGCGAGCACTGACAAAAAGAGGCTATAATTTTATATTTAAGCTATTCCTAATCATACCTTCCAATCTCAATTGCACCTTCAATGTTTCCCATAGGCTGAAGGAAATCAACCTGTGTGCCTATGTTTGACAGAAGATTATTTCTTAACCCTGATTATATGTAAGCTGGAAACACAATAATGCAGATAGTAAAAAATGAACCGAGGATAGGAAATACAAAAGATTAGGGAAGATATGTAATATATTTTAAAACAATGTATTTTTCTTAAGTTGATCTATTTGGTTTGGAGTATCCTATGATATTTCAGAATTATGTTCACTATTTTTAGTATAAATTATGTCCAGATAAGCAAAATAGGAGAGTTTCTAAAGGAGGATTTAAGCCATCATTTTCAAATTCCCTTACTCTCTAAGAATTTAATCAGCTAATAAATCAATTAACAAATAGCTATTATGTACCTTTGGAGTACCATGTCCTGCCCTTCCATGTTCCACTAACTGATAATACTGGTTTCTCCTTCAGTTTTGCTTTTGTCTTTCAACTCTGCAGTAACTTGTGTAAGACCTCTGGCCACAATGTATCCAGCTGTGAATGAATTCTGGGCTTTAGTGTTGTTTTTGTTGTGTTGTTTTTTCCCAACTCAAAAATTAAAGGCAGATTGCCATGGAGGGAAATATTTAGAAAACTATTACAAATGTAGGTAGTTCCCTACCTACAAAGGCAAAACTTTAATATCATACTTTTAGTTAGGGTCCCAAATGTTCATAGACTTTTTCTAGGACCACACCAGTAAATATTATTTTTACAACCTAATTAAATACTTGACTCCTGTGATTGGGTTTAATTCTTCCTCACATTTCCAGGGAGATATTCTTAAAGGTCCTTCTTATAGGTTAAAATGAATTACACTTGTTTTACTTGATTCATTGGGCTATCTTGCTACAGTGAGAGAAAAGATTGGGAAAATATAAAGTTTGTGTCATGTTCCTGGAATTTAGGGCCACCTAGTAGCACTATGCTCCCAATATGGAAATTGGCTTAAAAATGACACCAATGTCCTCTCTATTCCTCCTTCCCATCTAGGCAGTCTTATAGTAATGAACAAGGAGAAGAGAGACAAATATGAGTTCTCCCAGCTTAACCAATAGAAAGGTAGGCTGTTTTCACATTTAACTTGCTTACATAATTTCCAGGTCACAGTTTTAGGAAAGGTCTCCATCCTGCCGTGGAATGGGTTAATGTATTTAAATCCATTTTCCCATAAAGAATATTTCATTTTACTAGGTTTGCTGCTTGAAACTTGTTTGCTCTGAGTCGAAGGACTGAGTTTAAACACATTCAAGGTTTATCTTGGTACATTTCTTGTTCACAAAGCCAAAGAGCCCCCAAGAGGTAAAACAGCATTTTGGCCAAGTCTCCACAACAAAAATACATAAAGGTTTATTGTAGCAACTGACTAACTTGGGCCAACGAACCAGACTTTAGTGCTAATTGTAAATGCTGTAGACATATTTTTTTTTCCTCACTAACAATTAACACTTATTCCAATATATGCTTTCCTGGATTAAACATGTGAATGGGCATGACTGTTTCTTTTCAACTGGCAGCTGTAATGCCATTTAAAAACCTAACAAGTTTTTCTAATACCACTTCCAGTCTTACAGTTACCAGCTGGGTCTTTAACTGGAGTTTGAGCCCAATGTTTAATTTAAATTAGGATATTTATCAAACTTGAACTTCAGAGTGCACGTGTTCCTTTCTTATGAAAAGTCCTGAGGCCTTTGGCCCCATCTGTGCTTGTGGGACTGCTGTCTGAAATGTCAATGGGATGAGATATTCAAATGGCATCTTGTCCATTATTCTGCATGGAATAATACTCTGAGCAATGTACGAGCATCCCTTACATCGACAGCTTTGCCTTTTGAGCCCAACAATATTTATTTAAGTGTTGGATTGGCTGAACCACTGAGGCTTGGAGAACAGTTTTATTGGGATTAAATAACCAGTGAAAGAGTTCAGAGAAAAGGAAAGGGAATATAAAGAGTGAAAACTATTTTATGAGAGAGAGAGAATGGCATTAACGAAAGATCAGCTTGCTTTTAAGATGACACTGTTTTTTAAACCCATCTGTAAATTACCCTTTCTGGTATCATTCTCAGGTTGTGTCGTCTATCAGGTTCATGTTTGTTGAACATGTAGGTTTCAACATCTATAAGCTGCTAGAAGTAACTTTTCAGTGGAATACTATCTGGTTTGTATTTTAATTTCCAACAACTTAAGATCTGAGAAAGTTAGGATATATTCTTTGATTTTTTAAATATAGATCTAGTGAAATTGATAAGAAAAATGTTGACTCTGATAATTACAGATTTTGATGCATGATGAAAGGGTGGAGTCTACTTCTGGAGTCTGACTCTGTGTCCTGAATCTTGCCTCTGCCACATGGACTGGCTACATAAGACTGAACAAGTCACTCCATCTCCCTTTGTTTCACTTCTCCTATGTGTGACAAGGAGAAAATAAGTAACAGAGTATGTATATGAAGCTCAAAAGACTTGATATATTAAAACCTCTAGTATAGCATCTGGTATAATACTAAGTGCTTCCTACATATCAGTCACTGTTATTGTCATTTCCAGTTATGAAATGTGATGATTCGTTCACCTTTAGAATAACCTGTGCTGGGCTGACTGGACCTGTAACACCAGATACATCAGCAGATGCAGGAAGGTAAGAGAAAAAAAATGGGTAGCTAAAACATAAAGCAATAGAAAGTAGAGTTGAGAATATGTCTTGGGTGCCAAAGTAAAATAAATCATTTAGGCAAATATCCTGATGATTAAGCTCAATGTTTACTTTCATTTAAACTGAAAATTCTTTGAACTTTAGGCAAAGGTGCCCTGCTTTCAACACATTCATAGGAACACACAGAGAAACATGCAGGAGGGAGGCAGACTGGGATTCTCCCAGTGCATCAATGCTATATTTTATTTCATAATTAGAGGCATAGCAGTAGATCACCAGAAGGATCTTATAGAAGCAATAAAATATTTTCAAGTGAAATAATTCAATGATGAAGCCATTGGCTCTGTCCTGTACCAAACTGACTTTGAGCAAGAGCTTTAAAAGAATTGTAGACATAAGGAATAGCATGGAGGACATTAGGAGAAGGAAGGGAAAAATGAAGTGGTGGAAATCAGAGGGGGAGACAAACCATGAGAGACTGTGGACTCTGAGAAACAAACTGAAGGTTTTAGAGGGGAGGGGGTTGGGGGGATGGGTTGGGCCAGTGGCGGGTATTAAGGAGGGCACGTATTGCATGGAGCACTGGCTGTTATATGTAAACAATGAATCTTGGAACACTACATCAAAAACTAATAATGTACTGTATGGTGACTAACATAACATAATAAAAAATAATATAAAAAATAAAAGAATTGTAGAAGCATCGATAAGCTAAAGAGCATATTAGCATACAGTTAATTGAGTTGCAAGGGTAATGGAGATGGTCCTGTTGTCTTTATTCTTTCCTGCTGACCACTCCTTTGTGTATCTTTCATTACTTCCTTTCCACTATTTCTTTTTGTGTGTGCCTTCCAGGAAGTTTCTGACTCACTTCTGCCTGTACATTCTATTTCAGTAATCCAACCCATATTCACAGCTTCATTATCAATAATGGCTCTCCTAAAATCTGGGTGGGTATGGGCAATTACCTGATGGATCTAGACCTTCCTTATGAAGCAATGGCATTTTATCCTCATAAAAGCTAATATCCAAATACACTAGCTTTCCTGCAAACCAGAGCCTTTTTCTCATGTATCTATTTCCTACCATTTAGGAACTTAACGAACTTTAGGAACTAAACGTAACCTTTGATTATTTTTCTTTCCTTTCCTCATTTGATCTATTGTGTAACCTATAGAATTTCCCTCCATAATATCTTCTCCTCACCCCCCTTTTCCATTCAAATGTCATCGTTCTAATATAAGTCTTTATATTAGACATTTGTAATAGCTGTGCCTCCTGGACAAGCTACAGGGAGAGAGCTGATATATTTTATTCAATTTTGGTAGCTTCTGAATGAATTACCTTGTTCCCAATCTTATCACTATCACATTCATATTCTTGTGGCAGTTACAAGAACTGCCCCATTCATGGTGGTTAAAATAATATCCTTTCTTTGTTTGAAACCTTTAATAACTCCCTGTTGTTTATCTTAGAAGTTCTAAATACGTTACCAAGTATCATACATTGATACTGCATGCTCCCTCCAGTGATATGCACCCATATACAATTATAGGGAGGGAACTGTAAATCCTTCCCTTTTCTTTCCCACTCAAGAAAACATGGCCAAATGCAACTCAGCTGTAGGACTCCCTGTGAACCCTCCCCCAGCAAAATAACAATTTAACTGATGAAAGTTAAAAAAAGAAATAATAAAAGTCTCAAGAAGTTTTCCTAAGGGCATACAGCATATGGAGAAATAGTCATTCAAGAAAATCTACGAAACTTTAGTTGAACAGCAAGAATCCATGATATTTGAGCTGTAATTCACTCTGTTACCTTCTAGCACCCCCTGAGCTCTATGAGAGCAAAGCAATAAGACAGACATCAGACTCTAGATAGCGTGGTCAAGAGACAGAGGTACCTTCTCCATCCAGCTCCCAGTCTAGGGCTAGAGTTTTACCATGGGATGGGCAGACTGCTAATATTTCTCATTCCCCACCCCCACCCTTCACTCCCATTGCAGGAGCCTTATTCCTGCAATGACACAGCCAACTGGACCAGGTTTCTCTTGTCCTACCCAGCCCTGACTTGTAGATCTATCCCAGGCATGGCAGACTGGGAATACTGGGCCCCTGATTGCCCCTGTCCCAAATCCCTCATAGGATGGAAGTTCCATGCCTAGGGCAAACCAATATAACCAAGGGCTGCCATCCCCTTCCATGCCCAATCGCAAAGTAGAATTCACTCTTGAAAAACCAATCTCCATTTCAGCTCCAGGTTTCTGTACAAGAGGAAGAAGTCAGGCCATAAGGGCAGAGTTTTACAGCTCTGCCTTTAGGGAATGATTTTATTTAGGATAAAACCAGAACTTCATTCTTAAGGTCATTGTCTAAAACAATGGAGATTTTGGTGGAGAAAAATTAAAGGTTAGTTGATCTGATAAATGCAAAATGTCAGAGCACCCAGAAGTTTAACAGAGGGAGCCAGGTGAAGACAGAGTCAAGAAAAACCTTCCTAGGATCACAGACAACTCTGTAGGCTCTACCCTGGCTCTAGACTCTCCCTGTTCAGGGTCCGTGAGAGCAGGATATGAGGCCCACATGAAAGCATTCCCCCAAGTCACCAACACAGAGCAAAAGCATCCCTGACATGACAAACTTAAACAAGACATCTGAGAAAACCCTGACTGAACTGCACTCACCTGGGAGTGATTCCTAGAATGTGGCCTTAAAAATACTCCCACAACCTGATAAAGACCATCTATGAAAAACCCATAGCTAACATTATACTAAATTGTGAAACACTAAACGCTTTCCCCTTCAGATCAGGAACAAGACAAGGATATCCAGTTTTAGCCCTTCTATTTATTGTTGTGCTAGTCAAGGTAGTTAGGTGAAAATAACACATACGTAAACATACATACATGCATACATATATACGGAGTATCTTGATTGGAAAAAACTAAATCTCTTCCTATTTGCAGATGATATGAAATCCCAAAGAATCCACACCCCCTCCAAAAAAAATCTGTAAGAGCTAATAAATGAGTTCAGCAAAACTGCAGAACCCAAGATTGCTATACAAAATCAATTCTATTTCTATACACTAGCAAATAATATTCAGAAAAAAAAATTTAAAAAATTCTCCCTGCAAGGTTAGGGCTGCTAGTTGTCTCATTTTACAGAGGAGATCATTAAGATCGAGAAAGCCTTGGTGGCTGCTGTGGACGTCGCTGAGGGAATTGATTTGACTGTTTTGTTACTGTTTCTTCATGGCTCAACCCAACTTTTGTTGGAGTCATTCTATGATTTGGTTTCCCTTTTGCCCTGTGGCTTTGGCACATTTTCTCAACATGGCCTGTTTATTTCATCCATATGGCAGTTTTCATTTGATGCCACACAGTTTGTAATCTTAGAGGATGGCTCATGTTTGCTTTTTTGCTTTGCGCTTATAGGTCAGGGTTCTGATAACCACCACTCAGTTCTCCCGGTGGGGGAATAATCAAGGAGCCTTGGGAGAAACAGGCGCGCTTACCATTGGCCTCTGGGGCCTTGGCTGCTTCCTGCGTGATGAGGGGTGAAGGCTGGGCTTGATAATAAAGAGTCTTTTTTGTGTTCTCTCATTATTTATGCCACATCTGCCTCTCAGCATTTGTGTCAATGAGTCACTATAATTACAGCCATTGGATAATTTCCTTCGTTTTGCACACATTCCCGACTGTGTGAGTGCCACATCAGAGAAAACCAGCCTTCACTTCCTCGCGGCTCCAGCAGGCAGCAAGGTCCACTCTTCCTGTCTACATGGTGATTAGCCAAGTCAGACGAGATGCTTCTACACTTCTCGTCCTCACGGAAAGTGAGACCCTGGAGCTGGCAGACCGTGAGGTCACAAGGGACTGAAACTCCTTTTTCTATATAAAAGCCAAAACTTTCACCCAGCGTGCTGCTTTAAGAATGTAGGGTGAGCGTGAGCAGGGAAACACACCGCACTCTCCACTCTCTCACCCAAACACCCAAACGAAGAAGTAATTCCCTGACCATCTAGCAGGATGCTGTAAAGCAAATATCTGGTTTAATTAAATATGATGGGAATTCCTGAAAGACAAAAAGTTAAACAAAAAAGTGCCCTAAAAGTAAGGAAAGTTCTGCGTATGTTTTCAGCTCATTCCCAGCATTATTGCCTAGTCACTAGGATGGGTTGGAAAAGGTGGGCCTGGAGTGAAAGTTCCGCTTCGCCATACGACAGCATCCATCTTGTGATTCTACTACATTACAGGAAAAAAAAAAAGAGAGAGACCTTGCATATGATGGTTTTCTTTTCTGATTAATGCCTTGGGTGTTCAGTGACTAAAGCACCATGTATAGTTTCTACCTGTGACTCACTAGGTGAATTGAGGGACATTGTAAATAAGCTCTTATTTAACCATGTTTTATGTTTTTGTTTTTGTTTTTTTTTAAGGAAAATACAAATTCCCACTTGTGCCCAGAGAGCTGCATTAAAGCAAAGGTTGCAAAAAACAAACAGGGACACAAAGAAGTGGTAAGGGAGTAAAATGTTAGATATTTTCTAAGATAACAGAGAGAATGTTTTCCTTGTTGCTACTGTGTCAGCAACGCCTGCCTTCCTACCTCTAAGCCGGGCGGGCTGGCTGTCCATGTAATTTAAGATCACATAAAAACTAACTGACCGTAAATGTCCGTCCTTCACTTCCACTCTGTCTTAGATCCACAAGGTTAAGGCATTGCCTCGAGAATGTCATTGTGAAAATCCCTACACTTCCATTAATATGGATAACTTTTGTGATTTTCTAGTTTTTCTTTTGTCCCAAGCAGGATATTTTTTTCAAAAGAAAGCTTACGATAGAACTTGAACATTACAAATACAGAGAAATGGAGATACTCTGTTTGAAAAGGAAAAATCAGACTGGACTGGAGTGCTCCCAGTCACACTGAAAAAATACTGACCAATAATAACCCTGACACCTGTCCATGAACTTTACAGCTGTGTGGGACGTTCTTTGGAAAGCACTCAATCCTGATTGATTAAAAAAGGACACCTGAGCCCTGTGGGAATGCAAACTAACTGATGATCTTATGGTAGAGTAAGAATCAGGTATGGAGGAAAGAAGGGTGAGCCATGGGAGCTGATGTCTGTGGGGCAGTTCTCAATGGGCCCTCCACTGAGGCAATCAGAGTTAGCATTCAACCATCAATGCAAAGGTTAGCAGTGGCATTTCACTTAATGTCATAGGAATCTTTAAGTGTTTCCAACTCTTAATGTAATGTCCAACTTTTGGATGTCAAAGATCTCTGGTGTACATGTGGAACATCTTCTCAGGGTTCCGTGTGGCCTTATATGATGTACTATGCTTGGAGAAATTGATAAAGCGACACAAAGAGCCCACACACCAGGGACTGTATTATAGATCAGTTTAATGTGAGCTTATCCCAGTGTCAGAATATGTCTCCTTCACAAAAAAGCAGAAAAGCAAGAGAGGTATGAGACTTTAGGCCATATCTAGACAATTTTTTGTTTGATTGAGGTAAGACTAAAACCTCAGGAAGAGTTCTCAAAACCCTGAGCAACTCACAGCAGAGGACTAAGTCTATAGGCCAAAGTCTATTTGTTAAGCAAAGGGTATCAGTAAACACTTATAAATTACCAGTAAATGAAAACAGTGAACAAATAATTTTTTCTCTCTTTCAACATTGGTTTGGCTTTTCTTGTTGGAAGCTGATAAAAGCTTTCTTGCGATCATCCTGTTTGAGGAAGAATTACTTTTCATGGTTAAAAAACCAAAAAATGCTTTAACTGGGGCAGTGTTGACAAGAAGTGCTTCAAGCAATTTTGCATAATAGAATTTCACAGTAAAAAATTAACTACAAACCACTGACCTAGCCCATTGTCTTTCTCAATACTACAATTTTGCTGCTGAAAAAGAGGGTTTGCTATTCAAGAATGCAAAAGTGTGATTCAAGAATCAAGCCTTTTCATCTCTCATGGGATATTGTCCTTTATCAGAGCATGCTTGGTGGATAAATATGTAAATTATTATGCAAAGCAGGATGGAGTAATTCAAATTGACAGTTGCCCTATTTTTTTAAAAAAATTAAAATGTGAAAGGCTTGAAAATGTGTCTGCTGACAACAAAGGAAGTTCTTGTTAAGATCAACATTATTTGGTATCATTTTCATATATTTTTCAAACAGATGAATTCTTCTTGCTTTACTTTCTATTTTGAATTTTTCCTCATCAGTGTCTTTGATAAAGGTAGTTTCAATGGGAAAATTTAAATTAAATATGTATATTTCTTATATTTACATATTATATAATTATATACATATATATATAAGAGAAAATAGAGATTATTTTCTTTACTATTTTTCTATTCTCCTCTAAAGCTGCTTTATTGGACCTTTAATAAAGAACATCTAGAGCTAGCAATTATTTACAAAAGAATTAATTGCCGCATTTGAGAGAGCACATCATTACAATTTGCTATTGAGCTACCACCAAGTCAGCCCATTTGCATACTAGTACCCGTTGGCTCTGCCTTTCCTGCCGTGACAACAGATGAGGTGACCCTGTTCTTACCTACCACAAACCCTCCACTGAAGCTCTGGATTCCTTTGCCTCATAACTTCTCTTGATCTTTGCTTTGCCAGGGTTCCCTTTTTTCTTTAGTATCATTCCTTTCTCCTTACTTTTTGGATCACTCCCAGCACTGTGAGTCTAATATCACCGGAAATACACAAAAAACTACCTTTGCTCCAAACCATTACCACATTTCTCTACTTCCCTACACAGCAAGACTCTTAGCAAGTTTCTCTATATACTTGCTGTTTCTACTTCTTTACCTCCTATTCTCTTACCCTAATCCAAATCAAGCATCCAGCAATGTCGAGGTCTCCAGTGACCCACATCCTATTAAACCATTGGTTAGTTTTTTCGTCCTCTTATCTGGTTTCCTGGCAACTCTTGGCACACCCTTCTTTAACATGTTCTTCTCTAGGCTTAGAGAAAGCAGTGATTTCCTTCAACTGCAAGATCTTTCCCAACTGTCTAACCATTTATGTCCCCACATATATCTTCTATTACTACACTAACCCTTTAAGCAACTTAATCTAACGTCATAGATTTGCACATAACCAAATGAGCATTTCCAGTTCTGACTTCTTTGATGAACACCAGACTCATATTCAACAGCCTACTTGACATCATCAGTTGGAAGTCCAGTAGTCATCAAAAATGTAATTAACACAGCCAAAAAAGAGCCATTGGCTTCTCATCACCTCATCCCAACATAAATACCAGAATCCTTAGTGTACCAAGTCTTCAACATGTTAGTAAATGCTAATATTATGCATCTAGCCCTAGGGTCAAGACCCTATTTTTACTTTGTCACTTTTCATTCCACATCTAATTCACCAATATAACCTCTTGTTCTGCCAACAGTATCTATTTTTCACCTGAACTCTACTGTTATAACTAGAGTCAAAAATATCATCTCTAATCTGGACTTGGATAACAGTTTTCCTGACCACAGTCTTTCTACCTCATTTTAGAGATAGTGATTAATTTTTTCCTTTTTTTTTTTTTTTTACCAAGATCTACCAGACACAACATGATCTGGCACCAGCCCACCTCTCATGCCCATCTCATCAACCTGTACTATCTCACATGCCTGTTACTCTTCAGCCACAGCAGCTTGGAGTGTTTATTCCCCAGCACATGGCTGCCACTTTTCCATATTCAAGTGTCAACTTAAATGTTACCTCTTCAGAGAAACTTTCTCAGACCAACATGGCTAAATAAGAACCACTGAAACCTCCTGCCCCCTACTCCCTAACCACCTTCTCTCTTTTACATTATTTGATTTTATTTGTAGCACTTAAATATTACCATGGAGTACACTTTTTTAAATATTTCATTTTCTTTTCTTTTCTTTTCTTATTATTTACCTCCTCATATATGAGTACAAACTTTTTGGAAGCAGAGCCTTTGCTTTGTTTCCTGAACTCTGATCTAGTACCTAACATATAGTATGTACCCAATGAATATTTGATTATGGATATTGACAGCCTTAAGCATTCACACTGGAATTTCACCTCTGTAGTTGTGTCTTTTGTACCTGAGTATGGCTCAATAAACCAAAGATGGTAATTAGATTCTGCGTGTGTGTGTGTGTGTGTGTGTGTGTGTGTGTGATTTCAGATAAAAAGGAGTGGTTTTATGTTACAGTACTCTTTAGGAGCAATATTAAAATGTCCTAACATATGTAAATGAGATCTTTAGATAATATTTATCTGTATAATAAATGAAGCTAAACTAAATAGATGAATGAATAAAATGAAACATCTGTTAGTAAATTTAGGAGATGCTCGATGTAATAGATAACTCAGTTCGACAGTGTACAGTCTTACTGTTTACACCATGACAACATGAGTCACGTGACAGATATTGAATAAATACATAACAGACTAATAGGTGACAACATGCATTGCCTTAACCTCTTCTATTCCCACTCTTCTCAAAGTATATGTGATGCACAAAGCATTTCGGATTTGCATTCTTCCACTTACAGTTAGAGGAGAAACTTTCACTTACAGTTAGAGTGGGTAAAGATGGTGTCAGGCAACATATCCGTTAAGATATGCTATTATTGCTGAAGATATGTTACAAGAAAAGAAACACAGTATTCTGAGAGGATTCAGAGACAAATAGCTACCATCTACTAAGAATGACCATAGAAAAATAAAGGCAGTAAATACAATCATGAAATTAACTGTGTCTGTATTATAGTAAAATAAATTATATATAAATATATGTATATATATAATAATATATAATTTAAAAAAAACTAGGACAGTTTCTCCTGTGGCAGTATTAAATTGGAGACAAATTTTACAAAATGTTTACTGTTTCCAGGAGGAGCAAAGAATTTTGGAAGGTAAAGGATGGAGTTCCAATGTTTCTTGAACCAGTTTTCAGGGATAAAATTGGACCCATACATCCACATTATGCTGAGACACTTATTTCTTGTCTATTTTTTCTTCTTCTTCTGTCAATACTGCTGACTAATCCTGCAATTTTCTATGAATTAGTTTTTAATTGTAAGCAAAAGTCAGAAAACATAAATGCTTACAGGAAATGTGGGAGAGGGGAAATCTTACAAGGATTCTGCAGAGTATTTAAACTCATATGGTTTTCTTATGTGAGAGCAAAAGCAAAGCACACACACAGACTGCAGAGCCCAGCCAGGACCCATTATGCCCGATGATATGAATAAATCCTAACAATCATGAAATTATAGTTTGTTTTTCTCCTCTTCTTTCCTATGGATGAACTGAGGCAGATCAGGTGTGGGGACAGGCCACTAAGTATATCAGAATTAGTTTCTGGACAAACCACCATCACCTACTTGTTAAATTACAATGCCAACCTGTTAGTCACCTTCCTCTTAAGCCCTTTGCTGTAAGTGAAAAATACACCAAGTATGTATGGTGTATATACCAAATACCGCATATGTGTTGTGTGGGCTAGAACTCCGCTGAATGCTGTGTGGGACATAAAGGTGACAGAAGACAGAGTAGGCTCTCACAAGAACTCCAATTTGGAGGATGAGAGGAGGGTGGAGAAGAAGCACATATTTAAACAAGAAGAATAAATATTAATGAAGCATTTTAAAGATTTGAAAGCATCTCTACATATGTTATCCCGTAAAAACAGTAAGAGCACAAGACATCACCCACTTAAGAACTAAACTCTGTGGTACATTTTTAAATGGTCAGAGAAAGAATGGACTGAGGTTGAGAATAAGTGGGACATGACTTAGTTAGGGGATGGGGGGCTTAAGCCTTTTAGGCAGGAACCTGAGACTAAGCATTTAGAGCTGAGCGAAGGGTATGGGTAGTCCAAGACAGGTTCAACATAAAAAAAAAAGTCACATTGTACTCAGCAGGATTTCCTGGGGTTAAAAGTGACTTAGAAGGATCTCTCAGCTCTGAAGGTGGAAAGCTGGGGATCAATGTTAACTGTGAGAGTGAAGATGAGGGTGTCGTGCAGTCATGTGGATGAATCTATGATAGTTTTGTTACTTAAAATGCTCTGTGTTTCTTGTTGAAGCATGTGGGATTTGGGGCTTTGGCTTTTTTTGAGTATTTGGGGTTTTTTTGTTTTGTTTTTGTTTTTGTTTCATTGTGTGTTTCCCAGAAAAGCTGCTATCAAATATTCAATATGTCTTAAAATGGACGACATCTTAGAGTTGAGGAACTACGGACTACTTTTTTCAGTTCAAAATAACTTCTTCAATGTAACCTCCTGCTTGTTCAGTTCTGCACAAAGAAGCATCCACCAGACTCTGAGCGATATGATTGGCATTCTTGATGCCCTGTTGGTCGCTCTTGAAAAGTGGTGCCTGTATAATGGATTTTAGCGGAGACTTAACAGTAGGGTGGCCCTGCTCGGTAGAGAAGCCACACTTCATCCTGATGGCTGCATCTGAACTTAGGGACCCCCCCAAGGGGCCCAGAGAGTCCGGTTCATACTCAGCTTCGGCTTCACCTCCCATTTCCTTTGCTTTCCTTTAACAGGAACCATAGTTTTACTTGGGTGGCTGTGTTTTTCACATGAATTCCGGCAACCAACTCATTGCTTAATCTAGCATTCGAAAAGAGGTAAGATTTTATTTGCCAAATTCAAATCTTTTCTTCAAAAACTGATACAAACATCTGGAAATAAACCACTATTTGCCTTTATTATAAATGTAGTAATAGAAAGATAGTCATTGAATGGTTAAAAAAAAACATATAGTGAGTCTTCTATTAAAAACAAGGCATTGAGTCATTCCTGGAGGTGTCTGGGAAATGTTTCTGAGCTAGACTATCTTTTTAAATTTAGAGTGGAATGTGTTTAATTTGGATTAGCATGGGAGGAATTCCTAAGCAGAAATTTGGCATTCCTAAGAAAAGAGGAGAATAAATTAATGCTAGGTGTGTTTTTCCAGTGGTATGCACTAGTTAGCTCTCTATTTCCCCTTTGTCATAAATAAGTCATCATTGCATTTGCCTTTATTTACTGTGCTATTTTTGTGCTATAGTGAGTAGTAATTCTAATGATGTACATCTGAAATCAGGCACACAAGACACCTTGCACAATAGGACATCAATTAATTGCACTTCTTTTTCCATTTAATTTCTACCACAAAATTGGCACTAACATCCCCATTTTACAGGAGGACAGTAAGGCTCAGGAGCTAAAACATCTTGCCTGTGATGACATAAGGGAGTGGCAGAATTGAGAAGCAAGTAGTAAACGCTCTCTACAATACCAAGATTCACAGACCTCAGAGATAGATCAGACTGTGGGACGCACTCTGAGAAATGCTATGTTATTATTATACACACCCTAGTTGTATCACAATTAAATATTTATTTTTCTACTTCCTTCCTCTAAATTCCTAGGTCCTTGAGGGATAGGCATTCGGGTTTCTTTGTATCTAAGCTCAGAGTTCAGTTTAGCGTTGTTGAATTAATAGATAGTCTAGCAGGCCTGAGAGGGCTCCTCTAGATTTCCTTTGGAAATATTTATTTTCTTCCTAGCAGATGAAAAAACAATTAAGACATAATAAATAAACAGTACACAAAATAATCAAGGGTCGGTGACCTACAGTCTACAAGACAAGAGGGTGTTCTAGGGTGGAGAGATGTAGTTTTCAAGGAGACACTAACACCAAAGGCTTTTTGACCATTTGAGCCTTGAGTGGATCTTCTGCCTGGGAAGAAGGAACAGGGAGAGAAATATGCCCCCATTCTCTCCTCGGCCTACTGTCCCACTCCCTTAAGTGCACTTCCCAAAACCTAAAGAACACTCAAGTCATGTTTCTCAAGTAAATAAATAAAGGTAATAATAAAGCAGGTGATACTCCAAACAGTAAGTTGTTCCTCACATGAAATTGACACCGAGCACTTGAGAGCTGAATCCGTGGATCACACACCCATGGACCATGACAGTCCAGGGTGCTCAGTCGAGTAAGCTCTGGGTCATTTTGCAATCCCCATGAGCTGCCCACAAGGTCATTACCACAGTCTTGAACAGATGGCCTTGGTCCGGCCTGCGGGGTGCACACAAGTGTCTCAATATGTCCACACAGTAGATACAAAGCTAATGCCAAATCATTGGAAGTTCTTTGACAAGGAAGTCTGGATGCCCAGGGATTTACATCTTTCTCTGGTTTGAGGGTGGTGCTATACTCTACAGGCAGCTCGAGGCTTTTCTTTTACCGTTGCTTCCAGCATTATAATTTGCAAAAGAGAATTTTACCATTACAAAAAGTAAATTCTACCGTGTGAAAAATTCAATTGTTTGCCTCCAGTGACATTAGAGAAATGAAATCTACTCCCCCTCCCTGCTTAGAGTTCTGCATACAAGGCTAGACTAATGTGACAGATATTGTAATTTAAATACAATTGTTCACTTAGCAACCCCCCTGGAAACCTGTCTTTTGCAACTTGCCTTTGGGTAGAGTCCTGAAGGCAGTCCTCTAAAAGAACAAAGCCCAGCAAGATTTGAAAACAGAAAATTATCAAACCAGTCTTCTCCAAACTTCCCTACTGCCCTCCCCTGTTGTCCTGGGCTTACAACCCTATGTCAGCAAAGTCAGAATCCTGAGTTTATCTGTGCAGAAGGAATAGTGATGTTCCAAACTCTATCTCTGGAAATAAAGAAAATGTGCATACCCCATTCGTTTTTTTCATTCTGAAATCTCTGTGTTGTATTCCGGAGAACTGATATTTCTTCCTCCTAAATAAACTGTACTTTCCATTATGCATTTAGCAAAGCCTCTGAGTGGATATCATGGAAAGCTCTGGAGAACAATCTCTGTAAATATTGTTATTTTGTCTTTATGAGACACCTTGCATTTGATTTGCTTAATCCTTTGCCAAAATACAAAATAAAGTTAATTTCCCAAAGGTTGCCCATCTTTTCCGGGGCCTCTGACAGGGTATGCCCTAGGGATGGGGAAGTGAGACTCTAAAGCACAACTGGGAGAACTCACTCAACCCAGGGTTTTTGTGTTTTAGGGGTGAAAATACTCTTCTGTAAGAATCTCCATTCCTGAAGACTTTTTTGCCAAAAATGTTTGTAGCTCCCATTAAAGCAATTTATGAGCACATAATAACCTGTCTTTTTTTACTGGAGAATTTCAGAAGCTTGATTCACTTTGGATCATACAAACAAGGTTAAACACATTGGGAATCTTTTTTCCTCAACTTGCCTTGATTTGGGTTTGAGGAATATGACGTGAGGCCAAATGACAGGAGAAATTGATTCTTGCTTCCCTCTAAGATGGGCTCAGTCTTTACACCAATGAATCTTTCAGCGAGTAACACACATCCCTCCCCAGCCGGAAACCTGTCTCGAGAGACTAGAGCTGTTTCACACATTTTTATCTTTGAAAGCTTGAAATCAGAGCCTAGGGTGTAATGCAAATAAAGACCTAAGCGTGTATTAGGGAGAGCAATTTGACACTTTAAGAATTTCATCTCCTTCAAGCCAGCTCACAGACAGATTACATACAGAGAGGAACAGGTTAATACTTACATAACTGATTGAAAATTGGCGCTAATTGGCTTGAGATTTAAATGAGCAAGCTCTGTCAGACAGCTGGGCTAGTCGAGGGTTCTGGATATGAAAGTACTACATGGAAATATAATTGATCTCTATGTAATGATGTTTATTCTCTAAAAATTAGGTTAAAATTGAAGAAATCATTCCCCTCATATTCAATTAAAACAAATAGCTAACATTTGTCTCAACTCCGGTCTCCATGGCCTTGGAGATAAATTTCTTCCATTTTGCAAGTAAGCCGCTGCCTACATTTTGCTGGGACGAATGGCCTGGAGGATCAGAGTATTTTTTAAAAGGTTAAAAGAAATTGTACCACATCCAGGAAGGCTAATTTTCATGCATCAAGGTTCTTTGAGCTGAATTTGTGTAATGAGTGCACTGGAAATTGAAAGACGAGATTAAAGTGCTGTTTGTCGTGTACCGAGATTTCAGAAATGCTTATCAGCCCTGCGCAGCTGAACACAGCCCAGATTAAAAACCGATCTGACAGAAAGGGAGGCTGACTGCAAATGCGGGGCTTTACATCCACGCTAATTACAAAGTGCATATTAAACATGAGGCCTATGATGAGAGCAGCTGCAAAAGGTCTTTATCTATATTAAGAGACTGTCCACCTACATAATAAGAATAATTACCAATGAGAGAATTCTTAAAAAGAAATTGCATTTAATGACACATCATACAATTTCTTGTAATTTCAAAAGTCTATTTCACCATCCCCCAATAAGGTGTGACTTTGTCTTCTCTCTGGAACCAGGTGACAGATCAGATTTTGAAGACAAGATCCATTCACTTATATTTCTATTAATGTAAGCCTGTTTGCTTTGAAAAGTGCAAGCGTGGATTCTCTGTGGATTCCCCAATCTCTGTCTCTAATGAACTGATGGGGAAGCAATGACAGTTTTTCCAATCCACTGGAATTACTAGAGAGAAGGGACACCTAAGGCTATGTTACTTGGAAAGTTGTCAATATCACCAGAACTGGACTCCATCATTTTTTCCTTCCTCGTAATAACTGGTAACATTAGAGCTGTAATCTGGGAGCAGTCAAATTGAAGAGCTATATGAAATTCTCTTGGAGTCTCTTTGCCCCTTTGTAAACAGAAAATAAATCCCACTGTCCTTGGGAAATAAATGTAATACTCTGAAAGCATCTAGCATGCATTGAGCTCTCCATACATAGTTTTATTCTTTTCATCTTTTCTCTCCTTTCTTCTTCCATCTCTTTCTTCCTTTTTTTTTCTTCATACTTTTGGGTTGATATAAACCTGAGTTATCCAACTGCTATTCAGCATGAATGCTGCCTTTCAATATTCATTTTCAAAATGAAATAGCTATACACTTTTTTCTTTGCTTCTTAGAGTCGTTCCTGAAAAACCTAGGCCCATAACAAATGACTAAAACCTAATCAATGGTAACTGTGAGGTACTCAAAAGAGCACCCAAGAAATTCAGCTTGTTGGGAAAGGCAAAGTGAGAGAGCAAATGTCATAAAAATCGCAGAGATGTGCTAATAAAAGACATGCTATTTTGTAATCCAGTCAAATTCTTTAGGATTTCAGACCAAGATTCCAAATATCCAATAGCCATTTAATCTCTTACAAGGCTTTAAGCATACTATGAAATAAAGCATACATGCAAAAATGTTTATAAAAACGTATGTATCATTAGCCAGTAGTTGTAAGGCAAGGACTCAGGCAACCCCATCCAGGATAAGAAATGGAAGGTGGTGGCACCTGAAAGGTGGGTCTCTCCTGTGTGCATCTCTTCCATGAGCCCTTCCTCTTCTCAAGAGTCATCTTCTCATGAATGTTATGATATTCATTTCCTTGCTTCTCTCAAGCTTTTCTGTATGGTGAACTGTACTCTTTCATCCCGTAATCTAAATCTAGTTATTTCCTGTATATCACCTGCCATTAATGGAAACAAAATATTGATTCTTAGACTTGTTTTCTTGAAGTTTCTCAACTTCAGTTCCTGTCTCAGTCAGCTTGGGCTGCTATAATGATGACCAAAGACTGAGTGGCTTCAACAGTCAACACTTACCTCTTACAGTTCTGGAGGCTGGGAAATTCAAGATCTTGATGCCGGGAGATTCAGTGTGGGTGGACACCCTCTTCCTTGTGTGCTGAGGGCCTTCTAACTGCTGTGTTTTTATATGGTAGAGAGAAGAGACAGAGATCCAATGGCTCCTCCTCTTTTTGTAAGGGCATTAGTCCCATCATGAAGGACTCCCCTTCATGACCTTGTCTAATTATCTCCTAAAGGCCTTGTCTCCAAATGCCATCACTTTGAGAGTTAGGATTTCAACAAGTGAATTTTGGAGGTACATAAATATTCAGTCCATAATAGTCCCTTTATGTTTTTCCCTTGATGGCAGTAGAGGTCAAAATTCCCAAACGGGACCTTGCTCCATTCTTAGATGGTTTTAAAAGCAGATTAAAGAGTTTAAATAAGACCCCAACAAAAGAGGGAAGTAGAAATTTGGGGGGATTTCCAATTCCAACATTTGAGATTCCTCTCTCTCATTTCCCTTCTGTGCCATAACAACCATAATTGCCAGTAGTACAAGTAGAGAGAAAAATAACTCTACTGAAGATAGTGCTATAAGAAAAGAAAATCTGGCATAGGAGTATTGCTGGGAATCCCTGAAAATCTCTAACTCTTAGAGAAAACTTTACTTTAAAGGCAGCTTTGCACTTAAGTGTTTGAAGAGAAATTCATAGAACAGTTCAACATTGTTCATAAAAGAGACACCACATCTTCCTCCCCCCAAATAGATAAAAATTTTCCTAATGATAAATGAAATGATGGTAAAGGAGAGTGTTATTCTTTTTTTTTTTTGAGATTTTATTTGTTTATTTGACAGAGAGAGAGAGATCACAAGTAGACAGAGAGGCAGGCAGAGAGAGAAGGGGAAGCAGGCTCCCTGCAGAGAGCCCTATGGGGGGCTTGATCCCAGGACCCTGAGCTGAAGGCAGAGGCTTTAACCCCCTGAGCCACCCAGGCGCCCCTGTTATTCTTTTCTTCGAGGCTGGAAAATGGTTGCAGATTTGAGCCAGTCGGGATGCCCCTGCTATCCTCACCAGCTGATCTCTCCACTGGGGCCTGAGCATTGCAGGCAGTGATGCCAAAACACCATTTCAGGCAGTCTGGAAGGAAGATCGAATTGTTATTTGGAAACAAGAGCCCAAACAGGAATTTAGAAAAGGTGTGGTGATGGTGGGAGTCCAAAGGAAGAGTCTTCAGGTGAAGCACCTACCACAAGAGGCTGACCCACTTTCCCTGCCCTAATGAGAGTGAATGTTGCCCCTCATCCACATCCTTAAATGCTCTCTCAGGTTTGTTTTCCAGGCCTACCACTGATGAGTCCCCCTACTTCGAATCCAACACCTCCAGTAATTAGGACCACTGACTTGTTGCTGCCATGCCTGCCCCACAGAAAGGCCCTATGGAAGCCAAATATAGTCATTTTAGACTTTGGCATATTGAAGTCAGGCCCCCTCTCCTTCCCGTCAACTTATAATTTGATTAAAATATTATTAATAATACTAATTTTATGAAATATATATGAAAGATTTTTCTGGAAAGGGTTGGCACAACACTAGGCTGGCTTGACCTGAGTGACTTGGGATCTAGTCACTAAATGACTTGTGACTTTGGAAAAGTTTTTCCATCTTTAAGATGAACAGGTTGACTAGATGGTCTCTAAGATACCATCAAGTCAAAAATTCTATTCTATTTGTAAGTAGTGGCTATCTGGATCTTATATTAGAGATTTTATTTTTTACATGAGTTTTATATCATATTTTTATGGTAAAGGATTAAAAACATAATAAAGTGTAATAAAGATTATTTTTTAGAAGAATGGAAAAACCTTGGGAATAATCATCATAATGATCAAATAAAAAGCAAACAAACATAAAACCATATCTTTATCTCCACCTATATTTTTATTGTATACAGTTTATGTGGGTGGTCCTAAATATTTGAGGGTTGTAAATTGATGCAGGATAGGGGATAAACTTTTTTTGAGCCTGCACTTTATTTTAGAAATTATGGTAAGTGCATTTGTCTTCACAGTAAAGACTGTAAAGATAATGATATTCCCTTTTAGAGGCAAGGAAATTGAAACCTAGTTACTTGAAACAAGTTACCTGGTGATCAGTGGCAGAAGTTCTCAAAGTGCCCCCCCACACACACACATTAACATCACTGGCATTACCTGGAAATTTGGTATGATTGCAAATTCTCAGGCCCCACTAGGACCTACTAAATCAGATACTCTGGAGGTGAAACCTAGAGATGATCTTTAAAATTTGAGAACCCCTGCTCACATGAGTTAAGAACCACCTACAATTATGGAATTCCAATTTGTTTGAATTATCCCTGATAGCTTTTCTTCAACTTACCTTCAAATGTTTTCCAGGTAGGGAATACTGCAATCATTTCTTTACCAGGTCAACTAGAGGCAGATGAGAAAGTGAAAACAGAATCATTTCAAGTTTGGGAGAAAAAAGGAATGCAAGAATTTTTAAGAAGACTCATGACAATAACATATGTACTTGCATTATGCCCAGAGGCAAGAGATGGACTTGAGACCTATGAGGTCCACCTCATTCTAGGAATTTTCTGATTTGATTTTAGAGGTGGCTAACCACTCCCTTATATATAATTTAGTTATTTATTATTTATTTATTTGTTTGAGTTATTCTTAGAGAGAGAGGGGGGCATAGGGAGAGGGAGAGATAGAGAGAGAATCTTTCAATTAGCAATAATCGCGCCTCAGATAAACCTCATTGGCTACAATACTGCCACTGCGCAAAGCTGAGAGAGAGAATCTTAAACAGCCTCCATACCAGAGCAGAACCGATGTGGGACTCGATCTCATGACCCTGAGATCGTAACCTTAGCAGAAATCAAGAGTGGATGCTTTACCGACTGAGCCACCCAAGCACCCACCACTCCTTTATATTTATAAATTCATTTTTTTAAGGTTTTTTTTTTTAAGATTTTATTTATTTGAGAAAGAGAAACAGAAAGAGCACAAGTGAGGGGAGGGATAGAAGGAGAAGGAGAAGCAGATTCCCCACTGAGCTTGAAGCCTGACATGGGACTCAGTCCCAGGACTCTGAGATCATGACCTGAGTTGAAGGCAGATGCTTAACCAACTGAGTCACCTAGGTGCCCCTGTATGTATAAATTTATAATAGCATGTTTCATTCAAGAAATGGACTTGAGGATATGTTATAATTGTTAAATCTCATATGAAAAATAAAGCAAGAGAAGATTTTACTTATTTTACTTACTTCCCCACCTTTAATTCCATGGTACTTCTTACCGGTGTTGAACAATATAAGTTAGATGATGGGATTATTTGGTAATTCCCCTTTAGTTTTAAATTTTATATCTGTTGATATAAAATTAGTCTGTATGAGATTGAAAACATAACTCAGTTTGTAATTGCTTTGCCATACAATTACATGGAGGACTTATGGCCTCAAAGCTTTAGTCCTTGCCAGAGTCAAAATAAAAAATCAAAATTTACTTTTCTTTTCTATTCTGCTTTCAGAATACAAGTCTACATGGTTCATACAGCCTTCTTTGTCTTTTTCCTTTACAAGGAATTGTTTGGAGATAAGAGCTAATACAGATCACATACATCAGTCCCGTCGATGACAGTTCTAGAATTTATAAGGAGAGAGGTGGCAGTGATGAGGTTGTAAGTCTTATACATTTATATTATAGTGGCATACTCAGTGGCAGCGATGATTTCCTCATTGTCATGAAATCTCCACAGACTTTGCAAGAACTAAAGTCTAGGTGGTCAAGTTCACATTTTCAGGAATCATGAAATTTGCTACTTTTCTTACATGAATTTCTTCATAAAGCAAAATGGCATTTATCTAGAATAGTGAGCTGCCTGAAACCATCTTTTGACTTGCAAATGTCTTTTAAACTAATGCAAACTCTAAATCAGTCTTGTTATTGTGTTCACCAACTACTGTTTTCTTTTTCATTCTAGGTTATCAAGAATATCAGGGAAATAGGGGCATTTGGGTTTCATGCAGAGGTCTCATTACATAAGAAGAACTTTATACAGAATATATAAATTACTGATTTTTGCTTCAGAGAGAGTTTGCAAACTTACAATGCTGCAAAATATTCATCCAATCATGTATTTTTCCTCTGTCCAGTATAACAACTAATATTTTCATTATTCAAGCTTTCTTGTTTTTCGTACTGTGTGTATGTGAAATTTGTTTTGGGGGTTCAACAAGATATTCATTACACAAAATCATAAAAGAACTATGACCTAATCAGCCAGTGTTTTTAAAGATTATAATGAAAATTGCCTCAAAACATTTAGTATCGGCCGATTGGCATACTGTCTAGACAGACATTGGTTCAAAGATCAGTTCAGCCACTTACCAGCTGTTGATTTTGTTATTCAGCTTCCAAACCCCACTTCTCCTTCTATGAAACAGAGCTATAAATAGAATATATGCATGCATAGCATTTGTGAAAAAACTAAATTAGACAACCCATGTAAATCCCTATCCCAGTGCTCACACATGGTTAGACTTCATTATTATTAGTTTATATAGTGTTATAAGGAACAATTAGAACAATAGAATGTTTCTAATCTAAGGATATGACTAAAAAAACAGTCCAATACATTCTGAGCACAAATGTAAAAGAATCCCAGAATATTAATCTGAGTGGTGCTTGACCAGGGAAGGAAGTCCCTCCAACTGGTTCTGTGGTTGCATGGTTCCTCCCTCCTAAGAGCTTATCCTCCAGTAGGTGAACCCTGGTTAAGGACTCTTGCTGTTTCTTTATACTTCAAGTAAAGTAACACTTTAAAAGAGAACATGGTAACTGCAGGTTACTAACTCTAGCTGTGAAGAATTCCCTCTCTGGTTAGGAAGTCACTGACTGTTTGCAAAAGGAGTTGTTAGATATTGTTTGCACAGTGCAAATCAGAAGGAGCTGGGAGGAAGTCCCTAGGTTAATGAGAACATTAGACAGTCTTATGATAAGACGTGGAAAATGCACTTTCCTTCTCTATCCTCAATTTTCCATCAATTTCTATGGAAAGAAGTGGCTTAGGCAGACAAGGAGTCTCAAAAACAAGCAACTGGGAAGAGAAAATCTTATCTTGGATTTTCCAAGGAGCTTCCATTGCACTATTCAAATTAATACTATTTCTTGGTGAGGCCAATTTAATGCATCGTTGCTTCTAATTGTGTGCTTAACATACACTCCTTTGAACATTTAGCCTGGGATGTAAATAAATGTTAGCATTCACACATTCACACATCTAATTAATTTCCACCAGAAAATTCATTACAATATTACACCATATGGACTTATCTTCATTAACTGTAATGGAGCCCTTTAAATGAAATGTTTCCTAGAATATCATATGTTGGGCAGCGGTAATACAACAGGCTAAAAAAAAAATGAAAAGGCAAGGCTTTCTTAAAATGGAAATTCTAAACTTCATATGGATTTGTAATTCAAGTCTCACTTGCTTTTTGAATACAAAAAAATATGTAATTATATAAAAATGTATAGTATAATATACTTTATATACTAATATATACTTTATAATATACTATATTTATATATAGTATATATACTTCATAGTGCATAGACGGTCTTCCAGAAAATCATCAGTTTTTGATTCATCTAAGTCTGTAAACATGTCTTAATTTCTAGCCTTGTATAGTGTTTACTACACCCTGAAATTTTTAAAGAACTACGGTAAAATTTTCTCTTAATTTTTTCTTTCAACTTCGTATAATATTTCTTTAAGCCCCCCCTTTAGTGGTTATTCATTAGAAGATGATTACCTTAAATAGAACCCAGGAACGACTTGGAAACCTAAGAATAAATATAATTTAAGTCTAAGCCACAATGTTGAGCTTTTATATTTCGTCTAGGTAGAAAAATCTGACAAAGTTTTCATTACATCGTGGCTATGACATACTTCCAAATGCAATGAAAATGATGTGATTGATGTCATGGCTGAGCTTGAAGGAAGGCAGAGGTCTTAAATGCAGGCTTCTCCTGAATGTTTGGAAGTTAGTCTTTAAAAAAAACGTAATTGTAAATTAAATTGGGAAGCATTTTCATGGAATGTAGTGTAGATCATGGATTTTAAATTGTTCATTTTTCTTTTTTCCTAAGTGTTTCTTCTCTTTACTAAGTCAAGGTCATCTTTTTCTTTCAAAATTCACATTTTCTGCTACACACGCAGCTTAGAAAAATCTCAAGATGTTCTCTAAGCTGCATCTTTAAGTCCCTCATCAAGCATTTATTCACAAAAATTGCACTTCGTGCTTATTCTGTGCTTTTTATATTAAATCATTTTCATATATATTTTATTTTATTAAGTTCCGTTCAGAGTCAAGTGTTGAGAAGGAACGAAAGACAAGAACTAATGTCTTTTCCTGTCAGCATTTATGTGTGGGGAAATAAAACATGCCTTCTCCTAGATAATTCTAAACCATATATAATCAAGGTAGACAGTGTGTGATAATCCTGTTTGCTCTGCAGAAATTGAAAGCATTCTTCTTTGTTTACTGGAGTACACGAGGTCCCACACCCAGCACTGTCCTAGTCCAATATTGAACAAATTGCAGTCCTCACATGTGAAAGAGCGGCTACTCCTAACTGGCTGATCAGTTGACAGAGGGATTAAATAACATATTGCACATGCCTGTCCTATGATAGGCTCTTAAACATTCAATTCACAAATCTTAATGGCCCAGCTGGTCTTTCTTGAGAAAGCGAGATTTGAGCAGAGATCTGGAGGGTGAGGAGGATTATTAAGCAAGGTGGAGGTATGAGGCAGTGTTTCCAGCAGAGGGACTTGCAGGAGCAGAGAGCCTGTAATGGGAGGAGCATGGCTCTACCTAGACCCCAAAAGAAGGTCAGTTGTCCAGATGCAGGTTGTTCTGGCCAAAGGATCTCAGGTGAGGCTCTACCAAGAAGGCAAAAATGGGCCTGTGGTGCCATTAAGGAACTCAAGTCTTTATGCAGTGAGAAATCAGAAACTACGGAAGGGTTTTAAACTGAGGAAAGACATCTGGAGACATCTTTGCTTTGTGTCATGACCTTTCCTAGGTCACCAAGAGAGAAGCTCAAATCCATAAAAGCAGATGAGGAGAAATATTACTGGTTGTTGATTTGTCCTTTTTTAATTTTTAAATTGCTAAACAAAATATCATAAATCCAGTCCCCAGAACAGTATCTGGTCCAAAGCAAGTACCTCTTCTCTGGCAACTCATGTTTACTTGGGCTCCCTAGAATGACCTCCTTCAGTGGTTCAACCACCGACCAAGTCATATATATTGTTTTGGAAAAGGTAGTAACTCTTCAGTGACAAGGATCATCAACATTTCTGCTTAAGTTCAGCAAAGTTCTATTATAAAAAATGGGTATTGAAGGTGTGTTTTAAATTTCTTTATTTGATGTCAAAATATAGTCTGTATTCAACTTGTGGAGAGTCAATACATTATGATCTTTTTATTTCTCAAGCAATTTAGTTTTTCAGTACTTTCAGTAATACATTTCCTCTTTTCAGTATAGGAGAGCTCAGTTTACACAATACTAGATATTTTTAGAATTGTAGAAATACGAATTGGAACTTTCTTACAGCTTAGCTGTAAAACAAGTCTACGTTTTACATGTGCATAAATGGCTTTTAAAGATAATTTTGGAGAGGGATGCCTGGATGGCACAGTCAGTTAAGCATCTGACTCTTGATTTTAGCTCAGATCACGATCTCAGGGTCCCGGGATGGAGCCCTGCGTCAGGCTCTGCACTCAGTGGAGTCTGCTTGAGATTCTTTCCCTCTCCCTTTGCTCCTCCCCTTGCTCTCCCTCTCTCTCAAATAAATAAATAAATCTCAAAAAAAAAATAATTTGGGAGACTATTTTATTAATAGCAGCAGTAGCTTTGGAAAGATTTTTGAGGCTCTTTGTGTGATGGACAAAGCCATGTCCAACAGAGGGAAGGATGCCTTCAAAGCTAACCAGGCTTTTGAGCAATATAGTCAATGAAAAATTGTCATGGAGATAAAATGTTTTTAAAATCTGAAGTAAATGTTGTCTAACTCCCACAATGATCATAGCACATCAAAGGCTACTGATTTGCTATTAGACACATCATCTCCACAAAATTGTCAGCATATACGTCTCACCTACATTGTTAGAAATGCAGGAGCGCCTGGGTAACTCAATGGGTTAAAGCCTCTGCCTTCGGCTCGGGTCACCATCTCAGGGTCCTGGGATCAAGCCCCGCATTGGGCTCTCTGCTCAGCGGGGAGCCTGCTTCCCCCTCTCTCTCTGCCTGCCTCTTTGCCTACTTGTGATCTCTCTCTCTCTCTCTGTCAAATAAATAAATAAAAAATCTTAAAAAAAATAAATAAAAATAAAAATCTTAAAAAAAAAATGAAATGCAAATGTTGAGACCATACCTTAGACCTCGTGAATCAGAAACTCTGGGGTGGGCGCCCACAAACTGTATGTTAATAAGCACTCTGGGTTCTGAAGTTTGAGAACCCCTAACCTAGGAGAAACGGTATCCTTCAGAAATCATATCTGTCAGTCAGCCGTCAAGTCCTCTATTATCATTAAAATAGCTGTTAGTGTTACAAAAGATAAGGAGGGAAAAGATATGGCCCAGAACCTGCTCTTTTCCTCCCTTGTAGTAGAACCCTCCCCACGGAGTTAATATGCCTCAAGGAAATCTGACTGGTTCTTGCTGCAGAGGCGGACCCTGATTAGGCTGAGCCCATTAAGGCAATCCTAATTCCTTTATTATTTAGGGATATTGTTTAAAGATATTGTAGATCTGAACCAGTTTGGACCAGTGAGATATGTAAAAGATTATTTAGACTTTTGGGTAAGAAGTTTCATTATTCTAAAGAGACAAAGGAGACTTTCTTCCACTGCCTGTAAACGTAGACGCTACCGGCAGGCATCAGCTGGCCTGAGGAGTACGAGCTAGAGGAGGATGTAGGTTTACCAGGTGGTGCAGAACCGAGAGTCAGAAAAAACTTGAGTGCTGGAAGACATTGCTGGGCCACTGGATCAACCCTTTCTGACTCTTTTTTTTTTTCTTAAGATTTTATTTATTTATATGATACAGAGAGAGAGATCACAAGTAGGCAGAGAGGCAGGCAGAGAGAGAGGGGAAAGCAGGCTCCCCACTGAGCAGAGACCCCGATGTGGGGCTCGATCCCAGGACTCTGAGATCATGACCTGAGCCAAAGGCAGAGGCTTTGCACCTCAGCCTTTCCTGACTCTTCAGTTAAAAATGTTACCTGTAGGGCACCTGGGTGGCTCAGTTGGTTAAGCAACTGCCTTCGGCTCAGGTCATGATCCCGGAGACCCGGGATTGAGTCCCACATCGGGCTCCCAGCTCCATGGGGAGTCCGCTTCTCACTCCGACCTTCTCCCCTCTCATGCTCTCTCTCACTCTCTCTCTTTCCTAATAAATAAATAAATAAAATCTTAAAAAAAAAATGTTACCTATAACCAAAAGTGTCCTCACTTATATAGGATACCCAGTAAACCATGAAGTACCTGGAGGCAGGGTCATGGTCTTAATCATCTTTATATCCTAGGGGCCCAGTTCATGCCTGGAATACTGTGATGGCTTAACAGATTTTTGCTGAATGAATGAAAAACTGAATGCATTTATATCTGACAAGTATACCACTAACCATAGTATCCAAAGAGGTAGAAATGCAATGTGAGTACCTCAAAAATAGTTTAATTCAGAAGGTAGTTATCTTGTGCTATTTTTCAAGCTCATTGATGTTGGAAAATGTAGTGAAGAATCTTTTTATCTGGATAGAAAGGAAGTACCTTCACCTTAAGCTTTATTTTTAGTATTTTAAAACTTTACTTGAACATAAAAACAATAAATAACTGCTACTTTTAATGATCAAGGACATGTTCCTAAATCTACAGCTTAAAAAACACAAACAAGTCCCTCTCTGTCATGGGTTCTGTTACTCACTTACATGTTTTTCTTTTTTGTGATGGCAGATGCTCTTAATTGCTCACAAGCATGAGTGGGAAGTGATTATAAACTTCAGATTTAATAAGAACATCAAAAAAAAAGGGAGAGATGGATCAAACTGCTCCATTAATTATAGGGGTGTTCTGATTTTATTTTGTATTTCCTTTTCCCACATTTGTAAGAGTGCCAAATAAAATGATCTCTACCTGTGTGGTCTTGCATGCCAGAGGCTTCTCCCAGAGGCAGAAGGAAAGCAAAGCTTTAAGCCCTCACTAGAGAGACCACCGAAAGGTCATGCATGGATAGGACTAAGGCTGCGTCCCACCTCCCCATCTCCTGAGAAACAGCCCCAGACCTTTTGCACCCCACGGTAGAACTGATTACTCCAACAAGTATATATCCAACATTTGACATATCCCAGTAATGATTTCAGACACAAAATTTTACCCACCTACCAAATGTACCCAAGGTGGTAAGTGTTCCCCACTTACTCAAACGTAGTTCTGATTCTTCCTGAGTTGAAATTTCAATTCTATTTCCAGCTATAAATGACAAATGCTATTATTCTAGTTCTTTCGCTCCTGAATCATACACGATTTTAATACCACGAAGCAGTAAACTTATTCTTTAAATGCATTAGGCATAATAAACAGTTGTTTTTTGTTTGTTTTTCCTTAGACTAATCAGTAATATAAGCGAACCGTCGTTACTCGAGAACAACAGAGTATGATGATCAAGAGGGACGATCAGTCTTCCCCCATCTTGACCTTTCTTCCCTATTTAGGTCTGCCTAAAATTTTCTTCATTGTCCCGCTTACCATTTTAAATTCAAGCATATCAGAATGTAACTGTCTGGAAGTTTACATAGGCTCATGTGTGTGTGTGTGTGTGTGTGTGTGTGTGTGTGTGTAGAGGTTGGACATTTGCATTTTAACAGAGGATGAACCCTTTTCTCTGGAACTTCTGGCATCTACAAGCTAGAGAGGAACTAAGGGAGGGAAGAAGGCAGTGGCTGCCCTCTCAGCTCAGCTCTGTGGAAGGACGCTAGAGCTGGTTTTCTCCCAGCCACAGGAGACGTCCCTTGAGACGTCCCTTGAGGCGTCCATGAGATGACACCCTAAACCAAACTAAAAGATTCAGTGCCAATGAAGAAAAGCTCAAGATTTCTGTGAGGGGGCCAACACTGAGAAACCTGATGGCCAAGAAAGCCGATCGAGTTGGCCAGACACAGTTTACATCCAACCAAAGATGAACACTCTTGCCCAAAACAATTTTCTTATTCAATGAATATTGCACTTAGACTTCGGTTTTGACTTTTCAGTCTTTGCAACAGATTGTGATCCAGATTATTAATGCTGATCATGATAAAATAGGAAGGTAGTTTTATTCTTGCAGGTGTTATTAAATGTATGATTTAGCCACCTGAAAGCAAAGCTGGGTTTTGCCAGTCGAAAGCGCAGCTGTAATGTAGGCGAGCGAGAACTGGCGCTGGCTCGTGGATCCGTCTGGGAGGCCATCGAGACACCCTGATACTCCTTCAGGTGCCCCCGAAAGGAATTATTTGCCCTTGCTGGTTGTGTGAAGAGTTCCCACCCAGGCTGGAAAGAGGAGGTTTCTTACCCACTCCATACCCTGCGATTTCCGCAACACGACAATGGGTTGTGCATGTACTTCAACCGCTTTGGTTACACCTGGACTGCTAAAGAGATAAGAATCTAAATTCCCCTAATAACAATTTGACAACACAATGACAGGACAGTGGGCTTGATAGCCATAAGCCAATTAAGGCAGTTAGTGCTATTTAATGTGAAATGTTCTTCAATGCACACACTGGCAGAAATATTGAAAAATACAAGCATCGTGAATTTTGATTTATTTTCCCATTGCCAGAGCCAGCTGCTGAGTGCCAAGCGGCACTGTATGTGTTCCTGGCATAACTTTATTAATAATCTTGGCAAACAAAGAATCCTTCAACAAATAGCAGTAGCCTTTTGATTATATTGTGTCACAGATAATAATTGCTTCAAATTGAGTGTAGTGAAGTCTATTTGCTCATGCATAATGAAAAAAAATCATATAACAGCTTGATTATGAAAACTAACGGCATGTTGGAAAGCTACCAAGAGTTCCCCCAAATTGGACATTTTAATTGTTTTACCTCAGTTGCTGATCCAGGCCAAATTCATTTAAAACAAATTTAACATACCAAAATGTCTATAAAACACATTGATTTCCAAGCCTACTGGCTATAATTTACTTAGAGTTAATGAATGTGAAAAATGTTTTTTAAAGCTACATAAAAATATAATAATAATGTTATTATTGGAGCAGTAGTTAAATCCGCAAAATTCTAGTACACAGGAAAATTTAAATTGACTCTCACAGGTCTCAGAAAGAGGATTTGACCTGTACTTTACTTCTAGAAATTGGAGTTGTTCAGGTTTGTCTCTGCTTATGGGTATTCTACAATTTTTAAATTTGAAAATGGATGTACTTTTTAACAAAGATGTGGAAGCAAGACTTTATTTCTGTTACCATAATAGCTACCATTTATTGAGCTGTTACCATGCTTCAGATGCCGGGCTAAACAGTTTACAAATATCATCCAATTTAGTTTTTGCCCCATCAGGTAGATTTCCTTCCCATGGATCAAGATTTGTTGCATGAATGGAGAGGTAACTTGCTTCACGTCACAAGTAGTGCACCAGAGTTTAAAGCCCTGTGATGGCGGTCAGTAGCTGTCCTCTTAGAGTCCTCATTTATGTTTTTCTCCTTTTCTAGGAGCCATGCTTTAAGGATCCCCGTTCTAAGAGTCCCCAGGGGAGGCTAAACACAACCACATTAGGAATTCCTCTAGGTGCAAATTCTTCAGGAGTCCAGGCAATGTGACACCTCTAGTTAAGGATACTGGTTAATTGTCCTCGGGTTCTGCTGAGAACTGCTGCTGTGACGTTTCAAACAGCGCTCAGTGTGAGGGGCCAACGCTGGGAAACCTGATGGCCAAGGAAGTTGATGCAGTTGGCCAGACACAGTTTACATCCAACGAAGGATGGAACACTCTTGCCCAAAACGGTTTTCTTAATGAATGAATATTGCACTTAGAATAGTCTGTGGTTTTGAGGTTTCAGTTCTTTGCAACAGGGTGTGGTCCACATTATTAACGCTGATCGCGGCTGGTCCTAGGCAACATTTTGAAGAGAGTTATGCTTCCTAGGGCACCCTCTCTACACCCTTTCAGCACCCTGTTCCCTCTCCACCTGCTCCAAGTCCCACCTCCATCCCAGCCCATTACCTTAACTGCTCACCTTTATGAAAAATAAATTAAAAATTATTATTTTTATTATTTTAGCCATGGAACCATTGTCCGAATGCAATCTTAGTTGGAAGCCCACGTTTAAGAAACAAGCCTAATCTTCTTTCTAGGGTATGGGACTTAAGGTCTAGAATCAAACTAACTCAATATAAACTCAGCCCCTCTAAAACCTGAGTGAAGCTTCTTCCTGGGTCTTATCCCAAGGTCCAGTCATTTCAAAGAATTTTCAGATAACTACGATGACCTTGTTGATCTCCTCTCTGATTTCCTCTGTACTAATAGCCACTAACACACTCTAAGCCCAATATCTCTCTGTTTTTTATATGCAGGTTAACTTTTCTGCTCGGTTAAGCTGTGAACTTCCTCATGGCAGAAGTCTCCCATCTTCTGTGTTTTTCCTTTCAGTAGAAGTTCCCATCTACAGCAGATAAGTCACCGAAAGTCCACCTTAGAAACAATTCTCATCAAGTTAAAGCAAAACATAAAGAGAAAGATAAGGCAGAAGGTATTCATTTTTATAAGCTCTTCTGCTTGCAGTCATTGTTCACCTCCAGCTCTGGGTAATGAAATCCCAGTTAGTAGTCAGAGAACCGGATTTGGAACCCAGCAGTAACTGGGCTATTTTATGTACCTTTCTGTGCCTCAATTTCCTAACTTGTTAAATGGGGATAAAAATCTTGTCAACAGTGTGCCTGGGTGGCTCAGTGGGTTAAAGCCTCTGCCTTCAGCTCAGGTCATGATCTCAGGGTCCTGGGATCGAGCCCCGCATCGGGCTCTCTGCTCAGCAGGGAGCCTGTTTCCCCTCTCTCTCTGCCTGCCTCTGCCTACTTGTGATCTCTCTCTCTCTCTGCCAAATAAATAAATAAAATCTTAAAAAAAAAATCTTGTCAACAAATTGTGAGGACTTGGCAATATTTTGTAGAGAGCACGCATAATAAACGGTAGCTTTCAGCCACTCCCTCCACTTTGTCTTTCTGTATTCTTTCAGATATTTGACCTAATTAGCCCACTGGTTCCTTGCTATAGGCTAATTGGGTTAAGAAAAACCTCCTTTTACCAATACTGCCTTGTAAGCTCCTGTTCTGAGATTTAATCTCTCTTATCGTGTTATCCTGGATATAAACATTATGGACTTCACTGTTCTATGTAGCTGAGTGTTCATAGTGTGAACGGACTGTGTGTGTGGGTGGTGATTGGGGGTTGAAATAAGGGTGGTGGAAGAATGGACAAGAAACAGAACAAGGTTTATATCTCCTTACCCAGCATCCTTCCTGCCTCCTGCCATCCCTCCCTCCTCCACACAGGGATGACTGGCTTTGACCTTTCCTCAATTTGATTATTTCTAAAAATGTAAAAAAAATGATTTGTCATCATGATTTTGTAGACCATGGCTTCTCAAGCTTTAATATGCATAAGAATCATGAGGGATCTTGTGAGAGCAAAAATTCCAAATCAGTAGAAGTTGGAGGGGAGCGAGATGGGGAACAAAGAGCCTGCCTTTCACCCAAGGCCCAGGAGATGTGGATGCTGCTGATTCGCAAACCACACTCTGAGGAACCAACATCTACATGATCATGGCATCAAGGCAATCGAAGCTAGTCCTGTCAAACACGAAGAGGAAAACAACCAAAAACTCAGTTGCCAATGTCATAGGGGCGTTACGGAAATAGAGAGAACACATGTGCTTATTTGTGCATTCGAGTTTTTTGTTGTCATTGCTGTTATTTTTACCTTCTTTTTGCTTAAGTACTAGTTCAGATTCTCATTCCTGATCTCATCCTTTTTATCATTGGTAAAAGCTCTATTCTTTATATCACACACACACACACACACACACATACACACACACCCCCCCACCTTTGTTTCCTACAGATTTTAAGAAATACTTATACATATCCTGGAAAACAAAGAAAGTGGAACAAGCATGTGTTTTAGAAGGTTTTCAGCATTGATCTCCTATCTCCACACACATCAGTAACAAGTATGTGAAATATGCTGTGAAGGTCAGTGTGGCCCTGTAATTCCTAGCCCTGATCTCAAGCCAGATGGGCTATGTCTGAATCCTGGTTCCGGTGCACATCAGCCTTGGGTTTTGGTTTAAGAATTCTGTGCATGTTTCCTCATCTGCAAAATGAGGCTTGTGATAGTTTTTGTCTCAGGATGATTGTGAGGATAAATTGAATTAAGGTAAGTCAAGGGCTTAGAATAGTACTTCACACACAGGAAACACCATATGAGCAGAAGGTACTCCATAACTCGTTTATATAATTCTTAACAGTATGGAATAGTTTGACTTTAAGAAGTGAGTATATACCTTGTGAATTGTGTTTAGGAAAACCAGCATTTGGGGGGGGTCACTCAATCATTCCAGTACGTGTTATCTTTGAATAATTACATGTCATGGATCCTGCTTTTGTGTGTGTGTGTGTGTGTGTGTGTGTTTGTGTGTGTGTGTGTTTGAATGTGAGTTTGTGATTTTACTCCATATTTTAATATTTTCATTTTCCAACAAAATTTTTGTTTTTCCTATAGTAATATGTGGTTATGAGCCAGTAGTTTCAATATACTGTAGTCTAAGTGAAATTGTATCTCACAAGCTCCTGGTGGGGAAAATCAATATGTTATATGTTTAAAAGTTTCTTAACACCAAGTAACTTGAGAGGCATATAATATAGTGGTAAAGAGTATGGGTTTTGCCTTCACACCTATATATAAGTCTTGGTTCTGCTATTAACCAGCTGGGTGACCTTGGCAGAGTCACTTCAATTTCCCTAACAATTATAATCACAATACCCACCTTAGCGGACTGTTGTGAGGTGTAAGGAAGACAATATAAATTAAGTCCTCAGCACAGTGACAGTGTTACAGTCATTCCTTAACCCTTAAAATGATAAGAGCAACAATAATAAATAAATTTGGTAATCATGAGCCTAGGTAAGAACCAAATCTGAAAGACAATGCAAGCGCATTTTATCAATGGAAAAATCCCTAGCATCGTAAGAAAAAGTCATATATTTTCCCCTACTTCAATCTACTTCAACCATCTTTCTGTCTCTTTTCAATCACTAAAAGTAGGGAAATTGGATGTCCCAACTTGCCTAAAACTGTCCCATTTTTGTGCCTGTTGCTCCAGCACAATTGCTAATAACACAGTCTTCTGTTCCCCAAAGTATATCAGCTAGAAATATAAATGTCATTGTCATTCACCTGAAGGTACCGTCTAAGTTGGCCTTTTGTCTCATTTAAGATGCACTTCCAGATGATCAAAAATATGACCTTTTTTTTCAAGTATTACAAATCCCAAACTTCCCTGAAAACAGAATTCATATTCCACAAATATATTTTCCTTGCAACGAGCATCAGTGTATCTTTTCTACCTCTGTCCTCAAGATAACTATTTGAGATCATTTGACTTCCCCCAGGTGAAGACTGTTGGGTACCAAGAATCACACGTGTGAAGAAGCAAGATGGGAAGGAGAGAATCCGAGTAGACAACGTGTGTGAGTCCGGAATGAGTGATGTGGGGGAGAGTGACAAAGATATGGTTAGGAGAGTACTTCCGCTGTGGATCCATTTTCCAGCATTGCTTCTCATTTTTACCTTTATTTCCCCTTCTCTCTGTTAATTGCATTATGATTATTACACGTTGCAACAGGCATGGGGGTAAAAAACATAGGATCTGAAATTAAACAGCCTCCATTCACCTTCAGGCTGCCAGAAAACTAGCTGCGTAACTTTGGGAAGGTTACCTAACTTCTCTGTGCCTCATTTCTTCCTGTGGTAAAATGAGACTACGGGCCTACCTCATGGGGCTGAAATCGAGATTAGATGAGGTGATGTGTGTAAAAGTCCTAGGATAGTGCTTGGTACCCAGTCAGTGTTTTTGTGTTTTTTGTGTTTTTTTGTTTTTGTTCGTTTTTTTTGTGTTTTTGTGCTTACTTCCATTACTTCAGGTCTGTTACAATGAGAAGGTCTAGGATTCATCCCGATTCCAGTTTTAGGTCAAATAAACTGATCCATCTTCTAAGCAATAGCATTGTTAATACTATCATTTTCTTTTGTTTCATCCTGCCAACTTATTTTATGCTAATGTGTGTCTCATTGAATTTTCATCCTTTAATGTTTACTTTCACACATATGACTAAAAATAGCTCAAAACACATATGCACTGGAAAAGTGAAAGATGAGCTTTGGATTTAATTGTAAGAAAAATGAAAATAACCAGTGATAGACTAAAAATCCTTTAATGGGTTCTATTGATTAAAGGGAGTGGTATCTCTATCACTATTACATGCTGTCTTCAATCTCTATTCTAGACTCTGTTAGACTGATATTATATAGCCATATTTTGGTAGTAGAAAAAGAAATGAGATGGGCCATTCAGAAGTGGTGGGTTAGAAATAATCACGTCATGAATAGAATAATGTCCCTGTTTCCCAAGGAGAACAGTAAGAGGAAATAATTGTTTTGAAATGTAAGATTTGAATAAGATGGCTGATTTAAATTGTATAAAGCGTAATTAGCACCACTGACATAAATTATAGGTAAAAGACCTGCTGGGTCATGCACGTGTCCTTTTAACCAGGTACCATGGAGACCGGTACCATAGAAACAGGTAAAGCTTATATTTTACTTTTTAAAGCCATTAAACTTACATGCAATTGCTTTAGCTTTGTTTTTACATATAGATCTGTAGGAAAACTATGAGGTAATTAAAAAATTTTTTTAATTAATTTTATTTTATTTTTTCAGTGTTCCAAGATTCATTGTTCATGTACAACACCCGGTAATTCAAAAATTTATAGTCATGCTTCTTTTTCTCTTCAGAGAGAATACAAGTCTTACTCTACTTAAGGGTAATTGTCTCAGTTCCTCAAAAACAAAACAAAACAAAAAAACCTATAAAAATATGTTGTCAGATGTTACAATCAGGTACTTTCTGTTGATTAGTCCTTAAGTTGTGGAATGACAAAAGAGGCTGTAAGTAAATAAATCACAGTAGTTAATGTATCCTGTTCCCTCTTTCAAGCTTTATCTAATGTAGAAAGTTTCCCCCAAATATTCAAAAGACCATACCTTCCTTCTATAGATTTATAAGTTGGCAAGTATTGAACACAGAGAAAAAAAATCCAAGATCAAATAATCAAAAAGGGATAAAAAGAAAATTTAGTATCTTTCTATAATGTTAACTATTATATTTAATTCCTTGAAAATAATAATCCACAGAACACCCACCAGATTTGTAGTGGAACCACAAATAGTGTGTGGAACCACCAGAGCTAATGGTGGTTAGCACTTAGCTAATATATCTGAATCCCTAAGCATTTGCCGCAAAGAGAGGTTGTTTTGCATTTTCTCAGAGTTCCCATGTGGCTGGTGTTTCTGTTACTGCAGGACCGCTCTCGTAACTTCAGAGCAGTCCCAGATACCCTCTGATGCTACTCTTTGATCAGATGAATCAATGGGTGCATCGACATGACAGCGGTCCAGTGCCTGGAGTTTCTGGGCCTTTGCTCACTGTGCCATCACGGGCGGGGTTTAGTCCGAAGGTCTAAAGGTTACCACCCAAAGAGCTCTGAGGATCGGTCTCCTACACCACAGCTGCTGCCTAAATCGCAAGAATGGGTTCCATACACCGTAAGTTTATGTTTGTCCTGGCAGAAGTCTATTGAGATTTAGTTCAAGTCAATCTTTTTTGAGGGCTGTGGCCTTATTTTTGTGCATATATAGATAGATAGATATAGATATATAGATAGATAAGGATAACGATAGATATAGATAGATATGAAGATATATGTATTCTCTCTATATAGCTATATATAGAGATATATTCAAAGATATATTCATCATATATATATGATATATATAATGAAGTTATAGCAACAGCATCCAAATTAGGGTGGGTTCTATTGCCCATTCCCAGTCCCTCTTTATACATGGCTTTAGTCCTGTACTGATTTACTCCTATTACAGAAAAGCAGTGCACAGAAACTGCAGCCATTGCTGTAAAGCAACTGGCCAAGGGTCACCACATCCTTTCCTTTAAAATACTTGCTTTGTTTGCATTGAAAATAATAATAATAATAACAGCCCCCCCTCCTTTGTTTGGAAAGATTGCTTGCTGGATATATGCCCTCTAACCTATTTAGGGAGGGACTTGTTTCTTTGTTTAAGGTCCAATGGGATTTCCCCTGGGTGAAGTTTAATGGGATTAAGCCTTGGAAAGATTGTGAGATTTCATCATGGGCCTTTAGTTTCAGGCCCAGAAAGGTAATACAAAGAGTAAAGGTATATCCTTTTGTTAAAATACTCACATGTCCCCCAAAGACCAGCTATGGTTTGTGAACCAAATCCAGTTTTGCCCTGTCCCATCACCCAAAACAGCACTTGGAGGTCTGGGTCCCAGACTGCTCGAACGAGGACTTCTACTTTCTGTGAAAGACTGAAAGAAAGCAGCATAAGGAATACTTAAAGTTTCCTGAATGTTGCATTTGATAGGAAAGAAAAAGTGTATGAAATCACTTGATCCATATCTATCTCTTAGTACAGTGAAATGTTTGTCCCTTTTAGACCTAATGAAGAGAAGTGGTCAATCATTCTGTTAGGAGAGCTTTCCTAATTGTCCAAGAAAAAGTCTGTTCATGTTTTAGCCTCTAGTGCATTGCTAATGTTACTCTCTACTGCTTTTCCAGATAATTATCTCTAGGACAGTATCCATTCCATCGATCTCTAGCTTGACAACAGAGTGAAGTTGTTTCTTTTACTCTTTTCTCAAAACCCACCAAGATGAAGAAAGGGAACCAAGAAAAGAAAGAGATTCCGTCTTCGATGAAGCTAGGAAATGTGTACAACCATTTATCGGAGAATTATAAGGCTAGCTGCCAAATCCTACGGGACAATACAAAGGGCAGGCACTCCGTCGAGGTCTGGCAACGTCTCAGCCATGGTAGGCGTCATTCCTTGTCTACTGGGTGCCCATTCCTTCCACCCACTTCCTCCCTATGCCTGCCCCTCCTTGCCCCCTGCTTAATTCCTTGCCAACAGATCTTGAGTTTTGTGTAAGTATGGGGTGGCCATGAACTTCAGAGGTTAATTATAATTAGTCTTGGACATCCCCATAATTTGTCAGTGTCTGGTTTGAGATGGAGAAGTGACACGATTCTAGAAAACGGACATAACAGTATGCTTCTGGGAAACTTTTGTTCACTTTGAAAAGGAACACAGATAAGTAGAGAGGTGAGGCCTTTTACTGACTCTGAGTATTATTATCTTAGAAATATAGCAAGTGGGGCGCCTGGGTGGCTCAGTGGGTTAAGGCCTCTGCCTTCGGCTCAGGTCATGATCTCAGAGAGCCTGCTTCCCCCTCTCTCTCTGCCTGCCTCTCTGCCTACTTGTGAGCTCTCTCTCTCTCTCTGTCAAATAAATAAAAAAATAAAATCTTTAAAAAAAAAAAGAAAAGAAATATAGCAACTGTCTTGGGACCCTGAAGGCAGCCGGCCTGAGGGGAAAGACAGTATGCAGAATTTGGCAGTCAGAAAAGATGCAAAGGATCTGAGCCCTTAGTAATTTCTCTGTTTCAGTGGTTAACCACCCTGCCAGTGCCTACCTGCTGGTTCTTATGTGAGATAATGTATGTCCTAGGGCTTTAAATTCTCTGACTAGCAGCTGACATAATCCTAACCGATATAGCTTGGTCCTTAAAAGTAGGGCATCCCTCTAATGGACCCACTACTCTTGAATTGCAGTGACAAACTCTAGGGGTGAGGACATTATAGGGAAGCATCCCTCAGCTCTGCTCCATCAGGGGGAGACCCTGGGGGGAAAACCTGGATATAAATAATCAATTTATTCAGAGCTAATATTAATAATAAACAAATGTAAGGATTATGGTTTGGTTTTTTGGGGGGAAGATTATGGTTTTAGATCAGAATATAAACGTGTAAACTTAGAAATAGCAATATAATAAACTCTTAAATGTGGAGAATAATGGAAAGTAATATAATTAGGCTAAATTTCTAATATTTCATATCAAAGCAGACAAATCAAGCAATAGATGTGTAAATCAATTAGTTTGTGATATAAAGGGATTCATAAGAAAAATTTAATAGCTTAACAACCAAAATCAGGAGATAGAGTGGAAAAGAAAATTGGGAGAAAAATATGAGCGTACCAGTTTTTTCGGTGTTTAAAGGGAACAGTCGATATGCATGCTGTAAAACTAAAAAAATGAGAAACATTAAGATTATTGTTAAAATTTATAAACACCAACTCTACAAGATCTAACAATAGAGTATGTACCCTTCAAGCCACTGGGAAACACACTCAAAACAAAACACAGATATCCTCCATAAAAAAATGATAATTTAGAGTATGGTAACAACAAATCAAAACAAGGACTAAGAACAAACGTACCTGTCATGTCTGAAATATAAATAAGATGAACTCAACTATTAAAAAAAAAGAGACTCTCTGATTGAAGGAAAGCCTCTTGAACTCGGGGTGCTAATGAGATGCCCTCCAGGTGTAAGTGGGGAGAATCTCCTTCCATTGTGTTTTCAGCTGTACCTTTTCATTTTTTCTCCAAAGCAGCATTGCTTGTGCTTAGAATCTCCCAAATGTTTCATGAAATCATTTTGTTCAGCTTAAGGATCTAACGTTTTCTGCTGATAATCAAGACTCCGTTTCAAGCTGGCCTAGAGAGAAGCTACGCCATCCTTCTCTACGGCTTTGACTTTCCCTTTCTTCTCCAGGTGCCAGTACAAAAATTCCTTTCTCTTTCTTCACACCTCCAAGGAAAAGTTTCCAGTCGCGTCAAGCCTTAAGTTATCAATTGGCCATCTCCTTCAAAAACATAAAGACTTAGTTTTTAAAACTGGGCAGTTGAGATACCCCGTCACATGAGCAAAAAATTCTTGTGAATTTTTTTTAAAGATTTTATTTTTTTATTTGACAGAGAGATCACAACTAGGCAGAGAGGCAGGCAGAGAGAGAGGGGAAAACAGGCTCCCTGCTGAGCAGAGAGACCGATGTAGGGCTCGATCCCAGGACCCCAAGATCATGACCTGAGCCAAAGGCAGAGGTTTTAACCCACTGAGCCACCCACGTGCCCCTTTTTGTGACTTAATTCAACAGCAATGTACTAAACAGTGAACCAGTTGCTGACACCTCAAAGAAAGCTCCATAAGTCATGATGAGGCTGCACGTCACAGGCTATGAGATTGACAATTAGGTTCAAAAAATAAGAAACCTACACCATGAGTTTAAAAAATGGATGCCGCTGCGTTCCAATGGCCACATCAGCTTTAATGTCTCAACAGACTTGAGTAGGAAAATTCATTAAAATAAAACGCACTTGTAAAGAATGAAGCAGGTTGACGGATTGTGAGAAATATTTAAAAGCTCAGTGTGTGTGTGTGTTCAAACTGGTAAATCATGATGGGCAGGTCAAACTCCATGTCAGTTTAGAAGAAGGGCTCTCCACCTCAGTGAAAGCATTTGGATGATGCAATCAGAGGTCGGATGTGTTGCAATTTGTTAGCAATAATAGTTAAAGTGTAGAAGTTTGAGAATGATTTACTGAGTAAAAACCAGAGCAGTTTCAAAGCTACCCATATAACATTACTCTCGCTTGTATTTTGATATGCCTTGCTGAGCTTTAATAAAAGAGATTTAAATATAATTACTCCTTAGAGAATCCCAAATAAATCTGCGTGTAGCCATGGGAATATGTATAAACCGTTGGTTTAAATACTGATGGTTTGAAAACAACCTAAAAACAGGATTTTCAAAGGCACTGAAACCCAATGATATAGGGGTATTAGAGGAATAAACCAAGACATTGCCCTGAGAATACTTGGATTTTCCTAGGAAATCTAAAGTAACTATGAATTTCTTTTAAAGAAAATAAACACCTGGGAAAACTACCAAGAACAATGTGCAAATCCTCTTCCTTCATTTATCCAAGTAATTGAGCTGGCCCACCCCAAAAGGCATAAAATCTGTGGAATTTTTGTTCCCTAAGAGGTGGAGTCAAAACCCTAAGTAAGCCAGGACTGCCGTCTTTCATAACCAACTGTAATTTTATTGATTTTCATCTGTTACCCAAGTCTTGTTAAGAGAGATGAGAGGTCTGCCAAAGCAAATAGAAAGATGCATATCCTGCCATCTGAATTTATGTCATGTAGGCTACACCTATTGATGGAATTCAAAATTGGAGGTTGCCAGGAAACCAAGAGGAAAGTTCAGAGTGATGTATGTTCTCAGAGAACAAATAATACTTCTTTCTCTAATTTCTATCTTTTTCCCCCCGTGGAAGTTTATCCATATTTTGGTGACAAAATACAATACATGATATATTTATCAATGCCAATAGTGATTTTAGTATTATGGGTTATCGCTAAATACGATCAGTCCTCTACCTAATGCTTTTTTTTTCCCCTTATAAATTCCGGTGAAATAGTTTAAGTTTTATTATACTAAAGTTTTCCTTTTAGGATTTATGTAGAAAATAGTCAAGCCTGTTTTTAAGTTAAAATCATTTGACATTTCATTATAAAATTTAAATTTCTATAGATGATAAAGCTGAATCCTTTTTTATTATTCCTTAGTATTTCATAGAAGATTAAGAGGCCGTATTTATAGGAATTCTCTGTAAATCAGTCTTAACTGGCTTCACTTCACTTCACTTCTGTTATTTCCATAACATTTACTCATGTATTTACTATACAATATAACTCATATATTCATATTAAGAATCTCGTATCATATTTTCATATTAAGAATCTCAGATATTTTAAAACATTGATCATGATTCCCCCCTGACATTTTCCTTCCTAGTCTAAATATCTATAGCACCTAAACTTTCCTCTATTAAAAAAAATCTGGATGCTGTTCTATTTCTCAGTTTTAAGCATATCTTATCCCTGGATCCTGAGACTAATTTTTTTTCCTAAAAGAAATTTCAAATTTGAAACTTTAAATCAGGCTCAAATTCATGGCAGAAATATGTGGGAGAAAGCCTGACACTGAATTTGCAAAAATACTTGAAATAACAATAATTTAACCCTGTGGTGTGTCAGAGACTGCCAAATGCTAAGCAAAGATTAGTTCATATATTTGCCCTACTGATACCATGGATAGTGAGAGCGTTAGCTTTGTTATACAAAGGAGGAATAGTCTGCCTCAAAGAATATCTGACTAAAAGGACGCATGTGAAAATGTTCCCAAAACTTCAGTTTCTATGTAAGTGACATATTTTTTATTAAAGTTCAATCACTCTCTAAGTATAATAGGCCCATGCTTACCAATACGTAGATATAGGGAAAATAAGGTTATGTTAGCAATAAAAATACATAATCCATAAATCTGTTGAGAAATTACTTTGTTCCACACACTTGCTGGGAATGCAAAGGTGGAAAGATGCCATCTCCGTCATCAAAGTGTTTGGAGATGAATGGGGGAGGACTCCAAACACAGATCATTGCCATGGCCTAGGAACTGTGATCAAAGGTACTCAGTCTCATGAGGTAACAGAGAGGCCCCTAAACCCAACAAGGAATCTGAGACACTTGTACAAAGGCGCAATGCCTCAATCAGAGTTTTGATCACTTTCCAAAGAAGGAAACGGAAGAGCTGGAGGTGGATAGGGTGCTCCGGGAAAAAGGGGCACCATGAAGAGGGAGGGCCCTGAGGTCAGAATCAAGGGGTCCTGTGGCGAACTCTCAGCAGTGCTGAGCTGCTTAACACAATCCTGGGGTGGGGAGGTGAGGAGAGTGAAAATGTAGGGAGAGCTTATGCTTTATTCCCAACAGGCTAAGGAACTATGAAAATGTTTTCATCCAGAAAGGGTCATTGGTAGGTTTGTATTTTCAGGCTTTAGTTTAGGCAACTCATTAACTACCTGAAGCCTCAGTTTTCTCATTTGTAAAATTCGACAGGGGGAGGGTGGAGTAGATAACTTCTGACATCCTCTCTGGTTCAAAGATTTAGGAGATCAATTAAAGGGGCGCCTGGGTGGCTCAGTGGGTTAAAACCTCTGCCTTCGGCTCAGGTTATGATCTCAGGGTCCTGGGATCGAGCCCCGCATCGGGCTCAATGCTCAGTGGGGAGCCCGCTTCCCCCCTCTGCCTGCCTCTCTGCCTATTTGTGATCTCTCTCTCTGTCAAATAAATTAATAAAATCTTTTAAAAAAAATCAATTAAAGCAGAATTTTTTTTTTTCTTTTTGCCTTTCTGTAGTTGGCCATAAAGCTTAAAACCAGAGAGCACTCAGGGCCCTGGGTGGCTCAGTTGGTTAACTGTCCGACTCTTGATTTCAGCTCAGGTCTTGATGTCAGGGTATGAGATGAAGTCCTGAGTGGGAATCGCACTGAACACGGAGCCTGCTTAAGATTTCTCTCTCTTTCTGTCCCTCTGCCTCTCCCCCTCATGTGCTCGCTTACTCTCTCAAAAACAAAGAAACCCAGACAGAGCTCAAGGTCTTTAACTGAGACTGTAATTCCATTGTCCCCATGCCCCTTAATTGGAAATCCTATGTAAAGCAAGGGTGACTGCCAGCAGGCTCCACGCATGTGTGGGGCTATGTTGGGGAGGAAAACGATGGGTGGGGTGGGAGAGCTGGAGTTTACTATTGAAAGAGAAGCCATATATATCAGAATGCTAATGGACTTTCAGAGAAAATTAGTCCTAATGATAACAAGATTTAATAATCCACGAGTTTCACTATCATTACTGGCTTAGGAAAATTGCCTAGATGTGCTTGAAATATATTTTTATGCAGTCCCTTTGATTCCAGAATATTTTTCCTTGTTCGAACAGCATTGGAATATAATCGATCATCTGCCTCCCTCTGTAGAATTTATATACAGACCAACATTCTCAGATTGTTTTCTCTTTTCTTCTGCCGTAGTTTGACAAGCTGGAGAATTGCCATAAGTATTCATCTTCAAATATACCTTTGTCCTTCGGGGTGAATTTTCAACAAAGTCCTGAAAGTTATTAATGCTTCAACCAAGTCTCCTTTACCTTAACAAATGTATGTTCGAAAACACCAAAGAATGTGTTTCTCCCATTTTCCCCCACCCTCTCTCTCTCTATAGACACATATGCACACATTTACCTCTCCTCAAGAATACTCTGGACCTCCCTTCCCTACCCCCACGACCTGAACTTCTTTTAAAGTATAATGTAGTGGTTTATAATATTGATAAGAAATATCTTGTGGCATGAATTGATGTCCTTTATAAGCCAATCAAAGTCACTTCAAATCAAGTGTGAATTGTCTGGACCATTGCCCCAAACCTGCTCATTTTGCCCCTTTTGTTTAGTATCCATTATTGTAAGATATTCCAGGGAGTTTATTGTGTCTTAATAGCAGCTGCCTATTCTTATCATACGCTGGCTTATGTAACGTCGAAGAAATGACTTATGTACTTGGAGGGGAAAAATGCCATTTTTGCTGAAATTGGCAAGGCAAACACTCATTCTCTATTCTGCCCCTCTCTTTTTGAATATATTCCAGCTTATAAATGTATGTGATGGATTTAACAGGGCTACAAGCCATATATGTGCCATATCATTGAAACAGTATGCATCTGCCTATTATCTATAGCTCCTAATTTTATCTACAGAACCAGATGTGAAATCCAGAGTGCTCACGATCAAAGTACATGCTTACATATATACCTTTGTTAGGGAGGCGCTGTGATGTTCGGAAATCACAGAGGAAGAAAGAACAAAACATGGTATAATTCTGGCCCAGATTGTCTTCTGTTAGGCTGCAGTACACACACAGCCTATGTGTTTGCATCGGAACAATGGCTGTCCAAGTACGAACTCGGTATACAAATGATCAGCCATCCCGGGTCTGCATTTGATCCACAGCCTTCGACTTCAAGCACTGAGCGCAGTGGGTGCCAAGTAATATCAATCATCCTATTTTTGCCCTGTCCCTGGTAAGAGATGGCATTTGTTTTCCTGATTCAGAAGATAAGCCAGACATACTGGGAAAAAAATGCGAATGTGGAAAAAAAAAAACAAAGACACCAAAAAAAACCCACCCAAGCCTTGTTGAAAAATTTTTGAACTAAAAATACATCATGTTAAATATCTTTTATAAAGTGGAATTACAGTGGAACTTTAATTATCTGAAATAAATGAGAAAAGGATGACCAAAAACAATACAGAATCAAAAAGAAACTTAAATTTCACTCTAAAGCCAAGTGTGTCATTTTTTTATAGGTAGCTGATTTAATTGCCAGATTGTTTCCTGGGGCAGAGCAACCCCTTTTGCACTTGCTCACATGAAGACCTTCTGTGTTCAGTGCAATCAGGTCTCTTCCACGGATCTCTTCAGGCTGGAAACAGGTTTCCAATAAGAAATTAAATACTGCATTTTCTATTTTCATACGTAAATTGAAATCTGCAAATAGCTTCCGTGGTTTATTTTTTTCTTTTAAAGAAACCAATTTTTTCGACAGATATTGAGCCCAACAACTTCTTCTACCGCCTTTTCTAGGCTGCAAATTATTCCTTAGCAATCTGAGTGAGACCACATCAATTTCCCAAACAAAAAGCTCACGTGGTATGTATGCGATGAGGGCCTGTGAACTTGTGACACCAGAGTTCAACCCCTGACTTTCAGAAGCGGCATCTGAAAACATTATTTGTAGAAAAGCCTCTCTAAGGCTTGTGGGGCCACTGAGGGGCGTCGGAACACGAGCCACCTGCACTTTCCAACCGGACTGCGCTGGAAACAACCTACCTACAAAGAATCACGCTAAGAAAGCTCCAAAAGAGAGCTGTACAATCCATCGCCTCAACTCCAACAAAAGCCACACGTTTCAAGGAGCTAAAAATTCCAACGAAATGAAATGTGAGTAAGGAGCTGCTTTTTCAAAATTGGACCAGAATTGGACCTGAGTGGAGACAGAATTCCTGGCCAAGCCCGTCCCAAAGCCAGCGCAGCTGCAGGGCAAGGGGAAGTAGACTCTGTCTCCTAATGGGTGGCGTGGCGTGCTCCTGTGGAACAAAGGCAGGGATGGAGACCATGTTTGGAGACTAGTCACCGCCAAGGGTGAACAGGGCAATCTCCGAAGGAACCCACGTAGCTCCTTTTTTTTTTCTTTTTCTTTAAGAGAGAGAGAGAGGTCAGAGGGTCAGAGAGAGAAGCAGACTCCCCGCAGAACAGGGAGTCCTATGTGGGACTGGATCCTGGGACTCCAGGATCATGACCTGAACTGAAGGCAGTCGCTTAACCAACTGAACCACCAGGCGCCCCTCCTTTTTTTTTTTTAAAGATTTATTTTATTTTATTATTTATTTGACACAGAGAGAGAGAGAGAGAGAGAGAGAGAGAGAGATCACAAGTAGGCAGAGAGGCAGGGAGAGGGGGAAGCCGGTTCCTTGATGAGCATAGAGCCGGATGTGGGGCTCGATCCCAGGACCCTGAGATCATGACCCCGGCCCAAGGCAGAGGCTTTAACCCACTGAGCCACCCAGGTGCCCCCCATAGCTCCTACTTTTTGAAGGAGATATAAGCAAGGGCTATAAGCACGTTGGGGGGGTGGGGAGTCCAACAGTGTCACCAGATTTTCTTAAAAAGGCTTTGACTATGCCATTTGCCTCAGACTAGTTGAAAGAGGTTAAGTTGGGGAAAGTTTTTCTAGCTCAGTTATGACCTAAACACAAACAGCCCAACCAACAAACCAGTGTTCCATTCACGATTTTCAACCTGGTACGTGCCAAGGAAGTTTCGTTCATTTGATATTTTTCCATGTTGCCTGGGGACTCTTGGAAGCTGCATGCCCCCCCAGCTACAGTCAGGCTTCCTTTTGATACATAGTTTCAGCCCTACTACTCAACTTTCTATAGAAAACTTCCCTGAAACTCATCAGCATGTCTGTCTCACAACAGAAAACTAGGATGACCAAATAGTCCAATAAATAAAGGGAAAAAAAGTTTCTCACATTTGTATTTCCTGCCACATAGAGTCTCAGTTTGCTCTTTCTGGTAACCAGCAATCTCTCAAAAACAAAACAAAACACAACACCCAAAACAAAACAAAATACCAGTAATCTGTGCTGATATGGCTACTTTATCTCATATTTGCTCTTCAGTTAACTATGACCAAAGTCCTTCCTTAATCCTTGACCAAATTTGCCATCTCTGAGATTATCAACAATCTTGTTGCAAAATCCTGTCGCTACTTTTCAGTGCTTAATCTTACATGATTTTTCTCTTGCATTAGACCTCGAGATTTTCTTTCTCCCAACTCTGCAATCTTTAGCTTTTAATGTAGCATTCTCTTTGTATTTCTGTCTCTTTACTCACCCCTTCTCAGTTTCATTCACTGATTTCTATATATTCTAATACTCCTTCTATACTGGTCCCTCATTATTATGTCTATCTTCCTCTTCCCACTTTCTCCAATTAACTAAACTATTATTAAATATTATTTAATGCCTTCTAGATGTGTCCACCAGGATATAAGCAAGGCAAGAGCTCTCAACATATGCAGTTTTTTCCTGCTCTGTTAATTCTTTATCATATGTAATAGCCCTGCTTTCCACCTGGCCCCTAAAGTCATTATCTTGACATTATCCCTCTCCATCAAATCCCATTTCAAGTTTAAGCACTACCAATTGTAATTTTTCCCTTCATCTTCACTAACATTGCCAGGCTTCGGTACCTGTGATCCCTCATCTGAACCAAAGAAGAAGCTACTCATTGTTTTTGAATTGCGACATAACACAAATCTGTAAACAATGACAAGCTTGTCATTGCCAAAGTCTCAAAAAGCCCGTGACTTTCTGTGATCAACAAGCTTGTCCTTGACTTGGTCTTTAACAGTCTGTCTCTCCCAAGGTCTTCCTCTTCTAACTCATGCTCTAAGTTACAGTCATACAAAATGACTTATTGGCTAAAGATACTGTGTGGTCTTAACTTGTACTGGTCACTTTTGGTACATTGGTTCCAATTGATTCGTGGGTTCCAGATCTCAGGTCAGGTGTCACGTGAGCACCTAGGTTTAGGTCCAAGCTGACCACATACTAGCAGGGTGCTCTTGGGAGAGATACATAACTTTTCCAATTCTTACTATCCTTATCCATAAAACAGTCATAATATAAAACCTACTTCAGATTATTGTAAATATTAAATGAGGTAATATCTCTGAAGTGGTTTTAAGGTGCCTGACAGATAATAAGCACTAATAAATATAATATTTTTACAATATTAAGTGCAGACATATGCAAAGGGATTTGATTCAACTACCAGCAGGAGAAAATGTTTGTGGTGGGATTCACATATACTAGGTTGTAGGCAAAGACTTGTAGACATGTGGCATTTGTTTATGTCATGGGGCAAAGAGAGGAAACAGTCCATCAGTTACCCCTCTGAGCCACAGAGAAATTAGGTTGATGTCTACTGCTCTTTTGCTCCAATTTGTTATTCTCGCTAATGGATGAAATGGAGCATGATGGTAGCTTTAGGGGCTAAAGAGCACAGTCAAGTATATATTTTACCACTCGGACACTGAAATCAATCAGAAAATCTGCAAGACTGACATTAGGCATTAGAGGAATTCTGGAGTGGAGTAGTATCCGGTCTGCTGTGCAAGACAGGCCTGTCTTGTCAGTTGGATGATACATTTTTCTCCAAGTTTTCTTCTCTCACTCCCAGTTAGTGTCAAGTATTTCTGATTAAAATTTAACAGCTGCCATAGTTCCTGCCCATTTATTTACTGCTGAAACTGATACTGCTGCTTACAATGGGTGTTCTGTGCTATTTTAGCCAGTTTGTTCCAGATACATTTTATTGTTTTAAGTGTGTTTATTGGCCAATTGCTTTATGACCATTTTAGTATTCTTTACAATAACCATCTGTAGCTAACATGAATTTGAAGTTTTCCATTCCAAATACACCCCAGTGACTATCAAGTAAGGAATACAGGATTTTGTTCTAAGCTGACTAGTCAGGCGGTTAAACCTAAAGTAAAACTCTAAAATATAAAGTTTATAACCTTAACATTTAAACAAAAATATTTTATTAATCTATTGGCTTTTTTTTTTCCTTATACAAACATTTGTTGGCAGTATTCAGGCTTTTCAGAAAATCACTTCCAGTTCCTGGCTTTATCTTTACATGAATTTTTATATAAAGCTTAATGGATTCTAAATGTGTACAAGTAATAGATAAGGTGCTATAAAATTGATACTTAATGCTCAGTTTATAGAAACCTGGATATTGCCAAGGTATGTGGTGTCTAGCCAGTATTTATTTTCAAAACAGAAGAGTATTAAGAAAAGAGTAAGATAAATATTATGCTGTGAATTAGTATTTAGAAAATTTGAGAGTATGAGTAGTTTAGATCACAAAGGCAAAGTAAAATTGGATAGTTAAAAAGTTACTCTAGGCTATTATAGCCCTATAAAATATTGGCATGTGAAATTGTAACTATTTCAAGCTGAGGTCATGTTTTTTTCCCCACTTTTCCATAATAAAACAGACTTGTTTTCATAATCACTCAAGGCATGCACTCAAAAGAATCAGAAATATTGTGAAATCATTCTTAATCAATAGGTTCCTAGGCATTATTAAACACATAACCAAATGCTATCTGTAGTCACAGTTCCAAATAGTGAATCATTCATTGTGTAGGAGTTCTAATCAAACAGCCTGGGTAGTGATCCCACCTTTGTCATTTTTTAGATAAGAAACACTATACACATTATTTAATTTGTAAGCCACAGTTTCCTTGTTTCTAAAATTAGGGATAATAATTAGTGCCTTGTAGTATACTGTAATTATGTAAAATGCCTATGTATATGTAAAAAGCATATGCATATAGTATAAAGTAAGTGATTTCTGTAGATGTTAATGATTCACTTTATCAATAATTTGAACTTAGATATTTTTAATATATAAAACATATTTTACACATTTCACATGATTAAGCTTTGCATATTTAATTTATGTCTCTGTATTTATATGGGTTTATTGTAGGTAGCACATATTTGGGTCTCATTTTTTATTCGAACTGATAATCTTTATCTTTTAACTAATGTATTTAGATCATTCACAGTTAAAGTGATTTTTGATATGGTTGGATTAATACTTCTTGCTCGCTATGTCTCTTTGCTCCATTTGTACTGTATTTCTCTTTTCTTTTTGTATTTCCTTAGGCTAAGTTCACTTTATTACATTTTATCTCTACTGACTCATTAATTATACATCTCTAAAAAATGTTTTTAGTGATTACCTTGGGACTTACAGTATGCATTTCAAATTAATTTGAGTTTACCTTCAAATTGTAATATACTCTTTTACATGTAGCACAAGGCCATTACAACAATATATTCTTAATTCTTCCCACCCATCCTTTGTGCTATTATTGTCATAGGTTTTATCTCCACATATGCCATATGTATTAGTCAGTTATCTCTTAGCTCATTTACAAATAGGAAATAAATTTTACCTATTTTCATTCCAGATCCTATTCACTTCATCTTCTGTGTTTAGGTCCAAGTTTCTGACTGTATTATGTTTCTTACACTTGAAGAATTTCCATTGGAGTATGTCTGGCAGGGGAATGCCTGGGTGGCTCAGTTAGTTAAGTATCTGCCTTCAGCTCAGACCATGATCCCAAGACCCTGGGATGGAGCCCTGCATCAGGCTCCATGCTCAGCGGGAAGCCTGCTTCTCCCTCTCCCATTCCCCCTGCTTGTGTTCCCTCTCTTGCTCTCTCTCTCATTCTCTCTCTGTCCAATAAGTAAATAAATAAATAAATAAATAAATAAAATCTTAAAAAAAAAGAGTATGTCTGGCAATGAATTCTCTTAGTTTCTGTTTGAGAATTAAAAAACAATGTCTATTTCACTTCTTTCTTACTAAGATTCTGAGTTGACAGATGCACCCCCTGCCCTGCAATACTTACATATGTCACTACATGTTCTTTCTTGAATAGTTTCTTTTTTTATTTTTTTTTAAGATTTTATTTATTTATTTGACACAGAGAGAGAGAGATCACAAGCAGGCAGAGAGGCAGGCAGAGAGAGAGGGGGAAGCAGGCTCCCCGCCGAGCAGAGAGCCCGATGCGGGGCTTTGACACACTGAGCCACCCAGGTGCCCTGCTTGAACAGTTTCTGAGGGGAAGACTGGTTTAATTATTGCACTTTTTCTTTGGTAGATACGATTTTTTTTTCTTCTTCTGGCTCATGTCAAAATTTTCTCTCTGCCTTTGATTTTCTGAAGTTTGAATACCATATGCCTAGGGAAGTATGTGTTAATGTTTGATATTTTTCCTCCTTGGTGTTTTGTGAGCTTATTGGATTGTGGTTTCCTGTTTGTCACTAATTTTGTAAAATTATCTGCCATTACTTCTTTTTTCTTCTCTCCTCTCTTCTTTCCTTCTCTCCTGTTTCCTCTCCTCTCCTCTCCCCTTCCCTTCCCTACTCTTTTCTTCTCTTTTAAGTAGACTCCATGCCCAGCGTGGAGCCCAGTGTGGGGCTTGAACTCACAATCCTGAGATCAAGACCTGAGCTGAGATCAAGGGTCGGATGCTTAACTAACTGAGCTGCCTGGGAGTCCCACTTGCCATTATTTCTTCAACTATTTCTTCTGTTCCCATTTTCTCTCTCTTTTCCCTCTTGTGTATATGCTACTGTGTTTGAAATTGTCCGACATTGTTGGGTGCTCTGTTTGTTGTTTTTGTTGTTGTTGTTCATTCTTTTATTTTCTTTGTATTTTAGTATGGGTAGTTTCCTCTCACCTATCATTGATTGCACAGAATCACTCCTTGACTGTGTTGAGCTACTAATGAACCTGTTAGAGGCCTTCATATTTGTTACTGATTTTTTTCTTCTAGTATTTGCATTTGATTCTTTCTTACATTTCATCTCTCTGCTGAATGACTCATATGAGATTGCATGTTGTCTACTTTGTTTTATTAGAGCCGATAACATATTAATTGTAATTATTGAAAGTTTTCTGATAGGTCCAACATCTGTGTTATAGCCGGTCTGATCCTAATAGTTGCTTTGTCTCTTCTGTGAGTGTGTATCTATGTGTGTGTGTTTTCCTTTCATATGCCTTAGAATTTTTTGTTGAAAGAGACATCTTGTGTAGGGGTATAGAGACCGGTGAATGTTATTTAAAGCTGGAGATGAGCATTCTCTTTCTATAGCTTGATCTTTTTTTTGGTATTTAATTTAAATTTTAGTTAGTTAACATACAGTGCAATATTGGTTTCTGGAATAGAATTCAGTGATTCATCACTTACCTATAACACCCAGTGTTCATCACAACAAGTGCACTCCTTAATACCCATCATCCATCTAGCCCATCCCCTACCCACCTCCTTCCATCAATCCTCAGTTTCTTCTCAATCATTAAGAATCTCTTAAGAGTTTGTTTTCCTCTCTCCTTTTTTTCTTTTCCCACTTCCCATCTGTTCATCTGTTTTCTTTCTTAAATTCCATATACGAGTGAGATTATATGGTATTTGTCTTTCTCTGACTGACCTATTTCACTTAGTATAATAAACTCTAGTTCCGCCCATGTTGTTGCAAATGGCAAGATTTCAGTATTTTTTATGGCTGAGTAATATTCTATTACATATCAATCACATCTTCTTTATCCATCATGAGTCAGCCCAGATGTCTGGGCTGGGGAGTACCCCTTCCAATCTCTTCATTCTCACCAATATCTGTTATTTCTTATGTTGTTAATTTTAGTCCTTCTGACAGGTGGAGGTGATATCTCATCATGGTTTTGATTTCTATTTTCCTGATGATGAGTGATGTTGAGCATCTTTTCATGTGTCTGTTAATCATCTAGATGTCTTCTTTGGAAAAGTGTCTATTCATGTCTTCTGCCCATTTCTTAACTGTATTATTTGTTTTTTGGGTGTTGAGTTTGATAACTTCTTCATAGATTTTGGATACTAACTTTTTATCAGATATGTCATTTGCAATTATCTTCTTCCATTCTGTAGGCTGCTTTTTAGTTTTGTTGATTGTTTGCTTTGCTGTGGAAAAGCTTTTTATCTTGATGAAGTCCCAATAGTTCATTTTTCCTTTTTTTTACACTTGCCTCTGGCAATGTGTCTAGTAAGAAGTTGCTACAGCTGAGGTCAAAGAGGTTTCTGCCCGTGTTCTTCTCTAGGATTTTGATGGTTTCCTGTCTCATCTTTAGGCCTTTAATCCAATTTATTTTTGTGTATGGTGTAAGAAAGTGGTCCAGTTTCATTCTTCTGCATGTTGCTGTCCAGTTTTCCCAACACTGTTTGTTGAAGAGACTGTCTTTTCCCTATTGGATATTCTTTCATGCTTTGTTGAATATTAGTTGACCATATATTTCTGGGTCCATTTCTGGGTTCTTCATCCTGTTGCATTGATCTATGTGTCTGTTTTTGTGTCAGTACCATACTGTCTTGATGGTTACAGCTTTTTAATATAGCTTGAAATCCAAAATCGTGATACCTCTGGTTTTGTTTTTCTCTTTCAGGATTACTTTGGCTATTTGGGTTTTTTTGTGGCTGCATACAGACTTGAAGATTGTCTGTTCTAGCTCTGTGAAAAATGCTGGCCATATTTTGATAGGGATTGCATTAAATGTGTAGGTTGTTTTGGGTAGTATAGACATTTTAAAAATGTTTGTTCTTTTCATCCATGAGCATGGAATGTTTTTCCATTTCTTTGTGTCCTCTTCAATTCCTATCCTAAGTGTTCTATAGTTTTCAGAGTACAGATCTTTTACCTCTTTAGTTAGGTTTATTCTTAGGTATCTTATTGTTTTGGGTGCAATTGCAAGTGGAATTGATTCCTTGATTTCTTTTTCTGTTGCTTTGTTATTGATGTATAGAAATGTAACAGATTTCCACACATTGATTTTCTTTTCTGCAACTTTGCTGAATTCATGTGTTAGTTCTAGCAATTTTTTGGTAGAATATTTCAGGTTTTCTATATAGAGTATCATGTCATCTGCAAATAGTGAAAGTTTGGCTTCTTCTTTGCTGATTTGGATGAATTTTATTTCTTTTTGTTGTCTGATTGCTGAAGCTAAGACTTCCAGTACTGTTTTAAATAATAATGGTGAGAGTGGACATCCTTGTCTTATTCCCAACCATAGGGGAAAAGTCTCTCAGTTTTTCTCCACTGAGGATGATATTAGCTCTGGGCCTTTTATATATGGCTTTTATGATGTTGAGATATGCTCCATCTATCCCTATTTTGTTGAGGGTTTCTATCAAGAATCGATGCTGTATTTTGTCAAATGATTTTTCTGTATCTATTGACAGGATGATATGGCTCTTATCCTTTCTCTTATCAATGTGATATATCACGTTCATTGATTTGCAAATATTGAACCACCCCCGCTTTTCAGCTTGATCTGAAGCACAGAATTTGTGCTAATCTACTCAGGAATTGGGCAAAGTTTGGGGTTTATTGTTCTTATGGTTACCCTGCGTGTATCTCAGGCTTAAAATCCCTCTAGTGATGCCCTGAGTTTACAGTGTAGGCTGGTTTGTTAGAGGTTCTCTTGTTGTATATTCTTCCTTTGCTTTTCACCTTCACTTTACCTTATTGCCCAATAAGGATTGGTATCTTGCAGCTCTCCCAGCTGTATTTCACTGCTATTTTTCTCTAAGGCTATTAGCCTCGTTGGGGGGTTTGGGGGAAAGAGCATTCCCTGATGTTTGATTATGCCTCAGTGTCAGTCAGGGCTCTATTCTTGGAACTGGCCAATGTCCTTCACAAGTGCTCTGCCTCTCCAGCTGCAGACCTGGACCTTTCAAGTGTTTCTCCCATAGCAGAAATATAGATACCCAAATGGTATCCTTCCCATAGGAGGAATGCTGCTTCAATTCCCATAGGAGGAATGCTGCTGCTTTTTTTTTTCTTCCCTGCTCCCTTCCCCCAAGTGCAGTGGATTTCTACCAGTACCTTAAGGCGATGGTTTTCATTGCTCTTCCCATCCTGTAGTGGAGATGGAGGAGATGGGCTTGGGCAGTTTGGGCAGTGACTTCTGTTCCCTTTCTCAAGTCAGCAGCATGAAAAAAATCTTTCTCAGGAATTCTTCCAAATCTTTTCTACAAGTGCTGCCAGTAAGAATGTGTCTCTGTATCTTCAACATCCAGAGGCTTTACATTCTCACACTAGCCCACACTCAGCCTCTGACAATTTCTGAAAACATTTTAGCTGTATCTTATTCCATTTTATGTAGAGTCTAGCAGAGTCTGTCATAGGTAGGTAAATGTTGAAGTGCTATTTATCTTTATAGGCATCTGTCTCTCTCCATATTTGAGGTTTCTTGTTTGCCCTGAGACCTCAATTCTTTGATGGATCCAGCTTTTTTCTTGTTGCAATAGTGAGAATGATATTCTTTACAGCTCTCTATATCTCCAAGCTGAAACCAGAAGTCTTTTAATCATTAATTTGATAACAACATAGAAGCAAATAAATGAAAGCTTCTATGAAGCAGGTTTTATTATTATTTTACTTATATTACAATGGAAGTCATTTGAATATATTAAATGAGTAAGTAATTATAAGAACAATGAAGAAATATCAAGACATATTTTGGGAATTTTTTCAGTTTCATCAGAAAAAATAATTTGAATTTATTGTCTGTGAATTTTGTATATAATTGTTAAAAATTAAAATGAAAAAATTGACACAAATCAATTAATGTCAATTAATCAATTACTCCCTTAATAGAATGAAAGAAAAGTATCATATAGTCATCTCAGTAGATATAGAAAAGGCATTTACAAAATTTAATATCAATTCATGTTAAAAACACTTAGTAAGGGGCGCCTGGGTGTCTCAGTGGGTTAAAGCCTCTGCCTTTGGCTCAGATCATGATCTCAGGGTCCTGGGATCGAGCCCCACATTGGGCTCTCTGCTCAGTGGGGACCTGCTTCCCACTCTCTCTGCCTGCCTCTCTGCATACTTGCCATCTCTCTCCTCTCCGTCAAATGAATAAATAAAATCTTTTAAAAAAACCAAACACTTAGTAAATTAGAAATAGAAGTAACATATTCAGGCACCTGGGTGGCTCAGTTGGTTTAGCATCTGCCTTTGGCTCGGGTCATGATCCCGGAATTCTGGGATCCGAGTCCCACATCTGGCTCCCTGCTCAGTGGGGAGCCTGCTTCTCCCTCTGCCTCTCACACCTCTTGTGCATGCTCTCTCTCTCTCATTCTCCTTCTCTAATAAATAAAATCTCTAAAGAAAAAAAAGAAGTAACATATTCAACATAATAAAGAGTATATATTGACAAGCCCACAGCTAACATCATACTCAATAGTGCTGAAAGCTTTTGCTCTGAGACCATGAACAAGACAAAGGTGGACATTCTCACCACTCCTATTCAGCAAAGTACTGGAAGTCCTAGCTAGAGCAGTCAGGCGAGAAAAAAAAATAAAAGGCATTAGAATTAGAAAGGAAGAAGCAAAATTGTCTCTCTTTGCAGATGACATGATTCCATATAAGAAAATTCTAGGGCGCCTGGGTGGCTCAGTTGGTTGGGCAACTGCCTTTGGCTCAGATCATGATCCTGGAGTCCCGGGATGGAGTCCCACATCGGGCTCCCTGCTCTGAGGGGAACCTGCTTCTCCCTCTGACCTCTCCCCTCTCATTCTCTCTCTCTCTCTCTCAATTAAATAAAATAAATCTTTAAAAAAAAAATTCTAAAGACAACCAAAAAACTCTTAAAACTAATCAATGAATCAGTAAAGTTGCAGGACACAAAATTAACATGCAAAAATCGGTTGTGTTTTTATACACTAACAATTTTTCGGAAAAGAAATAAATCAATCCTGTTTACAATAACATCAAAAACAATAAAATACTTCAGAATCAATTTAATGAAGGAGGTAAAAGATCTCTACTCAGAAAACTGCAAGACATTGATGAAAGAAATTGAAGAAAATGTAGATAAATGGAAAAGTATCCTCTGTTTATAGATTGGAAAAATTAATATCGTTAAAAGATCAACACTACCAAAAGCCATCTATAGATTCAATGTAATCCTTATAAAGATTTCAATGACATTTTTTGTAGACATGGAGAAAACACTCCTAAAATTTATATGTAACCATGAAAGACTGCAAATAGGCAAAGAAAACCTGAGAAAAAAGAACAAAGCCAGAGATACAACACTTCCTGATTTCAGGCTATGCTCTGAAGCTATAGTCATTAAAATGGTATGGAACTGGCATAAAAACAAATAGACCAATAGATCAGAGTAGCAAGCCCAGAAATAATCCCAAGCATATACTGCCAACTAATATTTAACAAGAGAGTCAAGAATACTCAGTGGAGAAAAGATAGTATCTTCAATAAATGGTACTGGGAAAACCGGATATTCCCAAATAAAAGAATGAAAGGACCCCCATCTTACACCATTCAAAAGTTAATTCAAAATGGATTAAAGCCTTAAATGTAAAACCTGAAACCATGACACTCTTAGAAAAAAAACAATGGGAAAAACCTTCTTGACACAGATCTTGTTAATTATTATTTTGGAAATCACACCTAAAGCACAAGCAACAAAACAGACGAACAAAAACAAGTGGGACTACCTCAAACTAAAAATTTCTGCACAGTAAAATAAGCCATCAATAAAATAAAAAGGAAATCTATTTGCAAACTATGTATCTGATAAAGGGTTAATATCTCAAATATTTATAGAACTCATACAACCCAATAGCCCCAAACCAAATAATCTAATTTAAAAATGAGCAAAAGACCTAAATAGACATTTTTCCAAAGAAAATATATAAATAGTCTACAGATACATGAAAAGATGTTCAACATCACTAGTCCTTAGGAAAGTGCAAATTAAAACCACAATGAGGTATCACCTCATGCCTGTTAGAATGGCCATAATAAAAAGATAAGTGATAACAAATGCTGGCATGGGTGTGGAGAAAAGAGAACATTGTGCACTGTTGGTGGGAATGTAAATTGGTGCAGCCACTATAGAAAACAGTATGGCGGTTCCTGAAAAAATTAAAAATAGAACTACCATATGATACAACCATTCCACTTCTGGGAATATATCCAAAAGAAAGGAAATCACTAACTCGAAAAGATATCTACACTCCTATGTTCATAGCAGCATTATCTACAGTAGCCAAGACATGGAAACAACCTAAGTGTTCACTGATGGATGAATGGATAAGGAAACTATATAATTAATTATATAATTATAATTAAACTATATGTTTATGTTTTATTACATAGATTGTATCGATATTATCTATAATATTAATATTAATGTATTCTATTAATTAAGTTATATATATTATGGCTGGATACTATTCAGTCATAAAAATTATGAAATCCTCTGTGACAGTACAGATGGACCTTGAGGACATTATGCTAAATGAAATAAATCAGACAAAGAAAGACAAATCTCACTTAAATGTAGAATCTAGTAATAATAATAATAATAAACCATCAAATTCATAAAAAAAGGGATCAGATTGGTGATTACCAGAGACCAGGGGAGGGAGAAAGAGGAATTGTAGGAAGGTGGTCAAAAGGTACAAAATTCCAGTTATAAGAAAAATAAATACCATGGACATATGATACAACATGGTGAATACAGCTAACACTGCTATATGATATATAGGGAGGTTGTTAAGATAGTAGAACCTAAGAGTTCTTATCACAAGGAGAATTTGTTTTCTTTCCTTTTTATTGTATCTATATCAGATGATGGATGTTCATTAAACCATTTTCTAAGATATATACATCAAACCATACCTTAAACTTATACAGTGGTGTATGTAAATTATTTCTCAATAAAATTAGAATAAATGAATAAATAGACCTTTATTGTTATAGTCCAACTATCAAAAAATACAATGTGATTTAATGAATTCTTCCTCTGATCAAGGAGGGTCTTATTTCCATAGCATATCAGATGATAGGATAATTTGGACTACATATATCAGAGAATTATGACGTAAGTCATTTAAACATTAGAAAACATGATACCTTGAAAGAAGTCTGGAGACGATGGTTCTAAGGCTGGTGAATTCAGAGTCTCAACAAAGACTTGTCTCTAGCCTGAAATAATGTGTGCAAAATCATTTCCAATGACTCATAGGAGCCAAGCAAGAGCAGACGTGGAGCCCAGGCACTGGAATATGTGAATGTGTCACTCAGAAATATCAGCCCCAAAACGGCATAAATTCCCAGTAGAGAAGAAGTGGAAACAGTATTTTCCAGTTTCCACATACATCTTTCAGATTGTCTATGGCTATTTGACACCTTCCTTTCTGCATCAGTTCTGACTTTGATAACACTGGCTTATTATGAGCCAGTATTATTCTAAGTACTTTATAAGCAATAGCTCATGCAATGCTCACAATAATGCTACAAGACAGTTACTGTTATTATTCTCATTTTATAAAGGGGGAAAATAAAATCCAGGGGTGTCCAGTTACTTGCTCAAATTCACAAAGCCAGGAAGAAATGAATATGGGATCTGAATATGACTTCCTAATTCATACTCTTATGTAGTGTGTTGTCCGGCCTTGAGTATTTTCTGTCTTTGAGATATATATATATATATATATATATATATATATATATATATATATTTTACTGATCTTTCTCTGTTCCATTCATTGGTTCTTCTCCTTGCTCTAAAATAAGAGCTCTCCCCAAAGTGCTATTTTTCTCTTCTGTGAGCCATCTTTTTTTTTTTCTGTGAGCCATCTTGATCCCAAGACTTGAACTACCATTGACTACTGAGGCAATGATGAACGAATATACTGTCCAACCAATTTACACTTTCTCTTCTAACTTTAAACCTCTAGCAAATCTTCCCCCAGATCCCTTTCAGCTGATGCATTGCTTCTTATCACACCAAAAAGAGAAAAAACTCGACAAGAGAACTTCCACATGGTAGCCACCAATCTTGCTTCTTTTCAGTGTCTTTTTTTGTTTCATCCACTCTTCAGATCTCTAAACAATAGCTTCTTGTGCTCAGATTTTGAAACTTATTTCCTCAATTCCTTGATGGTTCTCACATCGATTTCCAGTCCAGACCTTCCCTCAAAACTGCTGTGTTTGGCCTCTCTCTTTGGTGTCTCTCCATGTGGCATCATAGGCATTTCAAACAGCAATCCCCAAACTGAAGCCCATCTGAACCCACTACGAAAACCTACTCCCCTGCTTCTTCTCCAACTCTATAGAAGACAACTGTCATTTCAGTGTTCAGACCCCTGAACCACGGAGTCAGCCCTGATACTTTCAACACTCTACATTTATTTAGTGAACAAATTCACTTGGCTTTATCTTCAAAATACATTCAGAATACATCCAGAAATACATCTAAGCTACCACCACCTCTTACCTCAAATTCCGTAATGACTTCTTATGGTGAAGAGTACCATCTGACACAATGTATCCTTCTTTATCATTAAGAGAAACTGATTTTTAGCTGGCACATGGCCTCCCTGAATGAAAACTATACTAGTCAGGCTTCCTTACTTCTAAGCAGGGCACATACCCGAGCTCTGACCAATGGGATATTAGCACAAGTGAGCTTTGAAGGAACACGTCTAAAATGAGGAAGGAAGCTCCTTCCTCCAGCTTGGATGCCCCAAGTTCTGCCCGTTGCTCTCTGGAATGTGGATGAAATGGCTGAAATAAAACAATCCCCAGAACCAACCTGGAAGGATTGGAATTTCATAAAAGGAGCTTATAGATTTCCTTACTAAAAGATGTTTTTTCATCCCTTCCACTCACTAGGGAGGTGTATAAGAAGACGCTCAGAACCTGTGGTCTGTGATTTGTACCATTATGACTAGTTTTATTCATTCCATTTTATCTGTATTATTTAGCAGAATTAAAACTGATTTAGAGCCAAATTTGAGCATGTAACGGAGGTGAATATTCCTTACTCTGTCAAGAAGGGAGATGGGCAAAGGAGAAAGTGGTATTAAAAACACTAGGAACTACGCTCTGGTCTTTTTTCATGTTGTCAGGCTGAGTCCTCACAACAACCCTCTGTGGCAGAGTTATTACCACCTCTTAGGGATGAGATATTCAAGGCTCAGAGAGGCTCCCTCAGCATGGTGCTGACAAGGCAGGGCTAGGTTTCACCCCAGTGACTGAGTATGGATTTGCTGATTTGAAAGCAGATTGGTATAGTGTAGAAAATATTGGGCTAGTGCTAAAGTTTTACATGGATTTGTCCCATAGAAATAGAGAAACAGTCCTCACTCATCAATATGTCATCACTTTTTAGTGATGGCTTCATGCTATGCAGGGAGCTAGCACAGGGCCCAGAACATAAAGGATGCATAGGAAACACTCATTCCCTGTCTCATCCCTTCCTTCTCCCCCTTGGTAAGACACAGCACAAATGAAGAAGAAACGCACCTGTAAAACAATGTAAAGTCTTTGTGAAATATGTGAAATAAATATTTGAAAGCTTGAAATACATGAAATAAATAATTGTATATAAGGCATGTCCCAGAAACGGTTCCTGTAATACTCACTGTTTAGTGTTTAATCTAAGGGTGTGTTGGTTTTCTAGTTTGCTCTGTAAGCCTGGGAAACAAACTATCAAGGGTATTAAAACAACCCCAGAATCACTGTAACCACAGTTTTCAGATAAAAAATGCTCGATATGGTTCATCTACTGGTGGGAAACCCAGAGCAGTACCATTTTCTATTTTTGCATAGAGAGCCCACCTCCGAGATGCCCAGACCTTTTGTCTGCCTTGACTTCAACTTACTAGCAAAGATAGTTGGCATTCATAGGTTGTCTATTTATAGGCAGCTACAGTGAAGCAGCAATCTTCTCACAGTAAAGTCTGTGGCTTTCATGTTTGCACTATTATGTGTGGCCTTCTAAGTTCTAACAAATTAGTTCAACGATGTCTCATTTATAACAAAATTTGTTTTCGATTCAAATCTCATCACCCTGCGCAGACTTGAAAAGAAAGGCAACAAAATCAAATCCTCTGTTTCTAGTTTCAATTTTTTGATGTGGAATTTTTTTTAAAGAACTCTATACTTGAATGCTAAACAGTAAAATTCCATTTGGCAGCACTTAGGATCATACTTGGGAAATATTCATTAACATTCAGTAATTTAAGAATCCTTAGTGTCTAATTATCAAAGTGAGTTTAATTACCACAGGCACCCATTCATTTAATTGGCTGAAAACACAGAAGAAATTAAATGATACCGATGCCAATTTGGCCCCAAAATCTTCATTCCATATTTATTTATCATATTTATAAGAAAGGTGTTCATGGTGATTGCCTCTAGTTCTGTGTGCTGAAAACAAGCCCACCAAACTACAGTAGCGGCTCAGCATTCTCTGTCCTAATCAGGAACCCAATTAAAGTTAAAAGGGACTTGCATCTTCATATATCACATGTTATAAGTTGTAAATACTCTCTTGCAATTTGAGGACAACAGGATAACTGGTTTCATAACAAATCAACATAAATCTAAAAGATATTTACTTCTGGGAAATGTGACAGGTAGTAGAGAACAGACTGAGAATAAATGAGTCTGCAGTATTACCATCATTTAACTCTGCCTAGAAATGCTGCTGTGTCATTGCTTTGCTCCTTCCCAAGGTCAGGGAGTCCTCTGAGCTTCAGTGGTCACTGATGCTGATTTCATTGGCCAGAGACGCTGACTACTTTGGCTCTTTCCCTCTGGAGGTCAGCCAGAGGTCACAAGGAGAAGCATGTCCTGTTTACCCAAAGAGGACTTCCTGTTCTGTCCCTTGGCATGATCACTTTCATGGTTACCCACTTGGAAAGCCCTGGGCCCTGCTGGCAGGAGTATGCAGGTCAGTTTCACTGCCTTCTTGTGCTTTCAGCTCTAGGAACATCAGTAAGACTTGCTTTGTAACAACTTTTGGAGGGATGGGGAACCCAACCTCTGGAAAGGGGGAGAGGAGAGCACCTTAGAAAGTGTGATAAAAGTAATCTCAGCATCCGAAGAGAACAGGCCAAGCTGGCAACAAGGGCTGACAATAAGGATTCTGGGGTGAAAATGACTGCTTCCTTCCCACCACTGTGCATTCTTCTTTCCAAATCCAGTTTTTTTTTTTTTCTTTTTCATGTAAGTTGGTCTCATTTTCATATTTCAGATTTGGATAAATCTGTTACCCAATTTTATTCATGTGTATCTCAACTCCTAGGAGGTCTTCAAGGAGCTATCAGTTGGCTATAATTTACTACCCGGAGAGCTGATGAATGAAACACTAACTTTTTTTTAACAACAAAGTGCTTTTCTGAGCTTACACAAAAAGCCGCAAGTCATTGAGAAAGTTCCAGGCACTTAATCAATAGAAAATCTGAGGTTGATCTTTTTCCTCCAGCTTACTGTAAAAACAGAGTCACAATTTCAATTTCCAAGACTCAACATTTACCGGAGTAATTGCCTGCATCATTGTGGACCCATGTTCATTCTGTCTGCTAGTCGGCAACCTTTTTGATTTATATAGCATTGAAAAGTCCATGGTGAGACTTACATTCCTTCTAGACCACTTTCAAAATCTTGGCAGATCTTACTTTCAAAGTGGTCTGATGGAATGAAAGTAGGACCGCTGAAACCACCTGATTTTTGAGCATGAACCTTGTTTAAATCTTAACCACAAATTATTTAACGTGTATGTCACCGAAGGATGCAGCCAAGTCTTTCCCATATTTTTTGGGAAAGTTAAGACTCAACATAATGCCATCCCCAACCACCTCTCTTTTTATATTGTGGCCACTGCAGTAATTTATTTTGGGTTACAGTTTCCATGAGCTCACACATTCATCTCATTTTATTGTAAAAACAAAATTTAGTGCTTTAGCAGAAATTTTCAAAAGGCAAAAATTTATATAACAACCTTGGACAAAGTGTTGCATAATCTAGTGCTAAATTGCTCGATAATACACAATTAACAAAAGACAATAAGAAAAATAAAGGATGACCAAGAAGGGCATGACCAAATCAGATCGATGAAGACTGTAACTGGAAAAACGTATTTGTGTAATACAGCCAATTTTTGTCCTAATGCGAGCCTGCTGCATCCAGATATCAGATTTATTCTTATTGATCTTCATCTTCAATTTTAAAAGCATCTTTTAAAAAGCTGCTTGTACAGTCAAAAAAATAACATCTTAAAAAAATACCCTTGAACATGAGTATTGGGTCAGGTTGACTGATGCCTCGTACTCATCACCTTTGAGAATCAATGCAGTTATATTTTCTGGGATGCAGAGTAGCAGAGTAGGCAGATATTTGTGAATAGAGATGGTGGTAGAGGTAGAGGCAGAGAATGCTGGGGAAAAAGGGAGAGAGTAAGGGTGGAAGGACAAAGACCCAAAGGGCTGGCTATCTGTAGCAGAGTAGAACAGTAACCAAGTTCCTTAATTATGCCTTCCTACTTCAAATGAACAAGCTAATTATTTGTTTACTTAAGAGTCAATAATGCCTTCAGGCTACAGACAATAATAAACACCAACAAAGGCAATAATGTTTGCCATAACATGAGTTTGTTTGTTTATTTATTTTTTAAGATTTTATTTATCTATGGGAGAGAGAGAGAGAGCACGAAAGTGGTGGGCGGGGAGAGGAAGAGGGACAAGCAGACTCAGACTCTCCACTGAGAATGGAGCCTGATGTGGGGCTTGATCCCAGGACCTCAAGATCATGACCTGAACTGAAGGCAAACACTTAACTAGTTGAGCCAACCAGGTGCCCCAACAGCATGAGTGTATTTAAATTTCAAAGTTTATGGCTATCCCACCACAGAGAAAAGTTCAGGCAATATATTTATATGAAACACCAAAACATAAAGCACACTCATTGAAATATAGCCTTATGAAAGAAGTAAATACCTACCAAAAAATTTCTCCCACCTGTCATGCAATTTAGTGAAATGTATTCATCTGTTTCAGGTTGTCAGACTATATGTAAATGTCACTATCAAGAAAGTATATGTATAAAAAATGGCATAGATTCTATGTTCTATTCATAGTAAGTTATCATATATGTATGTATATGTAATAAAAATAGTGAATATTTATTGAATATGTACAATGTACTAGGCACTTGTAACTGGCATATTATACATGAATAATCGCAGAGTATTATACATGAATAATCATAGAGTTATTTGTTTTGTTTTTTTTTGATAGTCCACTCTCTTTTTTAAATGTTTACTATCTTCCCTTGTCCTAAGTGAAGACTCAGGTAGAACCTTGAATTTCTCTCTTGGGGTCCTAAATCCATTTTAGGTAATACAAGATTTTCATGTCAAAAATTAGAATATTCAGGACCACCTGGATATTTAGTCGGTTAAGTGTCTGCCTTTGGCTCAGTTCATGATCCCAGGATCCTGGGATTGAGCCCCACATCAGGCTCCCTCTCTGTGGAGAGCCTGCTTCTCCCTCTCCCTCTGCCCCTCCCCACCACTTGTGCTCTGGCAGGCTCTGCTCTCTCTCTCTCTCTCCCTCTCTGGAATAAATAAATTTAAAAGAAAATGAATATCCAGCACATAAGATAATCAAACCCACCACATGATTTAACATGACATCTTCTCACCTGCTTCCCCACATGCCTGCAAACTCTAAGTGGGGAAAGGATGTGGCCAGTTTCTCATTTATACCCTTGCTCCTGTCCTCTCCTTTCCACCCCACTTACGATCATTAATTTTATGTATCCACTTGGCTAGACCATGGTACTGAGATATTTGGTCAAATGTTATTCTAGATGTTTCTGTGAAGTCATTTTGTAGATGAGATTAACATTTAAATCAGTACATTCTGAGTAAAGTAGATTGTCTCCTATAGTATGAGTGGGCCTCATTCAATCAGTTGAAGGTCATAATAGAACAAAGATGGACCTCCCCCAGCAAGAAGGAATTCTACCAGCAGACTATCTTCTCACTGCTGGAAGTGAAGCTCTTCCCTGGGTCTCCAGCCTGCCACCAACCCTGAAGATTATGGACTTGCCAAACCTCACAATTGTGTAAGCCAGTTCCTTAAAATATATACATAGCTGATTAGATAGATAGATAGATAGTCCTATCTAAGGTCATGTCCCTATGACCATAGGCTGCAAAACATGGAGACTCATTCAGCTATCCCTACCTCTCTCTATATCTATTCCCCCACACATGTCCTGTTGGTTCCATTTCTTTGAAGAACCCTGACTGACACAACCAACTGCTAGCTAGCCAAGTCTGATCCTTTGGGGCCAGAGTTATGGTGAGGAGAGGGGAAAGAGATGCCTAGGAAATATCTTCCTTGAATCGCCCTCTGTGCATAACAAATGGTGGAAAAGCTGGCATTTCTCTCTGGAACACTTTGTTGATTCTTTGCGGACCTCAGTGTGGAGGCTGTGCTGTCTTGCAGTAACCTTGAACCATCTTATGCGTTTCTGTATGGGGTGACCCCATGTGATTCCTTTCACAATCTCTGATATTTTGTCACTCCTTTCTTGTTTTAGCTGCTGGGGCCCTCCTCCCCTCCCAGTAATTCTGTCAGTACTAGGCCCAGATAACTTTCTCTTGGGTAGTCAGCATCCGATCCCTGGGAAATGCTGCTGCCTCCTTTGCCTTCACAAAAACTGGCTCTGCAGCGGCCCCTACACCAGCAGCATGGGGTCCTTCCTCTGGTACCCAGGCACTGAGCACATCTCTGGCTATTCAGCCTTTGTGAGCACTGGAGCAGGAGTCAGGTCCCGTTCCACAATGGTCTCCAGGCCAGGACAAGCGATATCGAGATTTCAAAGTTGCCCCATCAAAGACGTTTCTCACTTCGCAGTTACAAAACAGTAGATTAAATCATAATAAGACCACACACCCCATAACTCAAAAAGAGTTGTCAGGACTCAAAACAACTATGGTTATCGCCAAAGAAATCCCTTCATAAATGGTTATTCTTTTTCTCCTCGCCTTATATTTGATAGTTTCAAAGAGGCTGGGAATACAACAGCTGTGTAGCTAATTCATTGCACTTTTATTTGCAGTTTCTAAAATCAGCTTCACATTTTGATATCTATTATCTATCACTCAGACACCACAGTGAAAACAGACATAAGGAGTCATGTTTAAATTTCTTGCTATACACTCTTTTAAGCACTACACAATAATTATCTCATTTCATTCCTGCAACAAGCCCATAGGGAGGGTATTTTATTATTCCCATTTCACATATGATGAAACTAAGCCAAACATATTAAATAACCTGCCCTAGGTCACCTGGATCATATCAGAGTTGAGTTGCAGACCCAGGGGATGTGATTCTGATTCAAAAATCCTCACCAGTGCAACTTAATGACAGTCACCGAATATTTACTTGGCACTATTCCAAAATGCAAGAGTCCATCCTGATTGGTGAGTTTATAATTAAACTAATTTTTTCCCCCCAGGGGGAGAGAGATGCCTATCTCTGACTTTCAGATGTCAGTCAATGCTCTATAGGACCGGGGCACTGGAAATTTCTGTAGGAATCTATTTAGCACCTATTAGGAAGTCAGGGTTATGCTGTGATCCATTTAGAAGATAATTAAGGAAGCATAAAGCTTATATTAAACTAGTACTCTGGATTGGAAGAGGAAGAAATGATTTTATTTGGAGCTCACTCATTTTAATTCTTCTATTAAAGTAAGCTAGTCTTGGAAAGGGGAGAGGAGTGGGAAGATGGCATGGGAAGTCATGTTATGGTGCATGATGCCAAAGGGTGGGGAAGGCTCCTGTCCTCCAAAGACAGAGTCTTTGCTGACTTGTGGATGATGAATATCCCACAAGTCAGAAATACTCTTGCTTTAAGCTCTCTGGCCTTAAGACTGTACTTAAGACTTAAGCATGAAAAAGTCATGCTTCTGGGAGAGTTAACACTTGATTCCTAGCTTTCTTTTCCTCTTTTCTCTGTAAGCTTTCATTAGCTTCATTACAGAAAGCAAGCAAGGTAAAGGAGAAGAAAGAAAATTCATGATAAAGTAGAGAGGAATGAATGCTTTTGCCGAAACTGAGCTGTGTCAAAGGTCAGCTGTGCCCACTGGGAGTTTTATGAATGCATAGATCAGCTGCTGCTTCCAAACCAGAGTGCCTGGGGCATGCCCTGGCCGGTGCCAAGGGATGCACCAAGCTTTGCTGTAGGCCAAATAAATAATTCTCAGCCCTATGTGTGGCATGGAGGGGACAAAAGGGATGTTACAAGTTGGCTGATGTTTGGGCAGATGATTCTGGGAAAGCAGAAAGAAAGGCACTTAATGGGACTTTTTAGATTAATCCTAACACCCAGGATAGTAAAAGGGAGGGATGAAAGTGTTTGTGTATTGAAACAGAGATTTTCACTTTATCCCTGATGCCAAAGACAGAGTAGGTGGAAATCCTGACTGCTTTGGTGAGGGACCTGTGTGGGGAGGAAGGTTTATGAGGGAGGGGTAATAGAGATGGGAGAAATCCTTGGTTAAAAGAGAACAGATTCGAGCAAAATAGATCCAGGCTAGTTCCTGAGATGAGAGAGAGGAGAAGGAATATCTGGTAGGGAGTGCTGGACAAACGGCTGAATGGAGATGTTTGCTATTCGGCTTCAAATTGCTTCCCTTGCTGTGGTGCGATTACAGCCTTGTAAAACCCGTGGATCCTGAATGAAAGCCATATGTACAACAGTAGTGTATTGGTGTTATTTTAACAAGTGAGGGGGAGGAGGGTGTGTCCATCCACGGGATGATGGATTTAGATGGACAGACAGAGGCCCTGAAGACAAAGTGAGAAGTGGAAAAAGGAGAACAGAGTCAGAAGGAAAAGCATCCTTCTTGGGAATCTTCAGAAACATGGTGGGAGGTATTGGACATATCGCAGACACCTAAGATGGGCACCTGGGGAATTGTTCTGACCACCAAAGGACTACGAAATATGGAGACGCATTAAGTGACTTATATCATATTCTTCAAATGTATGCAAATACAGTTGTACTTAATCACAGAAATATACACACATATAGAAACATACATATAAAATGCTATAAATACATACAAAACATGATAAAATATGTATAACATTGCTGAATTCATAGGAGTTTGATCATTATGTATTTTTTTGAGTTATGACACTACAATTACGTAGAAGATGGCAACAGTCATTAATATTAAAAAGGAAAATACTTGAAGGGGATGAAAGGGAAGGCCTGCAAAATCTCATTTAGAGTTTCCAATACACCTACAAAAAGTCGATCCAGAAGAACTGGATTTAAAATGCATGGGAAAGTATGGTTTTCCCATGCATAGGACTGCTTCTCCCAAACTAACTTGCTATAATCATGTTTTTTTTCTCAGTACATGTGTTTTGAGAACGACTGCATTTCACTTCCCCACCCCTATGGTGCTTCACGCCTTGACATCAACAAAAAATTAAGCCAAAGACAAGAAAAATGTATTAATCCATTCTTCTTGCTTTTGACTGTTCCCCTTTTTAATTTTAATACAAGTATTTTCTTCATAAATAGGGTATTTAATTATGATTGTCATTTATTAAATTCCCCCCCTCCCCCAATTACAACTATCCTGTCAAGGGCAGAGTCCCTAAGGAAGCAGTCCAGGGAGCGTACACTGCACACATGTGTCAAATTATTCTGCAGGCTGAGAAATTAGCTAAAAATGAGTAATATGCTCTCAATTTAAACCTGGCAGGGGGTATTGTACTCTCATCCTCAAATTGGAATCATATTTCCTCCAGTGGGGCTTCTCCAGGTTTGGGCATAGCTTATTAACAAGGTGAATTTGATTCCTTGCGGTACAATGGCCATGCTGGGTGGAAGGGAGAGGTCCAGGTGTTGCAGTCAGGAAGCAGTGGTGATGATCAAGCTCTTGGACAAACCCTGGATTTTGCTTTTGTCACCAAACAAACAAGCATCAACAGAGCTTTCAGTAAAGCTCCCACTCTCAGTTCTGAATGTTGGTTTCATGATTAACACCCTCCCTAACATCTGTAACTGGAGGGCACATATCACTTCTCAAAGAGAAATTCCTTTTCTGGAAGACTAGAGATATCTGGGATGCATATTAGTAAGATACGTATTAAGTTATGTAAGCATATTATTAAGTGGCTCTTGATTTTTCTATTTTTTTTTATTTGAAGGTGTGGTTTCTCTATTTTTCTGACCCTTTTATTCCTACAGAGAGAGCTAGGAAGAGAAAAAGGAATGTGAAATTTATCAGCGATAGGTCATTTAATACCTTCTTAAGTATGTCAATGAATTTTAAAAATGTATTTTTCTTAAGTAGAAGCTGAAGCTTCTTGAGGGGAAGTTAAATGTTGTTCGTTTCATCCAACACAGTAGTATCTCAGTAATTCTCCGTCTTGGCTGTAGATTAGAAACAGGGAGAACCTTTGATCCTACCAGTGTTTGAGGCCCCCTGCAGACCAAGTAAGTCGGCCTCTCCCTGGGGTGAGGTGCAGACATGAGTGGCGTTCTCAAAGCTCACGTGATTCTAATACACAGGCAGGGTGGAGAGTTAGCAAAAGCTAGCTTATTGCCTTATGTAGACTAGCTGACATTGCTATTTTAATGAACTACTAAATCACACTTCCCATGAAAACAGCAAAAATTCATAGATAAAGCAGCTTTTCAGCAATAAATTATCATTAACCTATTCCATGTTAATTGGATAAAGCTTTTGTTGAGAAGCAAACCAAAAAAAAGGCACTAAATTCTTTGCATCTCTATTTCATGCCTCTTGGAAAAGGTCCCTGAAACAACATGGTTGGAATCCCATAAGATGCTTGGAGCTATAGGACACATTCCTGCACTTCTACCTGATATAGATCTAGATATCTAGATATCTAGATTTTTTTTTTTTAAGAAAAGGCCACTGAAAAGGAAGGAGCTTTCTTTGAATAGGGCACTTCTTAGGCTGGGCAGAATATGATCAAAGAACATTTTGTTGTGATCAAAATTATAAAAATGTAATTCAAAAATATATTAGTTAAAAATAGTTGAAATCGATTTTTGTGTATGTCCGATACTATCTTTGGCAGAATAGATGTATAAAAAAAGTGCAAAGCAACTTTCCTGCTTTTCGTTCTTTTATGAACTCCCAGAGACTCGCCTTGGTTTCCTCATCTGCAATACGAAAATATAGAACCAGAAGTTGACTGGGAGCAGCAAATAACACAATGGAAGAAAAACTGATTTGTAGGTTGCAACACAACACTCCTATTATTTGCTCTACTAATCTGAAGTTTCATATGCAAATGAGCATTTCTAGGAAATAACGTAAATCTGATCCTGAATGAGAACTTTTAGTAAGCAATTCCTAAGTACTCAGCTTCTTGTTTAGTGCTTTATATGATCACATTAAACCGTCACTGCAACCTAATGAAAAGAGTACAGTTACTGGCTTCATTTTATGGATTTGGAAACTGAGGCTTATCAGTTCCAAGCGTCTCAGCAATTTCAAGCGAAGATTTCCTTCAAATCTGAAAATACTTAAAGTCTTTCTGCAGAGATGGGTCTAAGAATCCATACTGATTTGCTTTTTTTTTTATTTCTCCGGATCTTTTCATCTCAGATGCAACTCCAGTTGCATGTGGATATGCAGTCAAAACACAAAACCTGGAGAAAGGAATAGGAAGCTTTCTTCATCCACCAGAGTGATTGATACCCCTCGGGCCTGCTGGATTCTAGCTCAAGGCGACGAGCATTCTCTCCATGGCCTTTCCTTAAACTCCACCGGACTCTCAGAAAGGAACCAAATGCCTTCTTTTTATATATTGATTCTGTGATACGTGTGTCATTTCCATTTAAAAGATAAACTCTGGATGTAGGGCTTCCAAGTTCTCCAAAATGTTTCAACTCATTTTCTTCTTGTATTTCATTTTAGGTGGAATTACGGTGACGTGGGCAAGATTACGTTCGAGGACAGGCCTGTGCGCAATTCTCCTACTGAGGTAACTCTCCCCAACGGAAGGGAGAGGAGGAAGAAGGAGGGGCTCTGGTTGTTGTTCTGACTTATCTGCGGAGTGACCAGACCCAGCACCGTCAGGCAGCTCAATAGATAAGCGAACATCTTTGCCACAGCGTGCTCTTTCTTTACAAAGCCATCATTGCCTTGTCTTTGTCCCCCACATCCTACTGATGTTAATGATGCCTTATCATTCTACAAAATTGGAAATCCATTGGTCTATGTCTCAGGTACAATGCACAGGAGAATCAACTGTGAAAAGCCAGAGAAATAAATTCATCTTGATGCTGACCAGGGCCTTAGTTTGGGTTTCATTTTGGCTTATATTTTATTTTAATTACATTATCAAAACTCTTACGGAATGCAGACTTTCACCTTTTAACTTCCAAACTCAAACTATCCGTACCAGGAATGGTTTTAGTAGACTTCCGCAGTTTGTTGAGGATATCATGAAAAGTAGTTTGCTTAAGTTTGCAAAAGCTTTGAGGACAGGAATGAGGATAAAACGATGATATTTGTTCAGTCTTTTCATATAGCCTCTGTTGAAACCACACAAGGGCCCCGGGGGATTTCTTGGCAAGAAGCTGTGTTGCAAATGGTCGATTTATTGGCATCGAGGGCAGCGATATGAAACAAGTCAAGCTCTGTATGCTTTCTCCAGCATGAAGTCCAAACAGAGATCTGACTATGTCTGTTTATCTGAAATGTTTTCCTAAGTGATTCATTGCTTTGAGTTTGTAAAGAACTGGGGTCTGGCTTGGTGGGTGTAAGAATTTAGGGGGGATGGAATATCAACTGCATGGAAGAAAAACAGAGAATTTTGCTAAGCACTACAAACCATCACAAGCAATATTAGTTTTGTCTTTTGATTGCGCCACGGGCACGAACCTTCCAAAATGCAAACGTCCTCAGATGTCCTGTGGTTAGCTTCAACCCTGTCTGTCTTCCTCACAGCCCCTTGGAGTCTGCTGGCTCTCTCAGCCCACGTCTTGACATCCTGAGTTTGAGACATTTGCATCCCATCAGTTCGATGCTACCAAGTCTTCTGCTTCCCGTGTCTTGGGGTCAGTACATGTGCACTGAATTCCATTAAAAGTCACTGCATTAAAAAAAAAAAAAAAAAAAGTCACTGCATTAGGGTGGGGAAAACCTAGTTTCCAGCTCTAGCCTTGCCAGGTCCTGAACTTGTGACTATGGATAAGTACCTTAACTTCTTTAGAGTTTAACAGTCCTCTTAGTAAAATAGAAGGAGTAAGGTCTCCTCCCATGGGTGAGGCTCCCAGGAGACCACGTGAAAAGCCCTTTGGAAAAGCAAGTGCTGTCTGTTAGCTGGCAGTCTTCTTACACCTCCATAGTCCCCTCCCCCTGCCCCTACCTATCTACACTCCCCCTTTTTGGCCACTTAGCAGCCTTGGGGGAGCTTGTCTGTGGGCAAAGCTAAATACCACATTTTCCACATGGCCTGGCCTCCAGGCAACAATTAAGATTTGTTGAGCTTTTTCATTATATTCCTCTTCTTTTCCGGAATCTTGGATTTCAGCAGAAAATGTCTTGACTAAGACTTTAGCTGACAGGCTGGAAATCTGAGCAGGAAAGATTATGTGAATGTACCATATGAAAACACACAAATTTCTTCAAGGTAAATTAGAACATTTTATGCTCCTAAAGCTTCTATGTTTGTAACACTGAAAAAATAAAATAAAAGTATTTGGGGGAAAAAAAAAACTTCTATGTGTTCTTTTCTTTCCTTTTTTATCCTTTATCTTTTAAAAAAAGTTTTTAAAAATATTTAAATTATTTTATATATGAGAAATTATAATGAATAAAGGTATAGAAAATAAAAATATAAAAAAAAGAAAAGAAGAATATAAACATCCATGAAACCACCCTACAGCTTAATAAAAAGAATGTTACCAGGGTGTTAGAAGCCCTCCTAGCCCCAGAATACTTCTTGCCAATCACTTGCTTTCTCTCTTAGAGTTAACCACTATCCTAAATGTTATAGTAATTGCTTTCTTGCTCTGCTTTATAGTTTTGCTATAAACAATGCATCTCCAAATAAAATAATTTAATGCTGATGGTTAGTTTCAGGATTTTCTATAAAAGGAATCATAATATATATATGTATATATACATTCCTGTTGTTTTGCTTTTTTTGATTCAACATTATTTTTCAGAAAGTCATTCAGTTAGTTGCATGCAGCTGTAGTTTATGAACAAACATTCACGGGAGAATAACATTCCATACTGTACGTTGCATGTATCAATATCCTGTCTATCAACATTTGGATTTCTTCCAGTTTGTGCCCACTAGGAACGATGATGTTTCTAGAAGTTCCTGCACTTGTGCTCATGTGCAACAGTTTCTTGCCTTTGTAGTGGCCATGCTCAGTCAGGCTGTGTGCATCTCCAGCTTTATAAGATAGTATCAGACGGTCGTCCAAACTGGTTCTACCAATTGGCAATCTTACCAGCTTTTGTCTTTTCTCTACATGCAATCACTTGGATTTTGCTTTTACCTTAAACTAAACTTATGAAAAATTCCTGATTCTGATATCAGTGCCTTGTTTCTCTGACATAGCTTTGGGGTCTGGTCTAAATTAAATATTGTTGGTGATCTGGATGGGTTTCTGGGATTGGCCAATGCCTCCCTTTCCTAGGGCCGCCATAACAAGTTACTACAGACTGGATGGCTGAAAGTATCAGGAATTTATTCTCTCACAGTTCTGGAGGCCATAAGTCCAAAACCAAGGGGTCAGCAGGGCCATGATCTGTCTCAAGACTTTAAGGGTCAATCTTGCCTCACTTCTTCCTAGCTGCTGCTGTCTCTGGGCAATCCTTCACCAGCCATGGTTTATAGCCGTATCATTCCAGCCTCTCTGCCCCTTTCTTCACACGGTTCCTTTTCTCTGTTTCCTCTCCCCTAATAAAGATACCAGCCATTGAATATAGGGCTCACTCTGAATCCAGGATGATTTTATCTCAAGATCCTTAACTAATTACATCTGCAAGAACCCCATTTCCAAATAAGGTCACATTTTCAGATATTGGGGGTGAGGATTTCAACATATCTTTTTGGAGGACACAGTTCAAACCACTATGACTTCACTGAGGGAGAGGAAGAAGAAGAGGGGGAAATTATTAGCTTGTGAAAAAATTACTCTACACACTATGTAATTTTTGATTGCTTAAGACATTAACATTTCCCACAGGAAAGTGGTTAAAGGCTGCCCACTCAAAATAACATACCTGCTTTTCAAAAAAAAATTAGCCTTTGATCCTATTAGGTTGCTTTTACAGACAAGCAAATAGTTGAAAGAAACAGGTTTGGGTTCTGTGGAGCTCACCTCCAGCATGTGTACTCCGTCTTTGCTCCTGAATCCTCTACTGAACCTCGCAATCCAGACAACAGACAGGACATCCATAAGTTGTCAAGAAAGGAGCCATTTTCCTTCTCAAGAGACACTGATTTTGTTTGAGTTGAATTCCTAGTATTCAGTGTCCTAAAAACAAAAGTTTTTGAAGGTGACGACTCACCTTGTCTACATGAGATTTTCCATTCGCTAAAAGTCTTGGTCTGCACTCGTTTAAGATTTGACAGGGCTAATCTCACTGCCAGAGAAAAGGGTATCTCAGGGCTGTGAGCGCTGAGCCAAAAGCTCCACCGAACCCAACCTTGCCCTTCTGAAGCCACAATGCCTGCATTACACCATTAGAGAGAGTTCTCACAGTGGGTTCTGCTAATGAGCATGAGAGCAGCCTGCTGAAATTCAAAGGTCTCAAATGCAGGGAGGGAAAAGGCAATAAACAATTTTCGGACATCACTTCTGGAAATATTAGGTTAACAGATAACATCAAAAAATTTACTTCGGCAGGCTTTTAAGGTGTTAACTTCAGACCCCATAGCTTTACTGAGGATGGGGAGCATAAGGAAGAGTTAAGGAATAATTGGATCAAAGGATACAACTCGATCAGATAACATCTTCCATTAGGGACACCAGAACCTTTGAAAATGTCAGAGCCGGAACTGGTAAGTTTCCATCTCTTACAATTAGAACTCAGGGTATCATTCTCTCCCCTGCCTTTCCTCTTGATATTTACCAGCTAGCTCCAACTCTTGGCTCTCACACCTTACTTTAACTCTAATGTTATTTTTCTCTTAATCCTTGATGATTTCTCTCCCAAACAACAGTAAAGTGGCTGAAAAACAATAACAATATTGTTGTAGTATAATTTGTGCACAATAAACTGCATACATTTAAAAATACAATTACTTGAGATTGGTATCCATATACACCCAAGAAACCACCACAGTTAAGATATAGAACACTTTTGTCACCCCTCTGCCCCTAAAGTTCATCTCACCCTTTTAAAAATCCATCCTATCCCCTACCTTTGCCATCAGGAAACCACTGGTCCACTTTCCATCATTATAAAGTAGTTGGCATTTCCTAAATTTTATACAAATTGGAAATGATTTACTCTTTTTTTTTTTATTTCAATTGATATAATAATTCTAGGATTCATCTATTTTGTTGCATAAATCAGTAGTTTGATCATTTTTATTGCTGAGCCGTATTTCTTTGTATGGGTCTATCACAGTTTATTCATTCATCTATTTAACAGACAATTGGAATCCCCCCTCCCACCACACACAGTGTTTTGCTATCACATAAAATGCTACTATGAACTTTTGTGTTCAAGTTTTGTGCGACTATATGTTTTAAAGATAAAGTTTTGTAGTTAAGTTTTACCTTTAAGTCTGTGATCTATTTCAAGTCAGCTTTTTTACATGCTGTGATGTAAGATACGATGATCATTTTTTTTCAGACAGATACCAGTATCCCTTTGCTGCTACAATGTATCATCTATAAATATTTCTATAGCTATCTATGTCTGTATTAAGCTAACCAGAAGATACTGATGTCTCCAACTCTAATCCACCCTTGTATGGGTTATTCCAGCTATTGTCAGTTTTTAGATTTTAACACTTACAGTAGATGTACTGTGGTTGTTGGAGAATTTTAACTAGTAATTCAATTTGTTTGCTAGATATAGGCTATTCAGAATTTCTTTTTCTCTTTATACTATTTCAGATACTTTTGTCTTTGTCTTTTGTCTTTAAAATGATACTCCCTTCGGGGGAAAAGTCTTCCTCTATTTGGAGATATCCCCTGACTTTGTTTTAATGCTGAAGGCTCTGCAAAACTGTTATGAGTATTACTATGGCTAAATATCAATATCCTACTAGGTATTCTTGGATATGCCTCAGATGCATTTGTATAAGATGAATCACTTAGTGAACATGGCCACCAGGCTTCTTTAGCCGTGATTCTGCTAGATACATATTTTATGCATAGATATACTTTTATTTTCTTGAGGGTTTAACTAAAGACATATCAACCATCCCCAGATGTTAACTCACGTAACAGAAGAATCCCATAAAAAAGATTGACTAGAGGGGCGCCCGGGTGGTTGAGTTGGCTAAGTGGCTGCCTCTAGGGTCCTGGGATGGTGCCCTGCATTGGGTTCCCTGCTTGGTGGAGAGGCTGCTTCTCCCTCTTCCTCTGCCAGCCACTGACTACCTGTGCTCTCTATCTCTCTGTCAAATAAATACATAAATAAAAATCTTTTAAAAAAAAAGATTGACTAGAAAACCTATTCCTATTTTATGACATAGGTATTTATTAAGGTGAGTATCAGTGGTCCAATCCTTATATATTCTCTTTCTAAAAAATGTTTCTCTTAGGGGTGCCGGTGTGGCTCAGTCAGTTAAGCCTCTGATTCTTGATTTTGGATCAGGTCATGATTTCAGGGTCGTGAGATTTAGCCCTGTGTTAGGTCTATGCTCAGCAGGGAGTCTGTTTGAGATTCTCTCTTCTTCTCCCTCTGTCCTTCCCCTTCTTGCATGTGCTCTCTCTCTCTCTCTCTAAAATAAGTAAATAAACAAAACCTTTGAAGAAATGTTTCTCTTAATTTCTTTTTGAATCTGGCGGATTTCATTTATATAAGTGGTAGAGAAATTTAACTTGGATTCTCAGTATATGCAACAGAAAGAGAGAGGAAAATACCCATATTTTTAATTAATGATGATAGTATGGCTTTTTTTTTTTCATGCAGAGAAGTACAAAAAATAAGAGCTGCAGTATCAGTTTCCCTGCTCAGATAACCCTATTGGAACTTTTATAAAATAATATTAATAATGTGTCAGGCTAGAAGATGTAAAAAGGGACAAAATAAAAAATAAAATTCTTTCTCTTTGCCTTCAGCCCAACTCCCAATGCAACTGATCAATAGCTTTTTATGTCTCTTAGAGTGAGGAGGGCCCACACTCGCATCTCTCTTCCCTGCATATTTTCATCTTTACTTTATAGCAAAAGGATCATACTCCGTGTACTATGCCACATTTTGCTTTCTTCACTTACACTATGAAATATTGCCATATAATGTCATATAAATTAAACTCATTCCTTTTAATAACTTTACATCATATCCTTTAATTTGTTTAATCCCTGTTGATAGACTCTGATTGTATCCAGTTTTAGTCTTTCACAAAAAAAGCTACAATAAACACCCACTTGAGTGATGGTACAGTCATACCACATACATCCCTATGCAAATTTACACATGTACATTTTTATTTTTTATTTTTCAAGTAATTTCTATACGCAATGTGGGGCTCAAACTCATGACCCAGAGATCAAGAGTCACATGCTATTTTGACTGAGCTCGCCAAGTGCCCCACATACATACGTTTATATAGACAATTTTCAGGGATATCGAGGGAAATTCTTAGCAGTAAATTTTTTATTTTGTGTGTGTGTGTGTGTGCGCAGTAAAATTACTGGGTTAAAAAGCATGTGTGTCTTATATTTTGATAGATATCGGCAAACTTTCTTATCGTAAAGTTGTATCAATTTATTATCTCGCCTACACTGTGTGGGAGCCCTTATTTCCCAGATCTTCAACAGGACAAGATAACCTCAAACTTAACTTTTGGCATTTCCGCAAAGTGAAACATAGTATCACTTTACATGTTTAAATTACATTTTCATTAACAAATGAGACAAGCCTTCTCCTTCTGTATGCTAACTGGCTATTTGAATTGCTTTTGGCAAACTGACTCTTTACATCTTTTTTCTACTGAGTCGTAAATCATAATTCTATTGGGTTGATTTGAATAAGCTATTTATAAACTAGAGCCTTGTGTTGCACATATAAATGACAGATATATTTTTCCTTGCTCTTTTGAGGTGGTTTGTGTTTTTGTACAATGGCTTTTAATTTTTCTGTTATGTATCATTTCAAAAACAAAATTACTTAATCATTAACCAAATGACTTCCAAGGAGTATCTTCATTTTTCCCCTTAAAGTTATATCTCACTAAGTAATGGTTGCGCTATCGTGCAAAGATGGCTGATTCTTCTAGCAGAGAAGAGGGAAGAAGAGAGAGTGGCTTCACCAGGTGCAGGCTGCCCAAGTGAGGGGCTAGGCCCAGAGGGTTCGGTTGCTTCCTCAGGGTCAGATAAAGCACTGTTTATTTCCTTCCCCTTCTCAGTTAATTTGGGGCAAAAGAAGGCTGAAATACCTACTAAGAGAAAGAAAGGGTATTTTTGTTTTGCCTTCAAATTTAAAACTTATTCTATAAATGACATTAAATACACTTTAAGATTCTCTATTCTAAGCTTTTAACGCTTTATTTTGGGTGCATTTATTTTGGTTTCAAAACAGGTCACACACTCTGTATGATTTTTCTCCATTTAAACAAGCTTCAGTTTGGGGCATCTTTATTTAAATGACACTTTTACCTTCACCCTTCAAAGAGGTTTGAAGAAATTGCAGAGAGTAGATTTATCTTAGGAGCTCTTCTTTTTTTAAGATTTTATTTATTTATTTGAAAGAGAGAGAGAGAGCAGGAGCAGGGGGAGAGGCAGAGGGAGAAGCAGGCTCCCTATATGGGACTCCATCTCGGACCCCGGGATCATGACCTGAGCCAAAGGCAGACACTTAACCAACTGAGCCACCCAGGCTCCCGCCAGAAATTTTTGAGAATGTAATACAACTTTCAAAACTAATGAAGTAAGATTTTTAACCACGTGATTTCATGAAGGAAAGATCATTGTTTCTCACAAGATAATAGAGAAATTCACTGAGTCCCAAGTTTGCTTCCCAGCTGGCCAACTCTTGGCCATGTGCTTGCATTGCAGGCATGTTGGGAACTCCTTAGGGTCCTGGCAGCGCTTCTAATCTTTTCTTCACAAGCTGCCTTGCTGGCTTGGGCTTCCGTGTCATGAAGCACCAACAGTTGCTGGCCAGGCCCTCTATCCAGCTTGGAGCCTCAGGAAGGGCTTTATAAAAATGTCCTTCTTAGCTAGAGGAGGCAATTGGCAATTGCAACTTCTAGAGGGCTGCAAAATCTACAATTCACCTAAAGTGTGCAGTCAATTGAACCCTTTTGGAAAGAAATTAGTTTCAGTAGCTTCACTCTTCCTCTTTTCTTTTTAAATATTTTATTTATTTATTCATTCATTCATTCATTCATTCTTTCATTCATTTAGAGAATGAGCAGTGGGAGGGGCAGAGGGAGATAGAGAGAGAAAGAATCTTAGGCAGACTCCATGCTGAGTGCAGTGCCTGACCTGCGGTTCAGTCTCACAACCTTGAGATCATGACCTGAGCCAAAATCAGAGTCGGAGGCTTAACTGACTGAGCCACTCAGGCACCCATCATTCTTCCTCTTACAAAGCCTCAAAACTCAGTAGAATAGAGACTGTAGACAATTTTTCTTTTTTTCTTTTTTTTTAATTGTGTTATGTTAGTCTCCATACAGTATGTCATTAGTTTTTGATGTAGTAAAAAACTGATTCTGTTCATGTTTCATGATTCATTGTTTGCGTATAACACCCAGTGCTACAGGCAATCCGTGCCCTCCTTAATACCTATCACTGGGCTTACCCATCCCCTGACCCCCCCTCCCTTCTAAAACCCTCAGTTTGTTTCCCAGAGTCCATATTCTCTCATGGTTCGTCTCCCACTCTGATTCCCCCCTTACATTTTTCCCTTCCTTCTCCTAATGTCCTCCATGCTATTCCTTATGTTCCATAAGTAAGTGAAACCATATGATAATTGACTTTCTCTGTTTGACTTATTTAACTTAGCATAATCTCCTCTAGTCCCATCCATGTTGATGCAAGAGTTGGGTATTCATCCTTTGTGATGGCTGAGTAATATTCCATTGTGTGTATGGACCACATCTTCTTTATCCATTCATCTGTTGAAGGGCATCTTGGCTCCTTCCACAGTTTGGCTATTGTGGACATTGCTGCTATGAACATTGGGGTGCATATGGCCCTTCTTTTCACTACATCTGTATCTTTGAGGTAAATACCCAGTAAGGCAATTGCTGAGTCATAGGATAGCTCTATTTTTAATTTTTCGAGGAACCTCCACACTGTTTTCCAAAGTGGCTCCACCAATTTGCATTCCCACCAACGGTGTAAGAGGGTTCCCTTTTCTCTACAACTTCTCCAACGCTTGTTTCTTTGTAGGCAATTTTTCATATGAGCTTTGGGGTAAATTGGAAATGACTGTGATTTTTTTTAGCCTTTAGTATCTCCATCAGGGCTAAGTCTGAGCATAATTTCCAGGTAAGCAAAATATTCCCTTGGATTCTTCCCATTTCCTCTTTTGAATTAGTCCCTGTGGCTTTGGGTGTCCCAACGCTTGACTGCACGAAGTCCCTACTCAGATGCATTGTTTTCCTTGGTGCTTCCTATGCTCCAAATCACCTCCCTTCTTCCTGTCAGAATTTATTGCCACCAAAATATCTCTTTTCTTTTTTCCTTTGCTTTTTTCTTTTCTTTTCCTTTCTTTTTTTTAATTGAATTGTTGCTGATTTGATATCAAAATTTTCCTCTTTCTCCTCTGGCTTTTTTGCATTGTATTAGCTGTACTCTTTTACTTAGTTACGGAAGAGTAAAGAATGTGCTTATGACTCTGGGCGTGTTCCGTAATTGGCTCCTTTTCAGCATCTTTGATGACTCAGCAGGACAGGAGGGAGCAGTGGGCAGTGGGGTCCACAGTGGTTGCCCTGTGACACTAGCAGGAACAAGGTCTAATACACTGGAAGGTCAGCTTCATGAAGGCGGTGGTTTTCCACTTTGTTCACTGCTCGATCCTCGGCACCTGGAACAAGGCTAAGCACATGTAAATGGCCTGCAGAGACCGACTGACTGATTGACTGAAAGAATGAATGATTTGTTTGTTCTTCCTCACTTACCAAATAGCCAGGCCTCCCTACACCCAACTTCACTCAACCCCTAGCCCTATGCTTCTCATCACAGAACCTAGAAGAGCGGCTGGGTCCCCTGAGTGTTCTGTAAGCCTTCCATGGCAGTGTAGCCTAGAAGTTGATCGCGCCCACCTCATGGATTTATTTTGAGGATGCATTTGTTAATATGTGTACAGTGCTTAGAACGACGCCTGGTCCATTAACAAGTCCTCTGTAAATGTTAACTTTTAAAATTAGTAGTAGTAGTAGTAGTAATTCAGTTTTTATCTTTGGTTAAAACTTTTTTAAAAAGCAGAATGAAGTTCACAGCAAAATTGAGGGAAAATACAGAGATCACCCATCCACTCCCAACCCCAACACATGCACAACCTCCCCCATTACCACCATCCCCCCACCAGAGCGGCGCATTTGTTACAATTGATGAACATGACACAGCCTTGTCACCTAAGGTCCAGACTTTACATTACGGTTCCCTTTACACTATGGTACACTCTTGGCATTCCTAACTATTACTTCTAATAAGCCTATTGATTAAAAAAAATTCCATTCAGAATTATCGCTTTAGTATTTGTAATACCAAGGTAGAAAACATGTATTTTTGAACTGATGGGTCTCCAATCAGGGAAAATGAGAAATGGGTAAGTTGTAGTTACCTGTTGGATTGTAACAAATCTCCCCAAAGTGTAGTGGCTTAAAATAGCCATTGGCTATTATCGCTCACAGCCTCTGAGGTTAGGGCATGGCTTGGCTCACGGCCTTATAGAGGTTGTCATTAGGTATCAGCTAGCGTTAGGCTGAGCTGTTTGCCAAGACACCCATCCCTTGTAGCCTCACCATGGGGCCTGGGCTTCCCGAGGACGTGGGGGCTGAGTAGTAGGGGCAGCCTTAAGACCGAGAGAGGGAGAGAGAGGAAGAATCTGTATTGCCTTTTATGACTTTACCCTGGAAGTCAGGCAACACCACCGCTGCCACATTTTATTGGTCAAAGAATGCGTAAAGATTCTCCTTAATTTCAAGAAGGGGAAACAAAGAACCCAAATCTTGATGTAGGAAGCCCAACATTTCATCATAAGAAAAGCACGTGGAATGGGATATGAACATGTACTGATGGAACTACTTTGGGACCATACTTGCAGACCATAGAGCTATGTCTCCAGTGTACCATGCAGGCGTGCACACAAGAACACACATGCAAATGTCCCCACGAGTCTGGATATAGGGAGGCTGGGCCTAACTAGGGCTCATCAGCTTAGATTTCAATTAGCAAAGGATTATGGGGGGCCTTCTGAACCATTTGCCTACAGGGATGAGAACTGCTGTGTGCAACCACTCACAAAGCCGTCATTGAATTGCAGTCTGACACCCATTTGAAGGGTGTTTAAAGAAAAAGAAGTCTAGGAGTCAAAATTGAAAGTGCAAATTGCAAATGCTTCCCTTCTAGAGTGATAGGGCTATAAATACCGAGGCTGTTTCTGTTAAACAACAAATGGAAATGCTCCAGAATCAATGAGAGGTGTTAGCACCAGGGAAAAACAGCATCTTAAATCCTTACGCTAACAATTAAATCAGACACATTTGACACTTTATCTGAGACACTCCTGGCAGTACTTTATTCTTCGTGGCATGATTTGGAAACTCACAGCAGGTGACAAGCAGAATTTGGAGCATCATCAGTTCGGCTTTCTCAGCACTCTCCCCAAACATAACTCAATATATTTTATTCAAGCCAGTTTCATGGTATTTAAGAAAAGGCAATTGGTGAAAATGAATGGGTTTCCAAAAATGTATGCCGTGGCCTCAAGATCCAAAGAATTGACCTGCTCAATGATGGTTGAATAGTAACATAATCAGAAAAAAAGTGATTTATCTGTAAGACCCCAAGGACATTAGTTAACAGTCCCTGTGAATCATGAGAAATCCGTCTGGGAGAGCATGAGACCTCTGAGATTACTCACCTCACCATATGTCATGCTTATTCAGTTAGAGGAAAAAAATATTTTCCCTGTGATCATTGTAACTGGGCTATTTTTATAAGATAGCTAAAGTAAGATAGAAACAATATAACTTCAGAATTTTAAGAATTGCATTTCTTGAAAGTGTTCTAAATTCTTGAAGCCCACTAGAATGGAAGTCCTAGATGGAGACTTTTAGAGCATTGCTCCACCATTACTGGATGGTGAGGTGTTTTGGTTATTGGCGATATTGACACCCGGAGTGGCCGCTATTCATAGCTGACAAGAGGCCCCATGGCCCGTTCCTGAGCGGAGTAGCTGACGATGAGGGCAGCCAGGCTGGCAGAGGCCGTGTGTGGCAGCGCTAGAGTGTAGACTGTGACGTCAGATGGAGCAGTGTCTGAATCCTGACATACTCACCCACTAGCTGTGCAACTCTGATGGCTTTCTAGAGCTCTCTGAGTTTCCGTTTCAACATCAATACAATGGGGACTATAGTACCTCCCACATGTGTTCAGGTTCAAGCAGTATCAGCCCAAAGTAAGTGGGTAACAGGACTATTGGCAGTCTCTGGTTCTCTCCACTACCCCATCTGTAGTTACCTAGAGAGAGTCCCAAGACTTACAGTGAGGGCTAGAGCCAATTACAGAAGTCCTACAAAGTAGCTCTGCCAGCAGTCTGAGGGCGTTCCCTGGGGAAATATAGACTATGGTGTAAATGGTGCCAGGTGTGCAGATAAACGTAGCCCCTAGCACACCGTCCAAGTGGCTGCCTTGTTTCAGACTATAAAGGACTGGCACCCAGGCCTATCTCTGGAATTTGGGGAGGATGGTACAGACTTTCAGTTCTTGACTTCCGCAGTCCATCATGTTCATTGTTAGCCAGAGTCAAGTGTGTGCTCTGCAACTTAGCAGAACATTTGTCAGAAAGCTCGATCTGCACCTGAAGGAGGGTGGGAAAAGGCCTAGCCCGAGGTGGCTTCTAATACCATCTAGATGGAGAAGGGGAAAGACAAATTCTAGACCCACAGCCACTGTTCTCCTTGCTTTCCTCTCGCTGTTTCATTGCAGCGCTGACCCGTTTGTGGGAGGGAGCAAACCAGAAATTCTCTCAACATCCATAGCAAGAGTCTGGGAGACAGGAGGAAGCTTCTCAGCCTAAGTCTTATTTCTTAATCTTCGTGCACCTTGCAGCATCAGAATGGGAGCTCCATACCTCCTAGTTTGAACCCTAGAGTAAAAGTCATCTTTCATCCTTGTATAACCCCCAGGATTCCCGGTTTTCTTTTTGTTTTGGGTGCCCATAGCTTCCTGCTTTTACAGTGGCTCAGAAAGTTTGTTTTGTTTTGTTTTGTTTTCAAGTTATCCAGAATTTTCATTGACTTTATCAAGAATCTCATTAAACATACTCAAAGAAAATAGAAGTCCTCTGTACTAAGGACAATCCATCATGACTCAAGTATTCAGACATCCTGAAGCATGCAGTCCCTGAGATGGAATCCAGCTACGACTGATTCATGAAGCACCTGCTGCTTCTTCCACAGCCGGTCCATGCCATTAACTTTGTGTTAATGACCTCCTTGTTTGGCATTCTTCTCCAAGGCTTGAAAAGAGTGATGTTATTTTCATACTTCTCTCCCTACACAGGGAGCAGGGGATCATCTACATATCCATGATGGGAGATGCCTGAGGAAGACTGAGAACACAATTCTCTAATCAGACGACCCTTGAAAGGCTCAAAACAGGCCAAAAGTGTAACAATAGAATGGTGAAAACCAAGGTGAAACAGAGCTCAGGAACGCCGCGTCCTCTTCTTGGCCTCTTGAACAATGCCTTCTCTTTGGGCCACCCAACTTTTCCACGGGTGAAGCATGACAGTCACACATATTTCTAAGATTCCATCGCTCCACCCTTCCTTCCTTGTGCAAATGCTGATTCTACTGCCATATAAGTAGGCTTTCTAATAGAAAACTTCTGAACACGTAACTGTTTCTCCAATATCTCATCAGCCCTTAATCTAGATGGCCTCCTTTAGGTCCTAGCAATTTATTGTGCAACAGCAATCTCTTGTATCAACCAGAATTTACTCAGCATCATGTTTCAGAACACAGATTGGGCCCCAGATTTATGTTGAAATCCACACACTGGTATTTAAGAGCTGGGTGGCTGTAGGCAAAGGGTAAATACACTTTCCTTCGGTGTTAAGTGGGAATCATTGCAGTATCGGATTTTGAGGATGCTAAATAAGCTAAACTATATAAAATGTTTAGCTCATATCTAATACATAGCAGATGTTTGCTAAATGGAAATGTTCATGTTATGAATCAGTTTTCCTTTTGGAATATGGCTATGACAATGCATAAAATGTTTGGCAATGATTTTACCTTAATTATCCTTTACCAGCCTTGAGTTCAGAGGAATGACTGTATTTTCTATGGAATTTAGGGCAGCGTTTTGGCACCTAGGTGACACCAGCTCCAGAGGGACAGAGTTTTCATCTGTCTCAGCTCCCCGGCAACTCTGATCCCGCTGCAGTGTGTGGTGGAAACCCTTAATAAATACAGCTGTTGAGTTAATGAATAAGTGAATGAATGATAGAGGGTCAAAACGTCTGGATGGACTGCAGCAGTATACATAAAATAACAGAAAATCAGGGATGATGCTTTTGTGGCAGGGGACCAGACTCCATTCCAAAAATAAATCACCTTTTTTGAGAATTTTATACAACAGAACATTAATTTAGTCTAATCCTTTTTACAATTTAAAGTACTAAATGTACACAATGCGCAGCATGTTGACATAGAGAAAATATTTTCTTCTGGTAATCAATATTCACTCACTTCTCTTTGGAATTATGCTTTGTAAGGTTCCTTCTTGAGAAAATTCTACGTGTGTGGTTTTGGTTTTGAGCAACTTGGTAGCAAACACCTCTGATAGCCTGAAATCGACAAATGACTGTGAAGGGAAGCTTTTTTCTCTTCTGATAATATGGGACGTCTGTTCCAGATCCAGACGGTGGACACATTTTGCAACTTGATTTCTACTTATGTGTCTAAATTTTGTTTTCGGCCTTGTAGAAGTGAGTTTTCCAGGACTAAAAATTATCATTTTTCTACTATGAACTAGGTTCATTTTCCATATTAGTAAAATTTTTTTAATCACAAAATCTGACATTGTTCAAATTTCAAAAGCTAGTGGACATCATGACACAAGTCAGTTGTAGTTAGATAGGCAATTGTTCTTTGGGAGCAGTCTTATATAAGCAAAAAATAGCCATAAAATTATATCATGGGTCATAGATGCATCTCATTTCCTTTCCATGTGGGGAACCACCGAAGGAAGTCTTTAACACAATGGAAAAGAACATTTTTTTCAATGCATGAAAACAGTAAGTAATGGGGCTTGAACATTAGAGCGAATACTGGAAAATCCTAGTTTACTTTTTCTATATTGCAACCATGAAGTGCTGAAGAAATCAAGGTGTGTCTCAGAGAGCTTTTAAATGTTGTGGCGATTAGACTTCCGTGCACTTTGTACCCCATACATAACCTACCACATGATTTGTAAAAATACTTGTGTACTACATATTCCTGTATCTCTAGAATCTGAGTTCCCAATCAGCAAAGACACGGCCACAGATTTCCTTCAAGTTCAGTTAGCAGACTGTCTAGGTGATCCATTCTCCCTTGTTTTTCGGTAGAAATCGAGGTAAGTTATGACACAAACTTTTATAACTTGCTTTTCACCTTCTTGTAAAACCTAAAGTAAGCCCATGAGAATAGGGGTTAGAGGAAACCTTGCTCTGCGTTTATATGTTTTAATCATCTCCAAATAACAGTATCTAACATCTACTAAGTGTCTACTTATTTAACAAACATTGTTTTTAGTGCTTTACAGGACTTTACTCACTTAAAGTCATTATTTGATATCATTAGAAGGATGTCGTTGTTATTCTCATTTCTCAGACTTGGAAGCGAAGGCACAGAGAGGTGCTGAGTTTGCCCACAGCCACACAGCAAGAGGCTGAGAGAGCCTGACCCCCAACAGTCTGGCTCCTTCACTCCACTCTTCCTACCCGGTACTGGTGGCTTCTGTGCGGCCACTAAAGGTCAGCTCGTTCGTCTTTCTCCCTCCACTAGGCTGAATCTGGCTCTTTCCCCTGCTTTCGGTTTAGCCCTAGCTCTCAGGACTCCAGGAGCTATTAAGAATACAGATGCTGGGCGCCTGGGTGGCTCAGTTGGTTAAGTGACTGCCTTTGGCTCAGGTCATGATCCTGGAGTCCCAGGATCGAGTCCCATATCAGACTCCCAGCTCTGTGGGAAGTCTGCTTCTCCCTCTGACCTTCTCCCCTCTCATTCTCAGTCTCTGTCTCTAATAAATAAATGAAAAAATCTTAAAAAAAAAATACAAATGCCGACTACTTTTTCACTCAGTCACACTGTGGCATTTGCAAACTTCATCTATGCTAGGCGCTGAGTATCTACCTTATTCTGCCCTTGTTCTCTAAAGGAGTCTGGACTGGCTTTTGAAGGGTGTATACAGCGTGAGTGTGCACAGAGCAAGGCAGGCACACTCGCTATAGGGCTCCTTATGGCTGTGGGATTTGTACCCCCCAGCCTTTCTGGATTTTCTATCAGTGGTTTTTGGGTTGCTCCCCTGGGTGTCTTGCCTAGCACTCGTGCTTACTAAATCAAGCTTGCTTCTGACAGATAATTTGTATAATTTATTAGGATGTGGGAATCTTGAAATGTTTTCGTATCTCCAGTGACTCGATGTAAACTGGATGGTGATGGGCTAGAAAATCACTCTCCCAGCCCGGCAGAAATCGCTGCATGACTCACACCATGATTCAGTTGGAGGCAGCTTAAATGTTGTGTTGGACTTTCGTGCAGTTTGCTGTCCACCCATTCTGAAATCACTATAATAACCTGCCGATTTGAAGTGTGCTTTGTTTGGTGGGTGGGAGATCTGTGTCTAAACATATTTCTTCTTGGAGCAAATTCCTAGCGGGGTTTGTATTTCTTAACTACTCTTTATAGTAAACATCATCCCATCATGGCTGCATTTGCATGTCATAGTAAAAGGTGTATGTGTGTGTGTGTGTGTGTGTGTAAACACAGAAATACAAATCTGCTTTTATTTTTGTTTTTAGCATTTGAGATTCCCTTCTCTTGAAAAGATCAGAGGTGCAGAGTCATGTGTAATTAAAATATCAAAATATTAGATAATGATTTTTATTAATTTCAAAGAAAATCCCTCGTTATCTGATCCATTCATAAGGTAATTTAAAAAAAAATTAATTATCTGGATAGTTGCCGTTCCTCCTGTTACAACACCAAGTCATGAAAAAAAACATGTGAGCTGGGGAGCTGTAAGTGCGCATAGATTGCCAGGGATTGGTAACTGGCATGCATTAAATTAATAAAGTCAACGTAGTAACTTACCATATCCTTTACGTCTTAAAACACTTAATTTGAATATTTCTCTCTGATTAGTTTTTCCAAAATTGTGGCAGGCAGAGATGCCATGATGTTTTTAGCCTGTATGGTATCTATCTAACCACTTCAGAATCACCTACGCTAGCAGTTGCTTTGTGGGTTTGTTGTGAGAGGTTTTGAACAATAATAAAATCTAGGCCAATCATGGTTTGAAAAAAAAAAATGACCCTTGTGTATATTTTCTCTGCTGCCAGAACTTCAGAGAGATGTTACATAGAGTGAAAGCCCTATAGGGCTTCTGGTTACCATCAGACCTCTGGAATTTCAATAGAAACCAGGAACGGTCTGTGTAAAAAGCTTCTTAATATTTTATAAGCATGTTCGACTTCCTACAATTTGTTTTTTCAGAAAGTGTGTTTATTATTTTCTATCTGATTTTCCTCAGAATGTAGCCATAAAACTGAAAATGAGAAGTGTCCATGATATTTATCCCAGGTCTCTCTTCTAAGTTCCAGATGAACAAACACAGCTGCCTGTGTGATGTGTCTGTCCTCTTGGGTGACTCAGAAGTCTCCGCGCTCACAGACCAGAACGGGTCTCCTGATTCCTCTCTCAATCCCGAAGGAAACCTTTCCTATTCCGGGCCTCCCCTGATGAGAAAAGGATGCTGATATCCACATGGTTGCCAAGCCAGAAAACTTACGTAAGCATTTTTACTTGAGTATAGTCTACAGAGCATAAAGTACATAAAATGTATGTATCTGAAGCATACATTTCAAGAAATTTCTACTTATGAAGACACTTGCGATCATTGTCCAAATGCCGGAAGGTTCCCTAGTGACCCTCTGGGAGTCACCGATCCCTCCTTTTTCATGTCTAGACCTTCACCAAGTCCTGACTATTCTTTCTCCATCGTTTATCTTGAGCCTTTTCATGTTTCTCCTTCTCCACTGCTGTCACCATGACCATCTCCGATAATTGTCTCCACACTTCCAGTTTTGCCTGTTCCTTATCTTTATAGAGTGATCTTTAAGAAACCATAACCCTGAACATCGCATTTCCCTTCTTTATTAACTTCACTTTATACTTATAACAAAACGGAAACTTGTTATTGAGGCTTAAAGTGAATGCCTTGTGCCTTAAAAAGTGGTCCCTTGAAACCTTCCACCCTATGTGTCCCTATATTCATCCTTGTCCCTCCTCCCCTTGAAGCTCCTGGAAAATACCCGGAGGGCCTTCTGCGCCTACCAAACGGTGTGAATGCTTTCCTTCTTCCCGCTCACACCCACCCCACTCCCACCCACACTCACACCTGTCCCTTCTCTTCACATGGCCCGTTCCTCTTCATGCTTCTTCCTCGCATCATGGACCACCAGGCCATCAAGCATTTTCCTGCCCTCAACCTGAAGGACTGCTCCCCAATTGGTCTCAGAGAACCATGCCTTTTCCCTTTACAGCAGGTTGCAATGGATATATTTAAGTGTTGCTTCCAGTTGTGTATGTATTACCTAACTTCCCTCAAACTCCATTAGGGAAGGACCAAGAATGTTATTTCATTCCCTCTTCCCTAACAGCTAACAGTGCACCTGGCATATGAGGAGTACTTAGTAAATAATGGCCGAATGAATGAATAAGCCAACGAATGTGTATTTGTTCCTGAGAACAATGCAGAAGAGGAGAATTGAGAGGAAACAGAGGCAGGTGCGGACAGTCCCTCTGAGAAGTTAAAGTTAAGAAAGGATTATTTTTTCCTCAATTGAATGAGTTTCAGAAACAGTTCCTGGACAATTCCTCTTTTCCTGAGCCGAGTATCGCTCTGAGAAAACCATAGCTTCCTACAATATCCCTGGAGAAGAATTCAGCTGGCAAAAGTCAGCTTCTCTCCTGATTGACTCATCTGTCCTTTGACCCCCACCCCCCATAGCCCATCTTATTCTATCGGCTCTGGTACCAACTGGGGAAAGATTTTTGCGGACATCTGTCTGTTCCATTTTTGTAATTTGTGTGGAATCAATAGATGATCTGAATCCTGAAACCTGAATCCCGAACACAGTGGCAGGCTGAGGACAGGGGCTGGGATGGGGAGGGAAGGTTTCAAAGAGAGAGATGGTGGCAGATCTTTTTGGAAGAAGAGTATGAGGTAGTGCTTTTGAATTTTATTGTCTCCTTTGGTAGCGCAATTCACTTCTGATAGTCTCAAGCCTTCATATGGTTTTGTGAATACCTAACCTGGTGTTTGTTGTGCTTCAGAAAATTCCGAGAGGATACCAAGTGACTGTCTCGTGCCTAGCTCTATAGAACGGAAGGGCAGCAGCCCAGAGCAAGGCTGTGAGGTGGAAAGAGGTATCTGGCAAAGAGGTTCAGAGCAGCAGATCAGAGCCAGACCTGACAAATCGCTAGAGGATGAATTTGTCCAACATGTCACCATTCCTTAGGAGTTGCCGAAATACAAGAGGGAGCGAGCCGACAACCCCTGGCTGGACAGGACCGGGCACATTCCATGTCAGTTGGCATTAATAAATGAGTGATCCCCGAAGCCTAGAGAACGTGGGGACATTTGGGTTACTCTCTCTGGGTCACATGGCTTAAAATCCTCTCACGCAGACATTCTTACCTCAAAGTAGACTGCAACTCAGAAAACAAAACAAAACAAAATAAAACACAACTGTATTTTGGGCTGAAAGCTTCTGGTTTAAGAAAAGTAAAAACATCTGGATGAATCAACTGGACCTTCAGTCAGTTTGGACTGAATTCACTCTGTTTTCTGTCCTCGAAATGCTTAATGCAATCTGTCAATTTAAGAAATGGGAAATACAGTGGACACGCAGAGGGGTAGTGCAGGGAAAAGTCATCTTGGCCCCAGCGCTCTGTCAGAGTGAAGGGCAGGGACAGGTTAGGGCTTTTAGGAGTCAGAGAGCTACAAAAACAATGTTTGGGATGAGAAGCGCGATACTGCCAGAAAGAAATGCTGCTGACTTTGTGATTTTGTTCTTTCTATATTCAATCATCTTTAAATGAGTCAGTGCCACAATTGGGTGCAGTTCATAAAATCAGCCAAATAAAACCAGCCCCACCACATTTGAATAGTTTGGAAGATTGGAAGAGAAAGAGCAGAGATCTAGAATATGTGGCCTGACTCCCCATCCCACGGGTCCAGCCTGTTCTACAGGTTTGACTTGAGTTCTGAGTAAGAAGGATAGGGTCAGTTTTGCTGACTTTGTTGGATAATTGACCCAAATCATCTGTTTATTTCATGGAATATGATGACTTGATCTAAGAGGAGAATCCTTAAAACATTTCTATTACAGATACCTGCGTGCGTTAATTTTGGTAAGACTGGAAGCTCAGTGAAAACAAACCCTCCCTCTGTATTCATGGTTTAGAACAGTGGCCAAGGGGCACCTGGGTGGCTGAGGGGGTTAAGCCTCTGCCTTTGGCTCAGGTCATGATCTCAGGGTCCTGGGATCGAGCCCCCCAATCGGGCTCTCTGCTTGGCAGAGAACCTGCTTCCCCCTCTCTCTCTGTACCTGCCTCTCTGCCTACTTGTGATCTCTTTCTCTCTGTCAAATAAATAAATAAACTCGTACAAAAATAAAAAAGAACAGTGGCCAGAGTTCATCAGGGGCTCTAGCGCTGGAAATATTCACCAAGTGCACCGTAGTTCATTTACAGTCACTCATGGTCAATCTCAGTTTTAATATCTGATCGTAGCAGGACATGGAACAGTGACCCAGGCTTGGAGTCAGCATGCTGGTGCAGGCCCCGCCTCCTGCTGTGGGTCGTCAGCCAAATTACTTAGGATCCCTGGGCCTAAGTCTCCACCTCATCTGTGATAGAAAGGAATTAGATGATTTTTATAAATAACAGAGCTTTTCCAGCTCTAACATTCCAGGAGTCTACAAGTCTTATGAGAATGGGAATCTCCCCACCCTCTTAGCACATGGAATTAATTTACAACATGCACTGTGGTGAGCTCTGATGTAGTCTGATCCACGATGTAGCCCACGACAAATGTAGCTCTCGTAAATGGACTTGGACCAACGCGAAAGGAAAACGTACCAGCTGGTCACTTGGCAGCGGAAAAGAACTTGCAAAAAGGTGGGCAGGAAGACATTTTATCTAAATTTACTCCAGTACATTTTCCTCTGATGTCCATTCTCTCACAGATTGTCTTGAGATACAAGCCTCCAGGCTCTCAGGTGGAATCCATATCCTGGCTGGTCACAATTCTCCTAGGGGCCAACCAATCCTCTGTTAGCAATTCCCATGGCTAGACAAGGTAGCCAAAAAGTGTGAAGAGCATTTTGTCTGTGTATGTATTTATTTTTTATAAATACTTTCATAAATTCCAAGACAGGAGGCCTGATTCTCTCCGAGCTGAGTTGCCAGATAATATACACGGGGTCAAATTAAGTTTGAATTTCAGATAAACTAATGATTTGAGTGCCCCCCAAGCTACAATCCTTTCAGATTGTTCTTTGTTTCTCTGAAATTCAAATTTAACTGGTGTCCTGGACTTTTGTTTTCTAAATATGGCAATCATCTCATAGAAGGAAGAATATTTTAGTTAGCTTTTTGGGTGGGATTTAGGTCAAAGGTAGTACACATGAGAACACTAACTATTTGGACTTGTATTTATTACTTTACCCATTTCAGGAACTCTGATGTGAATCATCGGCCATGCTATCAATGTGTTTTCAGTGGGTGTACTTCTGTTTAAATTTCTCAGGTTGTAAGTCTCTCTTTTCTAAAGGAAAAAAAACCAATCCCCCCACCACACACACACACACACACACAACATTAAACACATTCATGAAATCAAAGAGATCCTAACCATTGATAGGAGAACTTCTAAAGGCTGTAGCATATTTTGGCCGACATCTGTGACTGAGCTCTTTGAACTAATTGGGAAATGTTGTATGCTGGCAGGCTTTAATTGAGAAATATGTTTCCCCTTAAGGGTGATTTGTCTAATGGGCTGTAGAAATGCTTTTTCTCTGCTTCAGAAAGCCTTTTCCCATTTGCTAATGGTCCAGCTTCCTCACCTTTTCCGCACCCCAAAGCTGATGTTATGCTGAGTTCACTGAACTCAGGAATTGTGCGATTAAGCCAGAGAATTTTCAGGCCTGACTTCAACTTGAACCAGCTTTCAGCTTTCTGGGCGGTAGTTACCTCCTCTAGAGATGGTGTTGAAGACATCACCTGTGAGGTTGTACAGTCAACACTTACTGATGCAGAGCAGGGCTGGGTCTGGAGAAGAGGAAGATGGTAAATCAAGAAAGTAATAAATGGGATTTTAGTTACGGTTTCATTACAAGACCCTCCCTCCCCCCGGCCTTTGTCTCAGGTTCTTAGGCTATGGTGGGACTAGGTTGCCCAAAGAAGTTTTATGTCTGTTTTCTCATTCAAATATAATGTTCTGGATCCCCAAAATTTTAATATTTTGCCATGAAAACATAAAATTTAGCAAAGACATCGGAGTCGAAAGAGATATTTTGTCTATGTGGTCGGTCCAAACACATAGGGTTTGAATGCATCTTAATGTTTCCGTAAAATATTTCGACTGACGTTAGGCAAAAGGAAGGTGAAGTCCATGACGTCATGCAAATGAACAGAGAGGCTTGTTCAGGTAATGCTGTTAAATATGGAGAGTCAGATAATCCGTTCAGTCAGGAAGCCAAATGAGTCATACTGACTCATATTTTCATGTCGTTGCAAAGACAATGAGTATGGAAGGCTGTGTGGGATCTGTTCTCAGCCTTGGTTCATTTCTAGTCTCATAACCCTCATTACCGTTCACACTGTAGAGAAGACAGTGATGTCATAACAGGATGCAGCAGAAAAACACATGAAAATAAACACTGATGACCTCCCTCCAGTGAACAGTTGAACCTCAAAGCAGAGAGGTGTGAGTCTGTCTCATTACTTCCTTTCCAAGGGTGAAACCAAGTTTGTTTCATTGTATTTTCCCATACATCTTTGCTGGTGAGAAAATGGTTTTGGTTTCAAACTCAAAGGCATATGCTTAACGTCATTACAAAATAGTTAGAAGGCCTGTAACATCTCCTAGAAATAAAGACTCTAGATTGTTACATCTAGAGCAATGATTTGCAGCTCGTTTCCACCTAAAAACTGAGATGTATTTATTTGTTCAAAAGTGCATCACTAGATATATCACTGATTTACAGAAATTCAATGGATCGAAAATATAAACTGTCAGTACAGTCGTAGTTCTTCCATCTGGTGAGGGCTCAAATTGTCCTTTTTATTTTTTTAAAGTGCATGGAATGGATTTGAGTTGGTCCTCTGCTGAGGAAGAGGAGAAAGGAAATCCATGAGGAGGGGGACGTCAGTGGCCAGGGCTGCCATCTGGAAGGTGGCGAGCTCTGAGAGGCCCAAAGCCATCCCTGCCCAGGCCTGCTGGGGCTTTGAAGTCTCTTTAGCTGAAATTCAGATGCCCTTTCACTTCCTCTCTCTTACTTTCCCTTCACCGAAAATAATGGGCAAGTGATTTAAAGCAGGGGAAAACCCCTCTGAACCATTCCAATTATAATTTATCAATTACTAAGTGAGCGATTTGTTGTTGTAATTGTTTCTTTTTTTTTTTTTTTTAGTTATTATTATCTTGGTTTTTTGTTTGTTTTTTTTTGTTTTGTTTTTGTTTTTTCTTTAGAAAGACAAGTTTTAAAAAAGGGCTGGGGGATGTATGATTTCCTAGTAAGTGTATTCCTATAGGCTTTTTCTGTGTCACTAGTGCTTTAAAGATCCAGTGTGGTCTTTCAAATTTCAGTAAATAAATAACTCTCTGCCATTCGCTTTTTGAGTTTATACTGAATTTTTGTCTTTCTTTTAAAGATAATCCCCCCTCATATCCCTTCCCTTTTAACTTAATCAACTTAAGGAAATATAGGAGAAAAACAATAGCATTGCACTTTATCTTTTGGATCTTTTTTGGGTACTTATTGGAAGATTCAGTACTTCATTGGGAAGCAGTATTTTTATATTGTCACCAATTAATTTTGTTTAATAGAGGAAAAAATTGGAAGCACTCAATACTAGCACAATTCTTCTAGGGGTGAGATAGTACATAAATCTTAGAGAAACAATAACAATTTCAAAAGATTTTTATTTGAATATTTATGCTTTGGCATGAAATTGAACTTCTAAAGTATAGGCCTGTATATTATTTATTGGCTAAGCCAACCATGAATATATACTTGTAAAACATCACAACAGTCAGTATGAACCTAATAGAAAAGATATTATAGCATTAAGCTTTGTCTTTATTGTATTTTTAGTCAGTATTACTGAATACCAGTATTCGGTGATGGAATTTGGAGATTATGCCTAAGGAGAACAATGTAATGTTTTGATCCATAAGAACTATTAAAATAAGTAGAAACAGTATATTTTTATATAGTAATGTTAATATTTCAAAACAAAAGATAATCAAACCAACAAGAGATTTTTTTAAAGATTTTATTTATTTATTTGACAGAGAGAGATCACAAGTAGGCAGAGAGGCAGGCAGAGAGAGAGAGAGAAGGAAGCAGGCTCCCTGCTGAGCAGATAGCCTGATGCGGTGCTTGATCCCAGGACCCTGAGATCATGACCTGAGCCGAAGGCAGAGGCTTTAACCCACTGAGCCACCCAGGTGCCCCCAGCAAGAGATTTATAGGTATAAATTTATTTCTGTCTGACACACAGGTTTATTCTTCTGATGGATAGGGATAATCACTAAAAAAGCTAATAAGGAAGTAATTATATTCGTTCTATACCTGCAAGATGAAAAAGAAAACTAAAGTAATTATCAATTTGAATCCATCCACCCTATCTTCTACCTCCAAAAATAAAAATGAAAGCAAAAATAAGCACACAACCACCAAATTGAGACCTCAATCATTAAACCTTCCAGATAACAGACATTTTAAAGGGCTTAGTTTTTGCTTTTGCTTTCATAGAAAAATAAATGGCCTTGGAAATAAAAGTAAATGGTTTATTCCTTATAAAAGTTATTCTTGTGAAGATGGGAAAAAAGCTAATGGCTAAAATGCAACAAACATTCAAATATGTCATGTCACTTCTAGATCATGTTAATATATATGTTCCTTTGGTTACTGCAATAAATTCAGGAGAAAAAATGTGAAGATGACATGAAAACCTGATGGGACCCTAGGCTCCTGTCTTTAGATTACTTTAAATGCTTTTTCTCTTGGTAATTGTTCGAGAATTCACTTCTATGATTTACATGGAATGTCTATGAACAGACTACAGACTGCTACCATCTTGTATTGCTACATTTCTTTGCAGATCTGACCTGGCTTCCCTAACTGTCGCACATTTTTCTAAACAAAAAGAGGGAAGACTAAACATGAGGGGATCATTTTGACTCTTATATCATTGGTTTGAATGAAATCTTCGGTGAACTGGAAATTTAGTTTGGATGGTCATGATTTCCACCTAACGGACATCTTCCAAAACACTCATTGCCTGTATTTTATGGTCCAATGTTCTCTGTCCTTCATTCCAGCAATTCTAGAAACTCACGTAATGAAGACATAGGCTCCTGTCTTAATTGTTAATTTCCAGGCCTTAGAAGTCAGCTCTACTGACATTAGTAAGTGCTGGCTTTGAACGCAGTTTGATCTAGCCCCAGCTTCAAGCTGTGAGCGGCACAGGCACGTTAAATGTCCTGCAGATGCCAGTTCTTGTCTTTCTGGAAGCCTCGGGTGCAGCACGATTCATGCCTCAAGTCTCTTCTCATGTACCCCTGCTTTTTCGCTTTTCCTGTATGTCACACACACACAAAACTCTGAGAAGTTTGAAATAAGATTATGCCCCCTCCGGAAGGAAAATTGGCTTGTTCCTACAAATTCCTTATTTTCATTATCTTCAGGCATTAGCGTCCTTGTGTTTATTATGCTCCAGTGCTGTGTCCCTCCCAATTTATTTACAATCCATTAAAAAGGCAAACATTTGGAAGCAAATCTAATGTAAATATTGAAAGAATTCTTGGCTCTAATTGAGGTATATCGACTTAGTCTTCACAAACTCAAGTCATGCGTTTTGCTGTTTTTGTTTTTTTTTTCCCCCTAAGGACTCTGTCTAAACTGCACACACACGATCAAGAAAATGGGTCTGTGTTCAAGCAGCAAAGGCCAAAAGAAAAACAAAATGCGATCCCAGAGGAAGGGTTGTAAAAGCATCTTGCTCCAACTTCATCGATTTTAGAATGGCTATAAGGCTCAAGGACTGAAAAGTTTCTTTTTTCAGATCACCAAGGTTCAACATGCTCATAAAAAGAATTTCGGGGGCGCCTGGGTGGCTCAGTTGGTTAAGCAACTGCCTTGGGCTCAGGTCATGATCCCGGAGTCCCGGGATCGAGTCCCACATCGGGCTCCCAGCTCCACTGAGAGTCTGCTTCTCCCTCTGACCTTCTCCCTTCTCATGCTCTCTCTCACTCTCTCTCTTTCCTAATAAATAAATAAATAAAATCTTAAAAAAAAAAAAAAAGAATTTCGAAAATACAGGGGAAAGTCAGGAAACAATTTACATATAGTCTCACACTAGGAAAGCTCACTGTTGAAATATCGCTGTACGTCCCGCAAATAATAAACTTAAAAAGTATAATTATTCTAGATATACAATTTTGTATGTTTATTTTTTTCCTTCTAGTGTTCCATAGTGAGCACTGCCCTTGTATACACTGCAGACCCATGGGTACCATGGGATAGGTGTACCAGCAGTCACTGAGCTATGCTGGGAAATTTAGCAATCAAGTCTTCTCCTTAGGATAATAATTTCTTACATATTGTATTTCTCTAAAGGCTTTTCGGATGCTGTACCCAATTTAGGTCCTCAACAGAGCAGGGGAAATACTCTCGTCATCTCCATTTAACAGATGAGGAGCTGAGTCCTGGAAGACATGCACACCAAACCTTCCAGGCAAACTGAACTGTTTTCTTAGCAGACTGCCCACATTTCTCTTCTTCCATGTTTTTTTTTCCCTAGATTTTTACTTCTCCTTTTTTTTTTTTTTTAAGATTTTATTTATTTATTTGAAAGAGAGAGAGCAGGAACAAGGGGGGTGGCAGAGGGAGAGGGAGAAGCAGACTCCCTGCTGAGCAGGGATCCTGATGCGGGGCTTGATCCCAGGACTCTGAGATCATGACCTGAGCTGAAGGCAGCCGCCTAACAGGCTGGGCCACTTAGGCGTCCCTAGATTGTTACTTCTGTAGGGAAGATTCCTCCCTTCGTTTTCTAAATGTTCAGATCCTGCTCACTCTTCCAGGCCCAGCTGAAATGGCAACTCTATGAAGTGTATCTCGCCAGAGGCTTCTCCCCTATCTGGGCTCTCATGAACTCAGTGCTTCTGAAAGAAATCAGCCCTTCTTTCCATATCTTACTCTCCTACTGTAGTTCAGAAACTGCACTTGTCAGAGTAACTCTGTCACATACCCTTTATATTAGTTACAAAACTCAGGATGACATTTTCTATCTGGAGGAATTATGGAGCCTCTGTTTATGCACAAGGGTCTTGGTGTGAACACAGCTGGTCATGCTCTTTGGGTAAGTAGACATTCACTTGAAGCTGTTCCCAAATCTACTAGATAGCTGAATCTAGGTTCTTCATGACAATGTAATGGCTTGTGGGCCACTTCTCAAACATTTCTCATGGATGTTTTAGAAGGTAAGAGTCACTTACCAAGATAAGACTACAAAAGCAATCTCACGATTATGCACTTTCTAGCAGTCACACTGGGAAGTATTCCGTGAAGCAGGTGCATTGAGGCTGTACTAACATTTTCAGGCAGCAGGGAAAGTGGTTAAGTGGCATATGGAAGAGACTGCATGGCCTAGAGTTGGGGTCACAAGTTCAAATGCATATAGGCCAGGCAGATAATGTAAATGAAGGAAGGTGGCTCTGGATAAGGTGCTCCCTAGCTCCAGTCACCAGGCATTTGCATCAAACATATACTGGAGACATGGTGACCAGAGAACTCATGCCCTGTGTAGAGTCAGGTTGATTCTAGCTGATGGGTACCTGAAGGAATGCAGGCCCAGTGTTGCCAAGTACTCAACATTTTCAAGAGAAAACACAAATTGATGGGACATCCTCTCTTTTTTTTTTTTTAACTTGCCCCACCTAATTCACATTTAAAACACTGGGTAGTCCGCATGGGTCAAATACATCTACAGGTAATTTATCTCACTCAGTAAGTACAACGCTAGCTTTCACGTAAGCCAGACTTCCACTGCTCTCTCTTTCCCTGAATCCTCAATCGATGTTTGAGAGTCAGCGCCCTCTATCCAGAGAGTCTGAAGGGAGGTAGAAATTATTTCAATGGAGTTTTCATTCCAGTGAGAAGAGAAGAAGATTTTCCGGAAGGCCCTAGAGTTGGATATTCCAGGAACAGTGAATTGTGGGTGCTGTTAGTGGAATCTGAGTCCTCCTCACTCAGGGTCTCTGAGGAGGAGAGAGCAGTGTGCTGGAAGTGGTGGGTTCATTTTTCTCGATAGACCAGGGAGGGGGTGTTAGCTTTGTCATCGCTCACCCCTCAGCAGGTGGGAATAATTGAGGGACTGCCAGCTGCTGCCCGTAACGGAAGTAAAGGCCCATGGGAAGCTGTTTCCCCCAGGCCAGGGGTGAACTTCTAAGGTGGCCCTGACACGTTTTAGCTTCAAGCTGTGGCCTTAGGATGGTGACTGTACTTTGTAGCTTTGAAAATAAAATGCCAGCTAACCGCTAGAGCATTGTTAGTATTTTATTTTGTAATGTGATTGACACATTTATAAACATTGTTCATTAGTATAAGCGATACGCATTACTAGTATATTGGTTAAATTTGTGGGGAAAAAAATGCTTTGTGGGCCTTTTAAGCCCCAGGAATCCCAATAAAGGAGAGGGAAGGAATTCGTTTCGGCTTGTTTGATGTCTATAATTAGAGGTCATTATAGAGTCCCTTTTCTCCTAAGGGTTGTCACCACCATGTTTTTGTGGCCACATACGGAGGCAGCTGTAATCGGCACAAGGTCAGTCACATCGGTACCCTACGTGATAGTGGCAACAGAAGTGTGTATGCTGAGTGCAATGATTTGCGTGTGGTGCTCATTCCCGAGTGGGTCGCTCCACCACAACTGGCCAGCTCCTGAAACGGCTCACCGAAGTCCAGGGGGTCCCTTTGAAGGCACCCTTCTGAGGGTTCACGAGCATTTTAGTAGCACTCTCTCTTGTTTAGACATATACCAATTTTTTAAACCTCTGACTTATTTAGTACTAACATGAATTCGAAGCAAGTAGGCAGTTTCTTTTATACCAGAGCAAATCAGAAAATTAAGACAGGACTGCCATCGTGAACTCTTAACCGCCAGAGAGCAACATCTCCATGAAGTTGGTCAGCAAAGACAGTCAGATTCCACCCTTTTTTGAAACTTTCTGTATTTAAGTACTGTAGGCACTTTGGTTACATTCAGGTTTTTTTGTGAAGTCATTATTTGGATTTTTTAAAAAAAGGTTTTCTTCGACTTGGCAGTAGCTGAACACACACCCTTCACAGACATGCGCCGTCCGTCCCTCTCCAGGGCTGCTTCAACCTGCGCGCAGTCGCAGTCGGAGCCCCAGCTCTGTCCTCAGGCGTCCTGGGCACTGGTAAGCCAGGCAACAGTGGTGTCCCCACTGTGAGGCTCCCCCGCCTGGCTGAGCTCCTGCAAGCTAGACGTTCTCGTCCTCATCTCTCAGATTCCAAGGCCAGGGCAGGGCGGAGCCCCCCCAGGCAGGCTGGAGGGCAAGGCGGGAGTCGGCACAAGAATTCAGTGCAGAGCAAAACAAACCTGGCTCCCCCATTCCCTTTTATTATTTTTTTAAGATTACTTATTTATTTATTTGACAGAGAGAAAGACAGCGAGAGAGGGAGCACAAGCAGAGGGAGTGATAGAGGGAGAAGCAGGCTCCCCGCTGAGCCGGGAGCCTGATGTGGGGCTCGATCCCAGGAACCTGGGATCAGGACTGAGCCTAAGGAAGATGCTTAAGGGCTGAGCCACCCAGGCACCCCCTCGATTCCATTTTTTAAATTAATTAATTAATTTTACTTTTTAAAAATTTTATTTATTTATTTGACAGAGAGACATCACAAATAGGCAGAGAGGCAGGCAGAGAGAGGGGATGAAGCAGGCTCCCTGCTGAGCAGAGAGCCCGATGTAGGGTTCAATCCCAGGACCCCGAGATCAAGACCTGAGCCGAAGGCAGAGGCTTTAACCCCCTGAGCCACCCAGGCGCCCCCCAATTCCATTTTTAAATCATGTGTGGCCCACACAGCAAGCCAGGGAGACAGGGCCCTTAGCTAAACGAAGCTGAGTAGCTACCAAATCCCACAGGTATTCCAACAGCAAAGCGAGAGACCCTTCATTGCCCTCCCTCACAAACCAGGGAGTAGTCGCACGAACCAAGAAAAAGGTAAGAAGGGGGACACTTGACAAGGCCTACTAGTTGGCATGACCTAATTTGCAGATCAAGCACTCGACTCTTCAGGGTAGTAGTGGAACAACTGGGACATGTCTGTTCTTTGCTGTTGCCTCAAGGAATTATTTTTCATAAAATAAACAAAGGTATAGTTAATGAATACCTTTAATAAAAATGTAAGATTGTCATAAAATCATAGAAAAGCGAAATAAAAGATTTTTAATAAATGAAAAATTTTTTGAAATTTCATTTTTAATCAAATCAGAAGAGTTTCAGAAAAAAAATTTAAAACATTTCTGAGTTGTGTTCTCAGCAGAACATCCAGTTAAGCAAAAACACGGACGAGTTTATTAGGAACGAGGAACTTCAGGGCAGCTGAAATAATCTCGGTCTGCTCCTCTCACCTTTGGGAAGAGAGCCTTGCTGTTCGCTTTGTAGTATCTGAGGCTCTGGCAGCAAATTGGCCAATTTTGTTTGTTTCCTTTGTCTCATCTGTGGACCTGCCACATTTTTCACACAGGGAGGAAAAGAGGAAGCTCATATTCCTCTGGACACTTCAGGGCGCCAGGGCTCAGCGCCCCCCTTCCACGGAGGGTGGGAGCCACAGTTCAAAGCCTCTGTCTTTGTAATTGTTAACAAATGTCCCCCATCCCAGGAGGGAGACTGAGAAACGACAAGGAAGTGTGAGAAATAGCTCCGAGCTGGCCGGGGACCTCAGGCCTGGGTGCACATCAAAATGAACACCACAGACATTTCAATGCCAAGCTGCTGTTCCAAGACATTGTCCAAATGCCTAGCTGCTGAAGTGAACAGTGGCCAAGTAGATTCCAGAAGTCTCAGGGGAACGACATCTGCCACGGCTGCTTCTCTGTTTCCTCTTTGAAAAGCCTTAATACATGAAAGGAGTATAAGAAGATAACCTTTGAACCGCCCGAGTGAGGTGTTCGTCTTGGGCCTGGGATAACCACTCAGGCACCATATGTTTTGTTCTGTTATTACCCCCCTCCCCCGCCCCATAGCTCTGCGTGAAAAGTGCTCAGCTCTTCCGTAGCATTTTCTCATTCTACCAGCAAATATTTCCAAACATGTCACGTCCCAGGAATGCTGGCATGTAGCCATTTGAGGCTGGGGCTAGTGCAGTGGCTACTGCATATTAGTAACTTCGTAGACGATGGACCTTCAAACTGGATCACAAGCTTCGACTACTCAGAGCCACGAGGATAAATACAACAGACTGGACGTTAAGCCTGGCTTAGTAGTTTTCCAGAAAATACAGAGGAGTGACGGGAACCTCCATGGGGGAACTGGGTAGAGAGACAAAATTCTGGAATCCCCAAATCCACTTCAATCATGACTACCTTTGGTACTTTGTTTCTCTCACATCTTGTGCTCTGTGAGGCACTTGTCTCAGATTGACTTTGACTCCTTGCCCTGCGTCACTACCTCAACGGTTTATACTGACTTGCATTAGAGTACTTCTCTCCAGAATGGTCTTTAGCGCAGAGAACTGTGGGGTGGCTACATGGCATTAAACTTGAGGATCCCAGGGAAGAGGCAGCCCTCTTACCAAAGTGATATCTGCCAACCCTAGGGCCCACTGAATGAGAGGACAGGTGGGTCAGATCCCTTCTGGGATCTGTGAGACCAGGAGACTCCACGACTCCCCTGTTCCATGACGGGGAGTCATGGAAGGTAACTCCTCCAATGGCCAAGGAGGAATTTGATGGGCAATCGGTGTTTCAGCAGCGTTCCTAGTAGCATGTGATCCAGAGAGATGGCTCTTGCCACACGTTGCCCCCAGTTCTCGATTGTACCTCTCTGCTACCACCCTTCATTGGACCACTTTTGAGAGCTGTGCTCAAGCCATATTTCCTCAGTGAAAACAACTCCTCTAATGTTGCCACTTTCCGACCTTTCCCACCCCATGGCTGCCTTTCCAAAGAGCATCCCAGGTCACACTGCTTCAGCCTCTCCTTCATGCAGCATTTCATTCTGAGGGTTCGGTGCTGACATTTTAGGACCTGCTTTCCTGGCCCTCAAGGATCTCAGACAGTGAACAGGGGTTGTCTCTCACTCTTTCTTTCTTGTTTTCTTCTGTGTTAGACACATGGTAGATAGCCAAGAAATGTGTTGTTAGATTAATTTGTGCTCGACCCATTAATTTAGAAGGAACATGCAGAGAGAATCTGGTCCTTGCCACTTTTAACCAAATTCACGTGTTTATTCAAAAATACTGGAAAGCTCTTCCATAAGTGAGGAAATAGTCATCAGACAACATCTACTTAAAAATTCTGTGCGATTATGCCTGATCGATGATAGTTCGTTGAGAAATATTCACTGGTCTTCAGTGGTGTGTGTGTGTGTGTGTATGTGTGTGTGTGTGTGTTTCTTCTTATACTATCTGTCAAGTATAGGGTTTCCTATCAGAGTAAAATCATCATTGCTTATTTCCTTTTGAAGGGTAGACCAATATCCATCCCTTTCCTTTCATTTACGTTTAAATCTTGTTTGCAGCAATTTAAATAAGAAAATCCTATGGCTCTTAAAATAATAGAAAGCGCTTTCCATGGTTTTGACTCCCTTCCACAGGATGGCTAGGACATCACAAAAGAGGAACACTGTCATGACCTTTAATATTTCTCTTTAATAAGGTGGGAGGAATTTCAAAGAATGATATACCAAATAACTCCCACTGAGGACTCTGAACTCATGAGTTTTTCAGTGTTTCCAGTTAGGTGACTCTATTTTATTGAATACAAAATAATCTTACATTTATTTGTTCCAAAAACAGGGAAGAAGGTCTGGGTAAGAAATGTGACTGGGCATTTAATCGGCAGTTTACAGCTGAGAGAAGCAAACTTTAATGTGGGTTTCATGTTCCAATTGTCTCCTCCACCACTTCAAAATGTTTGCAGTCACATAGGGTTAAGATAATGACCATCAGCCCATTCCATTCTTCACATCTCCGGTCAGAGATAAATGAGAATACGCTCCCCCGCTGTGCAAACATCCTTTTTATTAATACTGGGTGAACAAGAATGTAAGCACATTTGGCTGCAGAGAAAACGAACAGAATTGGAAATGCAGAATATTAAAGCTCAGAGCCTAAGATCAGGCTTTCAAAGTACAAGTGAGTAAAAAGAAAAAATATTACAGAACAAACAGCAGCGTTGCAGTGGAAACGGAGCAGCACATGACAGCGAAAGTGTGAGACCCATGTGTTCCGCCCGTGTGCCAGAGTGGCCAGGGCGTGGTTTGCTCGTGTAGGAAACAGTTACGTGGCTTCAAGAGTGCGGACCGCTCTCACCGTCTCCAAGGTGCAATCTTAAATTGAGCTCATGTTATTCATCTGAACTCATCACCCTCATTGTTTATGCAAACATTTGGTAGTGAACCCTCCTCCCACGGTATCTTGTGATACATATTCTATTTTCATTTATTGTCGCTTAGCTCTTAAGTTACTGTTTTATCTTGTAGGCCCATATGGTGTGTCTTCCCAGTTAGAGTCTAAACGATTTGAGGCCAAGGACGGTGCCCTGTTCATTCCAATGGCAGCTATCCCAACCCCCGGCTCACAGCAGCCAACTCCACAGGGCAAGCCCCCCGGGGCACCATCCACTTAACACTAGTGCTGCAGCCCCTGGGAGGAACCCAGGGAGGGCCTGTGGATTTGATGGGATCCAGGGAAGTCTGGCCCCAGGTAAAGATTCTTGCCTGTGGTTCAATGGCCTGGGGAAAAGGAAAATCCCTCAACCTTAGTGAAACACAGTGCTGCCGCTTTGAATAAATGCTCTTGGGATTTTAAAATATTGAGAAGAGTCATACGTGTTTCCACTTCTGGGTGAGAAGTCATCTCCACACATGTATTTTTGAACCAACTAAAGACATGAAGGTACAGTGGCCAACCATGCAAAGAAGCAGAAGCCTAAGAAGATTGCTCAAATTTAGAAAGTGTCTATTTTTTTTAAGATAGAATTTATTTACGAGAGAGAGTGAGTGAGCGAGAGAGAAAGCACGAGCTGGGGGGAGGGGCAGAGGGAGAAGGAGAAGCAAACTCCTCGATAAACTGGGAGCCCGATGTGGGGCTCAATCCCAGGACGCTGGGATCATGACCTGAGCCGAAGGCAGACACTCCACCAACGGAGCCACCTAAGTGCCTCTAAAGTGTTTTTCTTTCTCTCATGAAGTAAAGTGCATACAGCTGGCTTTCTACATCACGAGGCCAGCTGCCCTGACCTAAAGATTGGCTTGGGCCTAGTAAGAATTAGGTTGAATGGGGATTCAATGGGATAAATGCTGCATCTGGGCAGAAAGGAGGACACAGAGATTTCTGAGTAGGAGGATTCTGTCCATTTTCATACCAGACGTTCTCTGGAGCTTCAGAAGTTTCAATTCATCAGCAGGAAATGAGATAAATTCTTTCATGGATCCAAAAATGTATAGCTTCTATTTAATAATATTAAGCATGTTCCCTTTCAACAGACAGCTCGTGTTAAAACTGGAAATAGCCACCTGTAACCATGGATTTCAGCGATATCATTAATGGCTTTCTAGGAATAAAGCAATGTGTTCAAAGTAGACCTTATAATTAGGAGGCTGTACTGTAATCAAGGATCCACATCCAAAAAGCTGAGAGAGCAAAGGGCCCATTTGGGGGAAAATGGTCTTGACTCTTTTGATTTTGCAAAGCTAATAATGTTGGCTCAGTTTGACTTCTCAGGGCTGGAAAGAGACCAATACATTAGCAATGCTGATTGGCTTTTAGGAGAGGTTTCTGAAAAGAAATAACTATGCAAAAGTAAATTAAAACCTTCAACAAAACTTGATTTTCATAGGTCAGCTGTCTGGGTTTGAAAATGTAATCCTACCTGGTCATTCTCCGTGTCCATTTATCTTTGTTTTCTTTGTTCCTTTTCCCCTTCCTGCTTTGTCTCTCATCTTTTCTTCTTTTTTTATTATTTTTTCTTTTTGTAATATGCTTCTGTTAAAATAAGATTTTCATCTTCAAATGCTGTATTTTCAAGAAAATGTAGAATTTTTACAATACAATAAGCTGATTTGCAATCAGTGAATGCACACCAGCGCAGCACATGCTTTGAATTGTGCTCACATTCCCCTGATGTGAGTGGAAACATGCAGGAGCCCATGTCTTTGTAGACTTCCGGCAGTACAAGGATAAGTAACAAAATAAAGAAAGTCTCTCCACGAACAGTGTGATCTGTGAAGATGAGACAGAGACCCTGGGATCTGAGTGACTATGAAATATTCCTAATGAACTCTCAAGCTCCGTTTCCTCTGAGCTCCCTTCCAGAGCACAGCGACTACAAAGCAAGCCATCATGCTTGAAAGTGTGGCTACTAGGAAGAAGAAAGACAAAAGTCCGAGGCTGAAGGGAGATTCTGAATTAGTGATAAGCTGCTGCATGCCACATGCAGAGGCTTCTTTCAATCCTGGGGAAGGTGTTTTATTAAACACACCATACTCCTTTGCAGTGCCCTTCATTAACTTTTTTTTTTTTTTCTAATATGGTTCCTGGAAATAAGCAGATGAGTTTTCTATTTATCCATATGTTATGTAAACAGCGACTACAGGCTGGGAGGCAAACAGCAGGGTCATATTTGAAGAGTCTTGTTATTCTTATATTGAATCCAACAAAACACTCAATGGGCACACTCAGCGGCCACGGAAGCTGCTTACGAAGGGGGTGAACTGGAGGGAATCGGGGGACCGGAGCAGATTAGGTGTGAATACGGTTTTATCAATTTTATCCTTGTTCTCTCTCTCTCTCTCTTTCCTGCACTTCCAATGTTATTTTGTTTCCTCTCTAGAGGTTCTCATACGAAAAGAACATAATTAATTAATTGGATCTGTTCAGGATGAAAATGCATACATTGATAATTTAGATTCATGTAACAAAACCCCACCCCCATCCCCATCACAACAATCGGACATTTCACTGCTTTTCCTTCTTTTGATAGTTGTGTCCATGGTACTTGGGAACAGCCTTTTTCAAATGTAAATTTCCAACATCAGGAATGATTGATTTGGACCAACCTTGGTGGAGCAACCCATTCATACAGAAGGCTCTAGGGCACAATGAGCCCCCTCGGTGCAGGGAACAACCCCAGGACTGGGGACCAGGGGAGAATCACGCACTGGAGATAATACACAGTAGCTAGTGTTCCTGCCCTTAGAAATCAAGTGCCTCATGGTGGAGACTCACAGGCACGATACATTTTTATTTTTACAGCATGTGCATACGGGAGCACACACACACACTCACACACACAGTAACTTAGAAAATAGACGGTTCTTGACCATTGAGTATCTTGTTTTAACAAAAGTTTGCCAATTCTCAGTGAATTAAATACTATGGATCCTCAATATCTAATACTACAGTACTACTGAAGATCATTTCATCTCTCTCCCTGGTGATTCCAAGGGCGGTGAAAAGCTCTGTGGCCTTTATTGGCTATGGGGCCGGGGGTACCGTCACATGTAAAATAGAGAGAATCATTAGTATTTACTTCATATGTGCATTGTAGGCGTTAAGCAGGATTATATAGAGACTCTGGGAAGCGTCTGGAACAATGTAAGCAGTCAAGCCACGTTGGTTACTGCTAGTACAATCTTGTAAAATCTTTCGTTAATCAAGAATCTGAATGTCAGAAGTAAAAGAACATTAACTTTGTGGTATGCTTTAAAAACCTTCTGGTTTTGGAACAATTTGAGATTTACCAAAAAATTGCCAGGCTATTATGGTGTCTCCGTATATCCAGTTTCCTGACATCACTGTAGCGATGTAGTCAAAACTAAGAAAGCAAAACCGATATATTGCTATTGCCTAAGCTCCAGGCTTTATTTTGATTTTCCCAGTTTTCCCATGAATGCCCTTCTTTCTGTTCCCGGAGTCCGTCCAGTGTTGCTATCTCACATTCAGTTGTCATGTCTCTTTAGTCTCTGCCGGTCTGTGAGTTTCTTAGTGTTTCCTTCTTTTTCATGACTTTGACATTTTGAATAATACTGGTCATTTGCAAACCCTTCGTTGTGTAGACTGTCTCTAACTTTGGCTTTATCTCAAGGTTTTTCTCATGATTAGACCAGGGTCACAGGTTTTGGGAAGAAGACCACAGCTGTGAAGTACCCTTTTCATCATGTCCTGTTAGGGGGTACGTGGTAGCTGTATGATTCAGAGCTGGTGACAGTAACACTGATCGCTTCCTTAAGGCAGTGTCTTTCAGTTTCTCTAACCATAATGTTACCGTTTTGTCCTTTCAGGACCAGGAAACTAGTCCCGAAGTCCAGTCCAAACTTTAGGGGAGAAGGATTAAATTCCCCACCTCCTGGGGAGTTGTATTATACTTTATTTCATTTTTTGAAATTATCTTTGGAATTCTTTTCTAAGGCAGATTTGTCCCTTTCCCCCCTTTATGAATTTCTTAATTCAATGATTTATTCACATCAGTACGGGCTATGTTATTTTGTTCAAATTGCTTCAGTTTGGCCATTAGGAAAATAGTGTTAACTCACACAACACTTGTTACAAACTCTAAGGGTGTCTTTTGCATCATGGCTTCAATAATTCCAGTAATTGAAGGTGAACGGAAAGAAATTTTGAGCAAAATTCTATATAAGGAACTCCTAGTCAGGGAGAAGGCTGCCAGACTAGGCGTTTTGTACAGGCAGAAGGCTGCACAAACAGGTAGAGATCAGTGGGGGAGCGGCATTTCATGTGATGGCTAGATACGTTAATGAAGGTAATAAAAAGTGTGATATTTTATACAGTGGAGAGTTGATTCTGGTTGACTGCATCTAATTAATCACTTTGGGAAGAGGCTTTGTGTCAACTGATTACAAGTCTGTGTTTTAGACTGTACTGCTTTGGAGATGACATGTCTAAATGGATCAAAAATATTAACACAGACAGAACATAATGTAAATTTTGATTTTACTATCACTCATTGTAATGTAGTGAGAATCAATGGAATTTTGATCTTTGGGACAATGAAGACACTAAACTATGACTTACAGTTCTACATGAGAACCATTAAGTATAAGGAGGTAATCAAATGTGGAAAATAAGTCTTGTAAACAATATCGATGCTCCGATTTTTATGAGCAAGACAAAGGAAGACATGAAGACAGCTGGATGTTTATTGGCTGTAAAAATTACATTAAATACTACCAGGAGAAGATGAAAACTAGTCACCAAAATTGGTCTAATTCCCATAATGCAAACCATAATGTAACATTAAGTTTCATATGTACTGGATATACGAGATTGGAGAATTAATCCATACAGAATATGTACTTTATCTTACTTTTCCCTTGCTATTTTTGAAAGTCTTAATGCAACCAGGATTTTATTTATTTATTATTGAAGTATAATTGACATGCAATGTTCTATTAGTTTTGGGTATACCACATAGTGATTGGACAATTCCATACATTACTCAGTGCTCACCCCAATAAGTGCAGGCACCAAGTAATAGTATTACAATATCATTGACTCTATTCCCTATACTGCAGCCATGTTTTCAATTCCACTGGGAAGGTTCTTAAAATGTCAATGTTTATAAACATGACTCAACAAGGGGCGCCTGGGGGGGCTCAGTGGGTTAAAGCCTCTGCCTTCAGCTCAGATCATGATCTCAAGGTCCTGGGATCGAGCCCTGCATTGGGCTCTCTGCTCAGCAGGGAGCCTGCTTCCCCCTCTCTCTGCCTGCTTCTCTGCCTACTTGTAATCTCTCTCTGTCAAATAAATAATAAAATCTTTAAAAAAATGACTCAATAAGAGAGGCATTTAAGAACAATGTGTACACTATTTCTGTGTTGTTTTAGGGTATCAAGAACACTCTTGCCTCAATTTTACCCATGTTACAGGTGTACTTGGGTAATGCTCTCTTTCTCCCTCTCTCTCTCTCTCTCTAATTACCTGGTCTCTATTCATCATTCAGGACACAACTCAACCTTCACTTTTCCCCCCTTTTTCATAAAGTGTTTCCTGTGGTCACTTTTAAATATGTCACCCTCCTGATTCTTTCTTAGAGCACTCTTTTCTTGACCTTGGTGGCATTTCTCAAAATTTTGTTAGATTACTAGACCATAATCTCTTTGGGTCAAGAATCTTGCCTAGCATTCATCACTGTATACAAAATACCTAACATAGCAACTGGCTCCATATATTTATTTCTAAATGTATGTGTGAATGAGATAACACTGAAGCAAAGAATGCTTTTTATTGCAATAAGATAATTTTTTCCTGGTTTGGGATTTTAAAACAGAACTCATATACTTTGTTGGAGGGAATGCTGATAAATTTTAAATTGTTTATATTGATAAAACTACTTATGTTATTTTTGTAAGGTGCTTTATAAGTAATCTTCTTTTTCTTCTTTCTCCTTCTCCTTCTTCTTCTTCTTCTTCTTCTTCTCCTTCTTCTTCTTCTTCTTCTTCTTCTTCTTCTCCTCCTCCTCCTCCTCCTCCTCCTCCTCCTCCTCCTCCTCCTCCTCCTCCTTCTTTGGATTTTACTTATTTGAGAGAGAGAATCTGAAGCAGGCTCTGCACTGAGCAAAGAGCCCGATGTGGGTCTCAACCCATGACAATGAGATCATGATCTGGGTTGAAACCAAGAGCTGGACCCTTAATCAAATAAGCCACCCAGGTGCCCCCATAATTTTCTATATACAGATTCAATCTGCCCCCAAATTTCTCTGAAAAGGTCCCTCATTTCTCAAAAGAGGAAACTAAATGAGATTTCAAGAGGTTAGATAAACTAACAGAATAACAAAATACCTGGAGAACAGTGAGGAACTGAGCATTACTTCTGGTTGAAACCTTGGTGGGCCGACAAAGGGCAGCTGACACCTGGCTGACATGACTTGATAATGATGAGGCATCACGGTGTTCCCTCATGATATGTGGGCCTATAGTTTATTTTTTCTTGTCTGTGGTTTTAGTTTTATCCCTAAACTCAGAGATGCACAGCCTAAGTTCATGCTATTGTCCATTAGAAACAAAAATTTCCCTTGGGATGCCTGGGTGGCTCAGCTATTTGAGTGTCCGACTCTTGGTTTCAGCTTAGGTCCTAAGCTCCTGGGTCATGGGATCGAGGCCTGCATTAGGCTTGTGTTCAGCTGGGAGTCTGCTTGAGGATTCTCTCTCTCCCTCTCCTTCTGCCCACCTCTCCTGTGTGCGGGCATGCTCTCTCTCTAAAATGAATAGATAAATCTTAAAAAAAAAAAAAAAAAGAATTCCTTAAATTAGATTCTATCACCCCTCCTTCCACGGTCCTAGAATATGTCATAATTACTGCCATTAGAAATTAGTTTATTGTATCATAGCCATATGCTTGCAGATATAATGGTTTCACTAACTTATTTTTATGAGAAACAGGGTCTTTCCCCTTTCTTTTAAATTTACGTGAGCCCCTCTCACCCAGCCCATGTAAAGCTCTATCTCACTCCTCAGTGGAAAATCCTCCTTGTCCATTACTGTGCAGAGGTCCCACTGTCTGACCTCCCTCAGGAGATGTAAAACAGGTGCTCCAGGCACTGGTTAGTCTTGCTCTGTCCACGTCTCAGGCCAACCGACCGCTGCAGGGAGAAGAGCTCTGTTATTCACATGCTGTGGGGAAGCTGGGAGCCTCACATGACTGCAGCATTGAACCATTCACTCTGGGACCACCCTCTCCCTGAGAAGCTCTACACCTCCTTGGAGCCTCTACCCCCATGCACACACTTTTTCCTCTTTTCTCTTGAGGAGACTGTCTTCCTCTTTTCTCTTGTTTTCTCAATTCCCCCTCTGGGATACATACAACACCACTTCTATGAGTTTAGACATTTACAAAAGGCAGGAGAAACATTGACTTCTGCTTCTTCTGTGTTCTGCCCTGGAAAAATCCCTAAAGCAAGGAAGTGATAAGGAATTAGTAAGCTGAATAAAATAGGGGCAATAAAAATCTCTGGAGAACAAACACATGCTGTTTTAACATAACATCTTACTCTACATATCTTTTCCTCATTAGCATGTGAGCATCTTGATGGTACAAAATACGTCTTTTCTATTCACTTGTCTAGCATAGCCTCCGACATAGTAGATCTTTACATGTGCAAGAAAGGAAAGAAGGAAGGAATGCAGGAAGGGAGGGATGAAGGGAGAGAGAGAAGGAGGGTAAAGGAAGGCTAGAAGGGGAGAGGAATATAATTATACATATCAATGCAGCAAGAAAACATCGGAAAAAGTATGCCAAGTATGTTGCTACATTACTATTGGTCATATTAAAATGCATCAGCTCCTCAGGACATCAAGAGTTAGAAGATGAGACATGTGTAAATATATAGGAGTAACTTGAAGACACAGCAGATGTTGAGACATGCTCTCCAAGACGCCAGATTATCTGCCCTATGCACTCTCACTAAGAGACTGCTCTGAGGCACACATTCTCCGCTCATTGTGGCTGCCAACCTCCAGTCCCAGATGACTGCATTAACGGGGGCATCTGACCCCAAGGGGTTCAGCCAGCAAACTAAGATGTAGCCTTTGTGAAAAGACGAGCAGAGCCAATGAGATTCTCTCTCAGGAGCGAAACTGCAGCAGCAGGAGCTGAGGATGATAGGTCATTACAGCAAGAGTCTGGGCAGTTCTCCCGCATCAGGTAGAAATTGAGGTCAGAGAGCAGAAATTAAGAGGAAGTAGAGGCTCTGCTATAGACAAAAAATTGAGTACATCGAGAATGAGGAAGCATTTCTATAGAGAATGTAAAGAAAAGCAGACAGGACACAGATGCAGGGATTTTTTTTTTTTTTTTAAAGAATTCTGGTGAGAGAGAGAGATGGAAAATGTGGCTCAGGACAATGAAGGAACTTGGAGATATAAGGTTGGCTCAGCTTGTTGGTTTTCTAATCCCAGCGTATGTGTGTCCTTATTAACAACTCAATTTTTTATGAAGGTAACTTGTGCGAGACCTTCTGTTCCTTGTACTGCAGATCCAGACTAAAACACAAGCAATAAAGAGCAAAGGGAACCAGTCAAGAAGCATCCTGTCCCTCCTCAGAAACAATGGCTGCGACCATCCTTGCCAGGGGTCCTCAGCACTGGCAATCTTAAAATAGACTTTAAAATACACTGAGGTCTGGAAATTCTGATGAGTTTAAAATGGGCGATCTAAAGTAAAGTCCAGATACCCACTTATATATTTATTTACTTAATTTTTAAACTTAAATTCAATTAATTAACATATAATGTATTATTGGTTTCAGAGGTAGAGTTCAGTGATTCATCAGTCTTATATAATACCCAGTGTTCTTTACATCACCTGCCCTCTTTAATGTCCACCACCCAGTTACCCCATTCCCCCACACCCCTCCCCTCCAGCAACCCTCAGTTTGTCTCCTACGAACTGTTTGTTTCCTTCCTCTTATGGTTTGTCTCTCTCTCTGAATTTGTTGTTTTATTTTCCCTCCATTCCCCTATGATCCTCTGTTTTGTTTCTTAAATTCCATATACAAGTGAGATCATATAATTATCTTTCTCTGATTGACTTATTTCACTTAGCGTAATACCCTCTAGTTCCATCCACATCACTGAAAATGGCAAAATTTCATTTCTTTGATGGTTGAGTAGTATTCCACCATATATATATGTGTGTGTGTATATATATATATATACACACATGAACCATATCTTTATCCACTCATCTGTCAATAGGCAACTGGGCTTTTTCTATAGTTTGGCTATTGTGGACATTGATGCTATAAATATTGGGGTCCAGGTGCCCCTTTGGATCACTATGTTTGTATCTTTGCTGTAAATATCTAGCAGTGCAATTGCTGGGTCATAGGGTAGCTCTATTTTCAACTTTTTTTTAGAAGATTTTATTTATTTGAGAGAGAGAGAGCACATAAGTGGGGGAAGGGCAGAAAGAGAGAGAGGGAAAAAGCAGACTCCCTGATGATCAGGGAACCTGATGCAGGACTCATCCCAGGATCCTGGGATCACGACCTAAACCTAAGAAAGATGCTCTACCACTGAGTTACCCAGGTGCCCTATTTTCAACCTTTTGAGGAACTTTCATACTGTTTTCCAGAATGGCTGTACCAGCTTGCATTCCCATAAACAGTTAGAGGGTTCCCCTTTCTCCTCATCCTTGCCAACGTCTGTCATTTACTTACGTGTTAGTTTTGGCCATTCTGACCAGTGTGAGGTGTTATCTCATTGTGGTTTTGATTTGTATTTCCCTGATGCTGAGTGATGTTGAACATTTTTTTTATGTGTCTGTTGACCATTTGTATGTCTTCTTTGGAGAAATGTCTGTTCATGTCTTCTGCCCATTTCTTGATTGGATAATTTGTTCTTGGGGTGTTGAGTTTGATTAAGTTCTTTACAGATTTTGGACACTAGCCCTCTACCAGATACTCACTTTTTTTTATGACATCATGGGGCGGGGAAGCACCTACACCCAGCCAGAGACAAGTAGACCACAGTAGTGATCTTTGTATTAGACCACAGTAGTAATCTACTGACTATATCTTTGTGTTTGAAGACAGCCTTGAGCATCATTAACCTTTATAAAAGCTCTTTTTTTTTTTTTCATTAGTGTGCTTGGAAAACTTAGAGTCCCTGACTCTTTCTTCTAAGTTAAAAGATGTATCATAATGTGAATTGTTTTGGTGTTCATCACATGATTGGGTATCAGTAGAGTCCCAACTTATGACCATTATTTCTATTTCTATTCAGTATCCCCTTCTGTTTTCTTCCTTTCTTTCCTAATTGAGTGTCTACTATACTCCAGTAACCAAACTTGCAGCCTAGCTTTGGGAGAGAATGACACATATGCATACATAATTACAGGTCAAAGTAATAAATGATCTACATCACAAGAATGGCGGCAACCTAACATTCATTGTGCTCAAGTTGCAAAGTGGTATCTGGTGATAGAGCTGATTTCAAGATTTCTCGGTTTGCTTATATGATCCTCAATTTTTAACTTTCTCTAAATCTTCTTCCTTAAACTGCTGTTCTCTGACTTCAGAAGCACCACTCTGGTGATGTATAGAAAATGTTTCCCAGTCTAAGATACTTAGATACTAAGATACGCTTCTGTCATCAAAATATTTACCTACAGTCTTTGTAATTGGACAATAACATGCATTATCATTTGTACCCAGTTCAAAGGAAGGCATAGGTTAAAAATATCATACTTAGATGATAGGATATCCCTGGAAACAAGTAACAGTCATATTGAATTTTGATTCAATTTGGTAAATATTATCTGACTACTGGGAAATCATGAGACATATTGTAGCAACAGAGCAGCATGTCTCCTACAATAACCTTTTTATTTATTTAATCCAGCTCATTAATAAAGATCTTCTTTTCATTTTCCTGATGTACGAATACTCCAAAAACCACAGGCTCACATTTTGACAGCTAATTTTGCAGGATATAATTTTCCTGCTTAACCCAAGAGGAAAAAGAGATGGATGATTGAGATTAATCATTTGTAAAATTATAATTCTGTCACAGATAATAATTTGCAAGATCTTTCCCTTTTCTGAAATCCCCAGAATGCACCATAAATTGTCACACTTTGTAAGAGAACGTGTAACATATTAGGAGACTCCTAATAAAGCAAATCTGCTAGAAAAACAAACCAATTGCCTTATAATTGGCATGTTTCCCACGTGACTATTCCCCTGTGAAGGAACATTGTGCCTTGGGTGAAGAAAGGTTTACAAATTATTATTCAAGAGATGGTTTTCTCTATCTCTTATTACCCTTTGAGCTGTGATATAATGTGTTTCTTTACTTCGTGTAAGCCTGTGAGATCATACAATCGTGTGCCCAGAAGGTGAATTGATCCCTTGTGGGAAAGTGAGCAAATTCAGAAATTTTTAAATTATTTTCAAGAAAAATACTATCAAAATGGACCGATAAAAATATTGACTTTTTCAGAATGGCTACATGTGTGCAGGATGGACAGGGTTTCCTGTTTTACTAGCAGACCTCTGTGTAAACTTTGCTTTATTTCTAAATCCGTTTTATAGGCACTTGCTACTGTTCCAACAACAAAGGCAAAAAAACTTCAAGGATTTTATGTGAGGTTGACAGACAGTGCTTAGATTGTTTAGGACTCAGTGGAAGGTGGGGCATGGATTTCAGTAGTTCCTTGGCCCACATTCAGCTAGATTGATTAGGGCAGAAGCTAATGAGATCAAGCTCATGAGTTCAGTGCCTGTGTGGGCCAACTAGCTTTGCTCTGTTCACATCTGCAGACTACACTCAAATCCCATCAGCCCCAGGCACACATACTGAGGGGTATGGGCTAGAGAGGGTTTAAATGGGTCAAGATATTCCCACCCCCAATTTTTATTCAAAAGTTTGCACCCAAATGCCTGCTCTCCCAAGAGCTGACCACTTCTTGCCAAACTCACAACCCCTACTTAGATTTGAGCTACTATCTCTTACCAAGACTACTGAGTAGTTCCTGACCCCCTTCCCTGCTATATCCTTTGTCTCCCTCAGATTATTCTCAATAAAGCAGCAGAGTGATCTTGTTAAAATGAAAGTCACAATATGTCACTCTTATGCTCAAAACCCTCTGATAACTTCCATCCAACTCCAAATTAGAGCCAAAAGAACTCCAGACAATTTGCACTTCTCCCCTCCCCATCTTTCCTCAACCCAATGGGAACCCTCTCCTCCCACTCTTGCAACACCTGGCCTATGCTTCACAATAAACTTAGTCTTTCACAACATATAGGGCAAAGTTTGTTTACCAGAAGATCTTGCTTTCTGAGATAGCACCTGGAAAAAGGAGGGGTAGAGGGCTGGGTTTCCTTCTTTAAAAATTGTAAGAAGGAAAAAAAGAGAAGAAAACATAAGTAGATCCCATTTGCTTTGTTTCTTTGACAACCATCAAAGCAAAACACAAATTAACACCTCATATACTTCAGTTAATACAAATTGTCCCACTATACATAAAAAGTACTCTCCTGTTTGCCACAAAGAAAGGAAACACTTCCCTAACTTTATTATAAGGACCCTGTCCCAGGGAGACACTGGTGTAGAATGCACCCCAATTTAAAGAAGGAAATTTGCTTTGATCCTCAGTGCTCAATGTCTGCTTAGGGAGAACAAAATTGTATAGAACCAGAATTAGAATCCCCAGAATTTTTGGAAGAGAATCATACAAATCTTTCCTGAGCATGTATTGACAAGCTTAATGAAGGAAGTCACATTACATAATTAGTTTTGTTTTATTTTTTTAAGATTGTATTTATTTGAGAGAGACAGAGAGTGTGAGCGTGCACACATAGGTGGGGGTGGAGGGGGACAGGGAGAGGGAGAAGCAGACCCCCCTAAACAAGGAGTCTGACACGGGTTCAATCCCAGGACCCTGGGATCATGACCTCAGCCAAAGACAAACACTTACCCAACTGAGCCACCTAGGTGTTGCATGTAATTAGTTTTAGTAGTTAATCCTCTAATTAAAAAATTATGATTTACATGTACAAGCTCATACAATATCTCTTTTGGGCATGTGGTACATACATAAGGCATTCATGCACTTAAAAACAATGTGAGGGGCATCTATTATAAGGTAAGCAGTGTTTTAGATGCTGGTGTTAGATTAATGAATAAAATAGAGAATAGCACTCTCTTCACAAAGCTTATATTCTAGTAGTAGACGACTCCAAAGACATAATAAATAAGTACTTTATATACTATATCATAGGTTGGCAAATACTACGGATTAAAGGAAAAGTGGATGTCAAGAAAGGAAATCAAGAATGTTGGGGGTAGGGTGACACAGGGGGGCAGGATATGTGGCTAAATGTCATACATGTTATAGTATAGCAAGAAGAACATTATTATCCCATTCCATATACTTTGGACGTAAATGACTTCCTGCGGGATAGGTGACACTAAGCTAGCAGAGATAGGTCTGAAGTCTAGCTTAAAAAATCTTATGTTTCTAATCTAAAATTTGCTGCCTCCTTAAATAATGGAATAGCATAGTTTTGATCAGAAAGCCATACATAACACCTTCGAAAACATGTTTAAAAGCCTGGCTCCATCCCAAGCACTCAGGGCCAGACCTCAATCCATATGCTTCAATTTTATCTGTGCCTAACCATGATTTTTCTACATGTCTCTACCCAACTATGCTTGCAGAAGAAGCAAGCAATGACGGAGAGGCAGGTGCTTACATTTTATTGACACTTACAGATGATCAGCTCAATATCTCTGGCCACGTACTTTATTTTTTTGAAGATGACACAATAACAAGCAAATATAATGAACAAATATATGACGATATTTTATGAAGGTGTGGAATTTCAAGAAAGGTCTCTCTAGAATTTTTCATTTACTTTGAACATTTACATTTGTAGAACGTATAGACTGCCAAGGGTAGAATCCAAAGGTATTTTAGTTGATTGGGATGAACACAAATTCTAATTCTTTTGTAGTAATCTGATAAAAGGCCCACCTGATGTCTATAATTCTGCTTAGAAGTAGTCAGCTTCTAAAACAAGAATTCTCAGGAAGACTCTGAATTAATGACACATTTCCCTTTAGACTTACATCTAAAAGAAGACAGAGCTTTAGATAATTCTGTCTCTGAATTGTCTCTAGTCAATATATATTTAATATGCTGAGTATTGGTGATATGTTAATCAAGTCTAAGACACCTGTTTAAATCCCACCATAATGAGATAATATATGCAAAACCTAGCCCAGGACCAGGAAGTGTTGGTCCCCTTCTTTTTCTCCCACCAAGCACACAGGGATGATACAGACAATATTGTGACTGCCCCCAGAAAATGTATATTCAAAAAAAAAAGAAAGAAAGAAAGAAAGAAAGAAAGAAAGAAAGAAAGAAAGAAAGAAAATGTATATTCAAAAGCTGTTTCAAGTTAAAATAAGGCAGTGAAAATGAAAAAAAGACAAAATAACAGAGATAAGCACCTACTAGGATGCCTATATGTTTACTTTCTTACTCAAAAGTACAGACAGTACAAAAATAATACACCCAAAACAAGTGAATTAGCCATGATTTAGTGGTGGTAAGTAAATATGTGTTAAAACCCTAAGTAACATTTGTTTTCTGATTAAGGCTAATGTCTTAGAAAAGTTTGATTTTTATTTTAGTTTAAGTAAGAGGAAACTTCTTAAATGCCTGTCTATGGCTCAGAGTATGAATCTTTTATGACATGCAAAAATGATCTGAGCTTACTTTTCAGATGACTATTTTTCTTTTTCTTTTTTTAAAAAGATTTATTTATTTTTAGAGTGATCTAGGACATGTGAGCTGGGGGAGGGGCAGAGGGACAGAAGCAGACTCCCAGCTGAGTGTGGAGCCTGATGCAGCGCTTGATCTCATTACACTGAGATCCAGACCTGAGCTGAAATCAAGAGTCGGCTGCTTAACCAACTGAGCCACCCAGGCACCCACAGATGACTATTTTTCTGTAGACATTTGCTTTTGACTGTTGCTTTGTTATATCTCTTCTATTAGAATTATATCAAATATGGCTGTATTTTTATAGCCAGTGATCTTCCTTAACTTTTGGATTTCTTGGACATCTGCTTGAGACCACTCACTACTCTCTAGACCACCAGGCAACCTCCACCACAAATACCCACATAGCCTTACCTGGAATTAACGGATACACTGAGATACAAACTCACCCTGGCCTGGAGGGTCATGAGACAAGGGAATCAGACTGGGGGTCTAATGATCAAATTAACAACCTCTGCTCTTGTTATCTATTTCTTCGTTGTGGAAGTCTGACTTTCTGGAAGTCTGTTTTTCAGCTGGCAAACAAGGCTATGCCTACATAGTCCAAATAATTGGTGGAAAACTGAAAAACTCAGTCTACCAGGTGTTTTGCTTACACGGTCTCTTATGGCCAGTTTGGCTAACTGATTTTTCTATGTCTATTCTTTTCTTCTGTAATCCTGTTATATAAGATAATGTACATTCATTGAGGGAAATACACATACTACATTAAAGTACAGATAGGAACTTTTTTAAAAGTCCAGACTTTCTACACTATTACTTTATATGTTTTTGAAAAACTTCCTTGTCTATTTGTATGTATGCATGTGTGTTTAACACATACTCTCTACCTACTATTTTGTAACCTCTTTTTCTTACCTCAAAATAAATCATTATTATTTTCCTGAGTTATTAAATATTTTTGCGTCATGGTTTTTGGTTTTGTTTTGTTTTTAAGATTTATTTATTTATTTTGGACAGAGAAAGAGAGAGTGAGTAAGCAAGTGAGCAGGGGCAGAGGGAAAGAAAGAGAGAGAAAGAATCTCAAACAGACTTCCCTCTGGGCACAGAACTTGATTCCACAACCCGAGATCATGACTGGAGTCTAAATCAAGAGTTGGACGGTCAACTGACTGAGCCACCCAGGTACCCCTCTACCATGGTTTTAAATTATGAAATAGCACCATAATTTTCTTTAATCGGTTCCCTGTTTTAGACAACTAATGAAACAGTGTACCTAATTATAGAGTTATAAATACATAAAATAGTAATAAAAAATCCTGTACATAAGTTTTGTACTATACCACATTATTAGTATGGATTATAATCTCAATGGATTTTTACTTAAATAATACTCATGAGATTGACTAATAATTGCATGAAAGAGCCCAAGTAAATTCCCTAAACAAGTATGACCCCCTCAAAAAGCAGAATAATACTATCTTAAAATTCTTCAGTGAGATGTTTTACATATATAAGCTCATTTTGACAGAAGTACTTAAACATCATCCCTATGCACTTGCTAGGGGAAAAGAAAAGAGCTAACTTCCTAGTTCTGGGCTAGTCTTTGCATATGTTATCTCATTGTGGTGGGATTTAAACAGGTGTCTTGGACTTGATTAACATATCACTATGACTCACAGTATTAAATGCATATTGATTTAAGACAATTCAGAGACAGGAGTGTTTGAAACTCTGTCTTCAGGTGCATGTAAGTCTGAAAGGACATGCGTCATTAATTCAGAGTCTTCCTGAGAATGTCTGTTTTAGTAGCTAACTACTTCCAAAGGAGAAACAGATATTATTGGGTGGAAATTTTATCAGATTACTACAAAAGATTCAGAATTTGTGTTCACCCCAATCAGCTAACTATCTCTGGATTCTATACTGATCATTGTGTTTGCTTCACCCTCTCCTGGCCATATCACCCAAATCAAGAGACTCTTCTCCAAGACACCGCCCTTAACAGGGAGGCATGGCATGGGGTTTTTGTATTTATTGTTAAAGACAAAATCAGAGCCAAAAATCAAACAAAGAACAAAAAGCTGGCATTGCTTTAAGGGATACTGGCTGTCATATCAAACCACTTTTTCAAACATAATACAAGACTGCGCAGATTTAGCATCAGGCTTAGTAATTACACGAGTGCCATTTTAATTAAACCAACTAATATTCTCTCAGTGTCTCTAAGAGCCTATAAAGCTAGGAAGCCTGAATTTATTGTGCTCTCCTAGGAAGGAAGATAGCATACCTCAGAAGTGTACATTGTCTTTTGGTTCGATGTTGATGGTGGCCAGAAGTATCAATGTTGGTTCTAAAACCTGAGGTAAATTAGAACATACTTCAGTTTGTGGTGATTGTGAATTTAGAACAAATAAAATAGAACAATTTTATGTGACACTGTTTAAGGAGCTAATGCACGGAGCGATCATAGATTTGGAAAGTAAACTCAACAACAAGGCAAATGTCTATTAGTAATAAGAATAATACTATAAAAGGTGGTCCCTGACCTAAATAAACTTATGCCTAGGTAATTAGAGCTTTGCTGTAATGTTGCTGAGCCACACTGACCAAAATACAAGTGTATTACCCATCTTTAAGAGTACTGCATCCATCTATTCTTCAATAGAAATGCTTTATATAAGTTACATAAAGGAGAGGGAATGAAATCATGAGATATTCATCAAAATATTTATATATGGCTCTGTCATGAGAGCTGTTACATGCTAGTATTTTGTCATACTTCTGTTAGAAAAGAGAGGACATTCTCATTTCAGGGCCCCATTTAAGAAATGAGGTGGGATTGGATGTCATCACTACTGATCATTCATGTATAAAAGAGAGACGTGGGTTGTCCAGTTCCCAGAGAAATAAGATCAGAAGGTACCTGCCTCATCTCTGTCAGCCTCTTTATGGATTTAACTATCTTGATATAATCCAAAGAAAGAAACCTCCCAACAGAAAGATGGCTGAAAATCTAACGTGTGATATACATGAATAATACCTAATATTATCTAGAGCAGAAACTAAAAGAACTTGCAGAAAATCTTTTTTGGCTCATCTTGGAGGTCTTAAGTGTTCCCTCAATGCTTATAAAATGAACAGATTAATTAAGGCAAAGCCTAGAAAAGAGAAGGACTCTCCCCTGATCTTTCGCCAAGAATGCTCTTTAAATACTTCCCAACCATCTGGCAAGGTAGCATTATATCCTCATCATTTCACAAACAAAGAAATTGTGACGATGAAATATCAGACATCTTTCAATATCACCCTGCAGGGAGGTAGTATATAGGAAACCTTGTCTGCTGGCCCCATCCAGTGCTTTTTCAAATGGAAGAGTGAGAATGGCTAAATAATTGGGAAAGATGTGAAAATAAAGAGTATGTCTGTAGTTGGTTAAATAAAATAGAGGATTTGAAAACTAGAAGGAAAGTGACTTCTATGTTGCTGCTATAAACCCCAGCACCCCCCATCCCCAGGCAAAGCAGAGGATTTGTCTCTTTAAAAAGACATGAGACCTTCTTTGGACTAGAAACGAAGATCCCTGGGTTATTTCCTTACCCTATTATAAATTACAGTGGTGACACCTCTTGAAAATAAGAGTATGCAATGATAAATTGCTGAAATAAATATGAAGTTATTTAGTTTTCTGGATTTGGAGTTGTTTGGGTTCCAAGAGCCAAGTTCTTTTTGACTGCAAACATATTAGCTTGGTGAGTCATAAACCCTTTTATCTCTGATGCTAACACAGGTCTGCACATTTTAGAAACCTTTTTTCGGAATCAACCCTAGAAATATTTTTGGAGCCAGACAGCATAACTATTTTCATTTTTTAGTCAACCGTGCCTGATTATGGAATAACAACAAAACTGTTATTAGTCATATTGCAAATTCTCTGTCCAGCCCAAAGTGGTTTCGAATTATTTATACAAAGTAAAAACTTAGGGCACTTTCAAAGGACAAATATCTGACCTCATGCATATTCAAAATGATATTCCAAAGTGTGGGAAGACAGTTTCTAGAAAGGAGCTCCTACAATTAGAGAACAATGTCAGGGCAATTTGAACAGTAGCCTCCAAGGTGACTTTAAGTGACTGTATTCATTTGGGTGTTTGGGTTTTCAGAAGGGCTTATATAATTAGTTTAAGAGTTCTTCTCACAGTGAAACTTTCTTCAAATAAAATAATGGCTTAAAGTGTCATTAATTTCAATAGTAATTTCTCATTTTGATTATGTATTATTAGAGTTTACCGCCATGAATTTTTTCTTTTCAATTGAGATACACCTTCCAGTAAAGGACACAAATCTCATGTGGATAGCCTGAGGCATTTTAACATATGTAGGTATACTTCTGCGCAATTAACACCAAAATCAAGATATAGAACATTTCCAGCTTCCCACATGGCTCCCCATGTTTCCTATCAGTCAGTATCTCTACCCGAGATGACCACTGAACTGACTTCTAATCGCAGCAGATTAGTTTAGAAATTCTGAATTTGATAAAAATGTAATCATACAGTTGTGCTCTGATGTATCTTTTTCTACTTAACATCATGCCTATGTCACTCATCCCTGTTGTTGTATGTAACAGCATTCTGTTACTTTTAATATTCCATTTTATGGTTACACCCCAGTTTGTTGAATTATTCTACTATTGTGATGTTTGGGTTATTTACACTTTGGGACTGCTACGGGTAAAGCTGGCAGAGGCACTCTTGAATGTGCCTCTGGGGGAATTAGGCACTCATTTCTACTTGGGTACGTTACCAGGAGAAAAACTGCATGTGTCTCACTGATGTTTAACTTTCATAAGCACTGCCAGCAAGTTTTCCAAAGTGTTTGTAACAATTTACACTCTTGTCTCTTCTAAATGACAAAAAAAGAAAGACCATTTGAGGAACTTATCTTCCTATATCCATCATTATTCCTTTACATAAGCTATTTAGTTTAGTTTTGTTTTGTTTTTTGAGGGAAGCTTAGAGATTTTAAAACCAAATTAGTGCCACGTTATTTTCTTCTTTACTTTCTCAGACTATTCCTAATCCATTGGATTTATAAAGCCTGCAACTTCTTTCTTGCTATTTTCTCTGGAGATAGAAGGTGATGCCTTTAATGGCACTTAACCGTGGATTTCTGTGTCCTGTGTTTGCACTGGTGAATCACAGGCAAGAAAGTGGGCCAAGCTCTTCTCTTTCACCAGCTGCATGTGTGGATGGGACTCTGAGCAGCAGCAGAGGCGGGAGGAGGGTGGGACTTACCGTGTGTGTGAGCAGACATGAGACTCGGGAGGTTTGGTGAAGGCAGGATAGCGTTAACAGCATCTCATAAAACTCAGAGAAGGAGAGCGACAAACTCCATTCCAAATCCCACGCTCGCCAGTTTCTCAGGCTTCATCTTCTCATCACTACTTAGGATTTCATCATTAACCTGCCCGGATAATTACCCTTTGATGAGGCCAACGTTTTAATTCTTAGTCAAGAAAACAAAATATCACTGGTGGCTCTGTCCAGCTGTATGTTTTAGTGATTCCAGATGTGCAAATCAAAGAAATGCTGGCAACAATGCACTGACCAAATAAAAAGGAAATGAAATGTGCAGACAGTTTTCTAAACATTTCAAAGAACCTGGAAATCCAGCCAACACCAAAATCAATATTTGCATTTTAATCTTTGTTAATTTGAACTATTAGAACATGTATCAAAGATAAATCCATTTGAAGTTGAAGTTCCTTATTTTATCCCATTATTATTTTTGTTCTTACTACTGTTTTGTAAAACACTGTGGAGGAAGCAGATATTTGATTTAAATCTTTCATTTTCAAAATAAATATCCTTTTTTTCTGGGAACATAAATCAGGAATCCCAAATGGGAGTTCTGTTTATAATATGTTACCCTATTATATATGGCTTAATAATTCTTTAATTTTTGTTTTTAATATAATGAACCTAAACTGAAATCAATTGGTACTAGTTTCATATATGTGTACTGGATGTAACTACCAAGTAACAAAATAAAACTATAATAATTAGCAAAACGTTATACAATTAAAAAGTTGTTGCCTCATTACAAAATAATAGAAATGATAATAACACTGTGTGACGTGATCACAGCAATAGCCCATGTTAGTTTATAATTTGGCTCTCTGATCATTTCATCCAACTAGAACACGAGAATGAGAAATTGAGAGGGGATAAATAGCCACTATGTAGGCTAACTAGACATATCAAAAGTCATAACATTATGTGCTTATTAAAATTAATAAACTACGTTTTCATTTTTATTGAGATATAATTGACACATATCACTGTACACATTGACGGTGGACAGCATATGGCTTGACTTACCTATATTGTGAAATGATGACCACAATAAGTTTAGTTAGTATCCTCACGTGCTTGTTAAAAATCACTCCAGCCTTCCACTTGGGGCCTATTTACTCTTACTTTCTGTGCAGTTCCAACCAACTATGCAACTGGCTTTCAAATGCATGGTAGAAGAGAAACCAAAGGTCAGTGAGAGATTGAAATAGTGCCATAGAAAAGCACATGAATTGTAGTAAGAAATGATAGTTATTACCAAAAAAAAATAATAGTTCTAAGAAGTAAACAAGCAATAGTAATTACTTTATTATTATTACTAAAGAAGCATGACTAGCTGTAGCCCTTTTGCTTCAGGGAAACTGCTTACCTGCCTTAGCTACATCTTTTTTTAACTCCGGTCATGGTTGCAGTGACCTGCTGCAGGCAACCTGAGAGCCCCTTGCTTGGGTTGCATTGTATGGACCTCTTTCTTCTCTCGTTTCTATGGTGTTGCCACAGGAACACCACAAGGAGCCCATCTAGCTCATAAGCAAACCAGGATTTAACACCCCTGGAGGCCACTTTTAACCTGTGGGGCCGAATCAGTGGATAAATAGCCCCCTCTTCTGTCCCTTGGGTGGATAATACTGAACCTTCACCCTTAGAAGGTCCCGCGTCAGGATGAAGCCCAGCTGCCCACTTTGTGAGCAACGTGAGAATGGCCCGTGGACTTATTCTCCCTACTTCCCAGTTCCATTCTTCCCAGTCCTTGGCCTCTATTCCTTACGATTTTTCCCTAAAATTAATGACTTACATGCAAGCACTTGTCTCAGGCCCTGTTTTTCCAAAGAACCTACAGTAAGATAGTTGCTACCTAGAAATAATTCTAAAAAGCAGGCTCTCAGAAGGGATTCAAGAATTTGATCATTTGTTTTCCGCCAGACAATTGGCTTTGTCACACAGCCCACAAGATACGGCAGACCTACTGATGTCAGAAGTGTCCATGGTGATTGGATGCCATTCCCAATAGAAGAGTCATAGTCTAGAGCATGTCTGGGCCTTACGTAGCAGAAAACTACTCACTTTTGGCAAAGCAGCATCTAGCCTACTAGAGACTGGGCTCCTTCTGGGGGACATTAAGTGACTAATCTGAATCTGCATGATTCCATCAGATCTGCCAAGTCATAAGGTCAGACAGATGCCCCAATAGTCAATTATTTGATGGAAGTGGAACATCTGTTAGTTGGGCCCTAGCAGATATGGAGGGCACAACAAATTGATAAATAGGTCCTCCTTCCCCCTCATGTCACTTCTCTCTGCCTTTTCCTCACCTTACACTTTTGGCCTCATAGAGGTTTACAGCACCCAACCAACAGGGGAGGAAAAACCCTTAAGCCTATGACAGAGATGAGCCAGACTGTTGCATTGGAACTAGCTAACAATACTCTACAGTCCCAGGCAAAGAATGCCCTGAAATGGTGGTGAAGGTAAGTTCTCTCATTTGGCCAGTCTATGAGCTGAGAAATTCAGTCTCTGAACAACAGCAGTCTTGGCAACTCTTTCTCTCTACATCCTTCACACAAATTATTTGATACTTGCTATGTGGCAAACATTATTCTATTTAATTTTTACACTCAACTCTGCAAATCAGGTGTTATTTTGATATGTGCATTTTACTATTAAATAACTGAGATGGGTTACGTTATTTGCTTCGGGATACAGTTGTTAAGAGGGTTATACACTGTGGACTCCATAGTCCATGCTCATTCTATTGTATTGTAGTAACTATAAAGTATAAGTGCATATATGTGGTTTCCAAGTGATGATTCTAAGCCAAGAAAAATGAAAACTCTTTTAGCATATTGCTCAAGAACATTAGGAGATATACAATATACTTGAAAACACCAAATGAAAGCTGGTTTTCATCTAGACCAGCAGTTTTCAAATTATGTTCCAGGGAGCCCAAGGATTGCATGAGTGTCCCCGGTATATTATGGGTCAGAGGCACACTCTTAACAGGTGGCAATTTGGGCCTTCTTTCCTGCTTTAATCTCATTCTCACTTTCCCATTCTAAATGTAGAGGTTCCACATAAAATTAAATTTCCAAAAATAATTTACTATTGTAAAAATAAAATGTATAAACTACAGTTGGAAAGCTTCACATAGACCATATGGATAGATCGAAATACTGGAGTCCTCCATGCTTGGGAGGTAACTCACACATTAGTTCTTTAAAGTACCAACAATTTCTAGTCCAACAATGAACTAGTACTGTGTACCTGGCTAACAGTATCTCTGCCATTACATGTTGACATCAGAGTCAGCTCAGCTGTAATATAATAATGTTCTTATCTAGCAATACAAACAAGCATTTCTTTGAAATAACTCTAGACCTGTGTCCAGGCTTGGGCCTAGCTTTTTGCGGTTGTGGGAGTGAAATGTTCAAATAATATTTTTAATTGGCAGAAGCCTAGAGCCCCATCTGCCCTTTCCCTGTCTGCAACAAGAAGTGCCCAACAGTTACCCTCCAGCACTGAGCTATGCCAGAGACACGGGATTTGACTAGTCTCTAGGCCTAACGTGTGCAGAAAACACTTCAACAAGTGGAAACAAGAAGGTCTTCTAGGTTTGCGGGCGGTTATTTGGAGGCAGCGCGCTGCAGAACATGTCCGAGTGTCAAAGTTCGCTCTCAGTAGTAGGAAAAGATGCCTAAAAAATAGACTCCTTTTCCTAAGTCACAGAGCAGCCTAATGAATTCGTTTGGGTGCCGAGTTGTTTGGATGTCCTTAGAGTTGTTAGAAGGCAGACTCCAAGGTCACATTGAGTTGCATTAGGCTTCAGGCTTACTGAGTCTTTGGAAACATGACAAAAGCCCGCAGCTTCACAATAAGAACAAGCAGAGTTTTCAGGTTTTATGAAGGCTAGATTTTTTCCAAGGTCATCTTTTTATATTTCTTTTCCTCTTTTCCTGTTTAGGTTATAGCTTTTCTCCAGACCGAGTGAGCCCCTTTTGGATGATTTGTCTTCTAATAAAATTAATTCACCTTCCCCTGGCCTCTATAGCCAATTATGCTATTTTTTTAAGGCCTCAAATTACAATTTTTCAAGATCTGCTGTGAGTATGAAGGAATAAATCCTGTCATTAAAAAAATCTTCAAATAAAAAAAAAATTCTGCCTAAAACACAATATGAGCTGGGGTCCCTGGGTGGCTTGGTCGGCTAAGTGTCTGCCTTTGGCTTAGGTCATGATCCCAGTGTGCTGGTCCTGGGAGTCCTGGGATCGTGTCCTACATCTGGCTCCCTGCTCAGTGGGGAGTCTGCTTCTCTCTCTCTCTCTCTCTCTCTCTCAAAATGGGTAAATACAATCTTTAAAAACACACACATACACAATATGAGCAGAAGCAACAGAGACCCCATCCCTTCTTCTTAAGAGCCTAACCTCCTCCCCCCAGCTGCTGAGGCAAATGTCACAAAGCTAAGAGTTTCTTCTTCAACATTCAGTCCCTGTCCCTAAGCTTCCAGAGTTTCCTGTGGATTGGGGTCATTGACGACTGGGCGTGGGAAATCCCAGGAAGTAAGGAGGAATTAATTTGGACAACTAAGATTTACTCTCAGAAGGGAAACAAAAATTAGCTGCAGGAGAAGAGGCCATCAATGGGCAGCACGAAGGAAGTAGTCGGAGTAACAAGGGGGAGGGGCTGGGAGTAGCTCACACCTGATTGGCGAGTTAGGGTGTAGAGGACTGAGGGGCGGGCAGAAAGGAAAGCTCAGTACCCAGGAGCCTAGGTGAAGAAGTCAGTCCTTCTGAATCCCTGTGGGCCAGCCCCATTCCCCTTGCCAGTGCTTCTCAATCTCTGCATCTTGTTAAAATGTGGATTCTGATTCCATGAGTCTGGCATGGGGCCTGAGAGTTTGCATTTATAACTCACTCCTAATTTGATGCTGCAGTAACAAGCTCATACAACCCCTGTTCCTATTCTCTTCAGTGTTTTTCCAGAACAATTATCAAATATACAATCATAATAGGCACCAATTTTATAAAACGATAAAAAATAACACACTGTTATCAGCCAGCATTCTCCAGCAAAACAGAACCAACAGAAACAATCTCTATATATTCTGAGAGCCGAGAAAGACGGAGAGAGAGGAAGATTAATTTTAGGATATTTACTCAGATAACTGTGAGGACCAGGAAGCCTGAAATCTATAGGGGCAGGCTGGACATTAAGAGTTGATGTTGTAGTGTTAAAGCAGAATTCCTCCTCCAGGAAACCTGTCTTATTCTTAAGGACTTCAACCGATTATATGAGGCCTACCCACGTTATCAAGGGAAATGTGCCTTATTTAAAGACAACTCATTATAGGGGCACCTGGGTGGCTCAGTGGGTTAAAGCCTCTGCCTTCGGCTCAGGTCATGATCTCAGGGTCCTGGGATCGAGCCCTGCATCGGGCTATCTGCTCAGCGGGGAGCCTGCTTCCCCTTCTCTCTGCCTGCCTCTCTGCCTACTTGTGATCTCTCTCTGTCAAATAAATAAATAAAACCTTTAAAAAAAGAAACAACTCATTATAAATATTAAACATACCTACAGATACTTTCACAGGAACAGCCAGATCGGTATTTAAACAAACACCTGGATACCATGGTCTAACAAAGTTGACCCATGAAACTAACCATCCCACATACTATACAATTTTCCCCATATTTACTTTTCCCCTCCTAACATGTCTTACCAATAGCTACATTGTATTCTATTATATGTATGTATCATAATCATATAAGTAGTCTTTTATTGTTGGGTGTTTTACTCTTCACTATTACAAATATGCTCCAATGAACATTCTTGAGAAAAAAATCTTTAAGTCCTAGTGTGAATATATCTGCAGTAAAATTATTTAGACTTGAAAATATTGGGCAAGGGGTATGTAAAGTTTTGCTTTTCATAGCAATTGGCAAATTGTTCTAAAAAAAGACTTTGCTGATTTATACACTGAGTAGAAATGGATAAAAATTTCTGTTTCTACACATTCTCAATGACATATTATATTACAAAAATATTTTCAACTTTGCCCTTCTGATACATGAAAAACAAAGACTTTCATTCAAGTTTTATTTTGTGGATTATCATTTTTTTCTTACATTTTAGAGGCTGTTTGTATATCTTTTTCTTTTGTGTCTAGAGTTCATTTTTCTGGGGTCTTTAGAATTTTTATAATTGGTTCAAATTCAATATATCTTATGAATACTAGTTATTTTCATATATACACAATGCAAATGTATCTTGTTCTGCTGTGTTGTTTGCCTTTTAACTTCAATTATGGTGTTTTAAATCATGCAAATATTTTAATTTTATGCAGATCTATTTTTAGATTTAATTTTCTAGTTTTTGGGTTTTGTGTCTTTTTCCACAGACTTTTCCCTCCAAGAAAATATAAATTTTCCTATATTTTATTCTACACTTGTATGGTGTCTTGTTTTGTGTTAAAATCTTTGAACCATCCTGTTTATTTTGGTGTAAAGAGTATAATAGAGATGAACTCCCTATCCTCTCTCTTCTAACTAGTCAGTTATTCAAAACCCATTTGTTTGATAATCCATTTCTTATCACATGCTAAATTCCACCATGTATGGCTCTACTTATGAAATACCTATCTTGGAAATTCCATTATATAATATTTATTACTTTTTTTAATAATATGTCTAATACCCCTAATAGAAGAGCTAGCCCTCCTAATTATATTTACATTGTGAAACTTTTTACCTAGTCTTGTTTGAATCATTGTATCTATTTTGAATTAATTAAGGAAGAATGTCCATTTCATGCATTCTCAGCAAGACGATATCACCCTTAAAGAGACACAAATTGGTTCTTGCAGATGAAAAAATTTAATCTTTTAGGAAAAAACTTAGGTTTTAAAGTACAGATATATATGCACAGTATGTAAACAGATATTTAGTTTATTGGTGATATTAACATTTAATGAGAGAGGACAATTAAGAAAAAAGAAATGTCTATAAAGGGGGCTATAATGAAAGAGCTGAGAGATAATGTTTATCTATGTAAAGTTGGTCAATCTTATCTAAGAACAAGTCAGTTTTTGATATGCATCTAATGTTTTAGCCTCCACAGCAGAATATTAAAATTTTCTTCAAATAGATTGGTATGTTTATTTCTAGGTGCTTTCTCTTTTTTCATAAACCTACATTGAGAACAACAAGTTTTATATATTAATCTTTATATACTCAACCTACTGAATTCCTAATTGTAGTAGTGTTACAGTTGTTTCCTCTTGTTTTCTAGTATTGATATAATCTGCAAATAATGAAAAACATAACTAATACCCATCATAGTAGATACCCTTAAGGTGAATATGCATTTATTGGGAATTTTTTTCTAGTATTTCACCATTAAGTCTGTGATAATTCTGTTATAATTAAGGATTTATTAACCTATTTATGTTTAAAAAGTTTTAAAAGAACTTTATCAAATGCTTTTTGACGGTTATGGAGATGATCAAATAATTACTCTCCTTAAATCTATTAATATGTACCTTGTTAAGTTCCATATGTTGAGCGATCCCTGCATTCCTGGTATGAACTCTGTGTGGTATTATACTATTCTTGCAATATGTGACTGTAATTTATTTGACAATACTTAACTTCTGATTTTTGCAACAATAATATAGGTGTGATTTTGAAATTTAATTTTACCATACCATCCCTATTTCGTCAGGTTTTTGTAGTAGTAGCTTCATAAAACAAATACATAAACTTTCCTTTTTTCCTCTCTATGCTAACAAACATCTTTAAATCGAAACAGAGTTTCTTAGTTCTTATGGACTTTATAGAATAGCCAGTAAAAATGTATGGGTCAGGCATTTTTCATTATTGATGATAATTTTTTGATAACTTTTTGGCTTTCTTTAACTTCCTGTCTTTTCCCAGGTAAGTTTTGGTTATTTACTCCTTACTTCCCAGGTTTCTAATTTATTTCTACAGTATTGAGTAAAGTATTCTTCTAAAATTCCTTTCAGTTTCTCTGTATCTATGCCTGTTTCATCTATTGTGACATGTGATTTTGTGCATTTGTGTTTTCTGCCCCTCTCCACATAGGCACCATTTTTATTCTCCTCCCTTCTCCCATAGCCACCGCCTCTTTCCTTCTCTGCCTCTCACTCTTGCTCTCGCATTATCTCCCTCTCCCTTTTTCACTCTCAATTAACCCACTCTCGAACCCAGTTACTAGTTTTATTTTTTGTTTGTTTCATTTATTACCACTTTATTATTTATTTATTACATTCTTTCTCTCTTTCCTTATGTTTATTTTTGTTTTCCCCAGACTTTTTAAATTTGATACTTTGTTCATCTTTTGTGGTGGGGAGAACATTTATTTATTTTGGTGGGTGAAAGAGAATTTTAAAAATGTGGCATGAAATAGATTTCTGCAGTGTTCTTTGGGACTTATAAGTAAGAATTGTAAATGACTCCTTTACTCTTCATGTGATAGACTGCTTTCATTTCAATATTACACAATACCAAAATCAGACCACATGAACCCCATATTTACTAAGGTTTTAAGCATTATTCAAATTCACTTTAAGAAGATTGTACTTTTTCCAATACTTAATGACACACAGTTCCATGACCTCATGAGTTTCCTAACCCTATAGTCCTTTTTTATAGCGCAGGTCACTTGCTCTTCACCTCCAGGTGACCAAGGAGCTCTAATTTAACATGTGGGGCACACAACAGAAAGTTTTCCTTGTCCTGCTCTGACCTTGTGACCCATTCTTTTTTTTTTAATATTTTATTTATTTATTTGACAGAGAGAGATCACAAATAGGCAGAGGCAGGCAGAGAGAGAGGGGGAAGCAGGCTCCCTGCTGAGCAGAGAGCCCTATGTGGGGCTCGATCCCAGGACCCTGGGATCATGACCTGAGCTGAAGACAGAGGCTTTAACCCACTGAGCCACCCAGGTGCCCCGTGACCCCATTCTAATGTGGCATTTCTCGATAGAGACGTTCTTACCTATTCCCTCGATCTGCAAATAGCTCACTGTCTTATTACCTGCAACCTGCACTTGAGTACATCTCTTGATAACACATCTACTATCAATCTCCATTAAAGTGATGCTTGGTTTTGATCTCCATGACCTTTTTTAACCTGCCATGCAGTTACAAGACTGCTGCTTCTGAAACTGTCCTGGAAGGGTGGGCCTTGTTATTCATTGACAGACTTCCATACCTTCATTTTTCTACTCACTCATTCATCAAGCATGTATCGGGGGCCTACTTTATTCAAGCAGTGAGCTGAAAGCAGGGAAAGGAAAAAGCAAGTTGTGGTCCCTTCCTTCCAGTAGCATCCATTCTAGTGGAAGATGACCCACTGACATGGGTCTGCAATACTGATTAAATCTAGGCTTTTTGAGTACTGAGTTCTGACATGATATTCTAAAACCTCTTTCTGGTTTTGCTGTTTGCTTATCCCAAGATACTTGGAAAATTTCCAAATTTACAAACACTGCTATTAAAGTTAATTTTTTCTAAGAAAAATGTATGCAACAACAATTAGAGAACAAAACTGTGGCACCAAGCCGGAGACACATGACACTCAAATATGTATCTGAACAAAAATGACAAATGATTGCATGTTATGACCTAGTGGTCATTAGCAAATAGTAGAAACTGTGATTGCCAAGTCCAAGGAGGCCAAGGGTCTTCTGCATATTAGAATCTCATTGTAATGTGACAAAACAAGGCATGGGATTATTTCTAAAATGACCTGTTGGTTGAGATTTATAAGGGACTTCATTGTTGAGAATGAGCATCAGAAAGAATTTATCCTGCTCGTTCCCTTATAACGTGGTTCCTAGCATGCATCCCAGGGGTGGCATTTGAGTGAGACTCTCATGTATTATTATGAAGCAGAGAGGAAGTAACACACTAACTAGATGCACTTTTTAAAATTTCTCAGAGTAAAACTTTGACACAATGCCAAACATCCAGATGAAAACTGAAGAAAAACAAAAACAACTCTCCAGATGTTTTCCCTAAGTAAATGTATAGGAAATACTGTTATTATCCTTTCTTTTTCTAAATAACTCATGCAGCATAAGGGAACAAGGACCAGATGAAATATTAGGATCAACGAAGGCCATGTTGACCTCTTAAGAGGAAAAAAAAGCAGAGGTGATTTTGGATGATCAGGATAGCATAAGGTAGTCACCAAAACTTCGCCTTGGTGTATCTGGTAGGTTAACTTTTTAGCCCAGATTTCTCACTCCCTTGTGGATCCTTGCTTTTAGCCATTTAACTCATAAAACCTCGTATTTCCTCTTACTATAAACAGAGTGCACTTCCTGGCCTCTTGACTTTGGGTCACCGGGACATTAGCAGACAGGATTTATGCAAAGGTTTGAAATGTGCTTGTGTAGTTGGGCTTACTCACTTCTACTTTTGCCATGAGAGAAATGAACCCAGGTAGCCCACCGGTATAGCAAAGATGAGAGACTTGCAGAATACATCTGTTCTCAACCCAAGCTTCAGAGTTTAGAGCCAAGTTCAGCCTAGATCAGCCAATTCCTGGACAACCTGCAGATGTGAGAGAGAATAAATAATTGTGTTTTAAGCCACTGAGTTTTGGGGTGTTTTGTTATACAGCATTACTGTGGAAATAGTTGACCTCTACCATAGAGCCAAAACAGATTGAAGATGGCGGGATGTCTAGAACAGAGTGTTTCCCATTGGCCTCCACCTACTGATAGTGATGCTATCAGCTAGACATATCTGAGGCATTCCCCTGGGGCCATATTAATTGTGGCAAGACCCCACAAACACTGCCCCAACCAGAGCCAGTGTTGTGGCTGACCAACCCTTGTGGCTCGTATTACGATTCCAAGATGCATCTTAGCAACACCTATCAGCAAACTTAGGAAAAACAAGGTTTATTACTCATGGGCTCTGAGGGGACACAGCATGCCCAAGAGCCACAGTGAGGTCACAGGTAGTGAGAAAGAGCTGGGACCTGGGGTTCTGTCTCTATTGAGATGGACGGTGGAAGGACTAGGGCTTTGTGGGTTCACTCTTTATTGGAGAATTTAAAACATAAGAGCAGGAATGGGCGTTGAAGGGGGAAGCATGTTCATGCCAGTGCTCCATTGGCTAGGTTACCCAGGACTTCTTCACAGGGGAGCTTAATGGAGGGGGCAGCCTGATTTCTTATCTAGTTGTTTAGCTAGTAGCTGTGTCAAACAGTTGGCAATATGTTGATTTGAGATGCATGCCTTTGGAATGGATGCCCTGGTATTGAAAACTTAATGTCAGGCACTTACATTATAATAAGCAAAGCTCACTGACAAACAAATTACAGAGAGTCAACATGAGGAATCAAGTCGCCACAAAGATGCAGACAAGAGCCTATGTATCTCTCTAGCCTTACTGCCTAATATGCTCTATTTCACTTTTTGAGTCTGCTAGAATATTCCTCCTCCAGTGCTATTTTCTCTCTCCCTACCCTCCTGAATATCTTAACGTGGCCATCACCTATTTAGGTAATGGGGCATCTTTGTCCTCTAAGTATGCCTTCAATGGCCTCAAGGAAGAAACTTAAAATATACTGGCCTGCAAATCAGAGAAGGTAACTTCCTCAATCAAAACATAATATATATCTGTTTCTGTGCCAGTACCAAGCTGTCTTGGTGATCACAGCTTTGTAGTAAAGCTTGAAATCGGGAAACGTGATGCCCCCAGCTTTGTTTTTCTTTTTCAACATTTCCTTAGTAATTCGGGGTCTTTTTTGGTTCCATACAAATGTTGAAATTGTTTGTTCCAGCTCTTTGAAAAATGTTGGTGGAATTTTGATCGGAATGGCATTGAAAGTATAGATTGCTCTGGGCAGTATAGACATTTTAACAATGTTTATTCTTCCAATCCATGAGCATGGAATGCTTTTCCACCTTTTTGTGTCTTCTTCAATTTCTTTCAAGACAGTAAACAAGTGTTGGAGAGGATGCGGAGAAAGGGGAACCCTCTTACACTGTTGGTGGGAATGCAAGTTGGTGCAGCCACTTTGGAAAACAGTGTGGAAATTCCTGAAGAAATTCAAAATAGAGGTACCCTATGACCCTGCAATTGCACTACTGGGTATTTACTCCAAAGATACTGATGTAGTGCAAAGAAGGGCCACATGTACCCCAATGTTCATAGCAGCAATGGCCACAATCGCCAAACTGTGGAGTCAAGATGTCCTTCAACAGACAAATGGATAAAGAAGATATGGTTTATATATACAATGGAATATTATGCCTCCATCAGAAAGGATGAATACCCAACTTTTATATCAACATGGACAAGACTGGAAGAGATTATGTTGAGTGAAATAAGTCAAGCAGAGAGAGTCAATTATCATGTGGTTTCACTTACGTGTGGAGCATAAGGAAAAAGATGAAGGACATTGGGAGAAGGAAAGGAAGGGTGAACAGGGGGAAGTCAGAGGGGGAGATGAACCATGAGAGACTGTGGACTCTGAGAAACAAACTGAGGGTTTTGGAGGGGAGGGGGTAGGGAGTGGGTGAGCCTGGTGGTGGGTATTGAGGAGGGCATGTATTTCATGGAGCACTGGGTGTGGTGCATGAACAATGAATCTTGGAACACTGAAAAAATAAAATAAAAGCTTATAGAAAAAAACATGATTTGTATAATTTCTCTTTAGTTGAACATGATTTAAATGAACACATATGCAAGAGCACAGTTTCATGCTGAAAACATTCAAAACTACCACAAGGCATTTTTTATATCTAACTGGCCAGGACTTTGAATTGACCAAATTGCTTTTGGCTTTCCATTGTGAGAGATAAGAGACATATTGGTAAAAAATAAATAACTAGAATTTAATAAAAAAAATACTCACTTTTGAATAAAGTCTTTGAATTCTCATTCACATTTGAATCTCATAGAACTATGCATAGTAGGAGACTACAATTCACTAAAATGATCCTAAAGCAACATCTAATGTCCAAGGAAGAAATGTTTTCATCAGTTAGAATTGGCATCCTTAGGCAGAGAAGTGGGCTATTATAACTTAGAACAATTTAATACAATTAGGGTTTCTAAAAAGTGAATTTGGGAGTGATCCTCAGTTAACTAGAAAACTCCTGTAACTTTTTTTTTAACTTTGTGTGTGTGTGTGAGTGTGTGTGTGTCTACATGTGTGGTGCATGTGCAGCATGCACGCCCCCACAGTTGGGACAAATAAGAATTAGTATTTATTAAGACCTTATTCTTGCCAGGAACTGTGCTGAGAAATTTATAGACATTATCTCATTTGATCCTTATAATAACCTTGTGAGATTATATAAAATCTGCTCCTCAATAGGTATCGTAAAAATGCTAATTTAGTCCTGGGTGGTTTACACATGACACTCTAGAGCAGTGGGTCTCGACCTCGGCCTCACATTAGAACCACCTGGGAGCTTGTAAAAACTCCCCAGACCCAAGCCCCACCCCGGGACATCCCAGTTGGAATGCATGAGAGTAGACAGCAAGCGTTGCTATGTCTAAATTCCCCAGGTGACTGCGAGGGGAGCTAAGTAAGTGTGTGAGTCACTGGATTTATAGCCCCAGTGACAATTTGAGAACTGAGACACTCAGTGATATGCGTGTTTGCCGTTGAGCATGGCGATGCCTCTGCTGCTATGGGAGAGAAGTCAGCAACTCAGCGGTCATCAGCACGGTGCCCATGTCCTAGGAGAAGTAGCACCTGCTGTAGGCACAGCTGCTTTGAAGCCTGCTTCAAGGACATCAGAGCCAGATTCAGGCTGTTCCCCTCAAAGATCACTGGGATAGAGACTTGAACACATGTTTTCATTATTTCCCAAGCATAGGACTAATCCTAAACCAAACTCCTTTGGCCAGTTAGCATTTGGCCCAGCCAAGCAAGAGAAGTGATGGTCTGCATTTTATATTACCTAGGTGTCAGGCAAGGACACAAGGTCAAGGCCAGACTGAAGATGAGGCACAGTTTCAGAGTCAGAGCATATACACTTGAAACAGGTGGACACCTTGCTCAGGTGCCGTTCATCTGCTGAGTCATCGGAAGCCACGCCCTGATTGACTTTTCTGGGTGTCTGAACAGCTCTGGCTTCCGTGCTGCCCCCGGACACTTGTTGTCAAGGACGTGGGTGAAATCTATTAGGCCCCTGCCCTTTCTTCAGCCTGTGCCGGTCACTCGTGGAGCAGAGGAAAGGGGAAACCAAGGTATCTGCTTCTTCAGCATTCTCAGTACCTCCAGCAACGGAGCGTGTCTCTGCAAAGTGCTACAGGAGCTTCAGGACCTGAGGGCTGATTGGGAGCTGACTGCTTTCTAAATGCTCCGTTTTATGGCCGCTGTAAATAAGCTTTCAGCTCAGGTTTGGGGGGAGGCTGTTCAATGCTATGCTTCAGGAGTGCTCAGAAAACGCTGTTTTCTCATCTTTCCAATGAAAGTAATTAATTCTGCTTATTTTTGATGTATGGCTTATACAATAAGTAGATGAAATAGATATAAATAATAGATGAATATAATAGATGAAAAACTTTTAGAACAATACCTGCACATAGCAAGGGTTATATGACTGTAAGCTCTTATGATTTATGTATGCTTTCATCCATGCAATTGTTTATTTTTGGCTACAGTGTTTAGAAAGCCTTCCTGTGTGTCAGGTACTGTGTTAAGCTCTGCTAATGCAAAGGGAACAAAATAATATGGTCCCTACACTCAGCGGAAGAGAGGAAAACAGACATGCAAAAATTATCTGGCATCATGGTAGGAGCTAAGTAATCCCAGTGTATTCCTTGGCGTTCAAGAGAAGGAGCTCTGCGAATCAGTCCTCTTTGCTGTGGGTACCAGTGAGAACAAACTGATGGCTCCCTACTTTAGGATTCCTTTACATATCTGATAATGGACAACAGTTTATTCTCTGAAATGGCTGTGCTCCTAAAACTTACTCCAGAGCAATAAGACAGAATTGGTTTGTTCCCTTTCAATGCTATACAGCCCCCAGCAGCTTCTTCACCCGTTTGGCGTTAGGCAAATGGCTGACCTGTTTGTCAGTATTTCCCACCGTAAAATGGAAGTAATGTTACTTACATTACAAAGTTGTGGTAAGACTGAAATATATATATGAACCCTGGAGGTCTCCTTATATTTGCGGCTTCCACTGGTTGAAGTAAGCACCCCGGGTCATCCAACCCAAAGTCCTAAGGAGTCTCCTTTCTCAGGAAGTTGCTACATGGATGATTAGAGTACAAATGTTCTCTCTTGAGAGGTTCTCAGAGCTAACCTTGTCTTTTAGAAGGGTCTCCTTTCCTCCCCTTTTCTTCCTCTTCTGCTGTCCCTGGTATTTTCTCACCCTATTCACACTAGGCTGAAAAAGGCACAGGTTCATCTGCGCTATAGAACATGGAGGCTGATTCAACCCCTCATTCCCTCAGGCTCTTAGGATGACTAGAACAATCTACTCTCTTTATATTTACATCGGTTAATTGTCATGGACTAAAAAGATGAATTTTAAAGACAGTTTGGATTGTTTCTTACCAGGGACTGATATTGCATATACAGATCACCCAAGTTGGGATTTTTTAACCACACTGACATATGAACGTTTCTGTCCTTTCTTATATTTCTAAATCTTGGTTTCCTTTCCCAGGGTTCTTATCTATATTATCCAAGGAAAGGGAAACCCCAACAGTAGCCCAGCTCAATATCTACCAAGGTGTTTAAAGAAAATATTTTCATTTGTGTAAACAGTACTGGAAAATTTGGGATTAGATAAAAATGAATACTAAAAAAAAAAAAAAAAAATCACCATAGGATCACACTACTAAGGAAGTGAGAGGTTAGCCCATGGAAAGGGAGAAAATATTTTCAAGTCTAACCTCTAATAAGGGTCTAGTAACTATACTATAAAAAAAACCTTTTATAACTCAAAAATAAAAAGACAACCTAATTTAAAAATAAAGGATTTGAGGGGCCCCTGGGTGGCTCAGTGGGTTAAAACCCCTGCCTTTTGCTCAGGTCATGATCTCAGGGTCCTGGGATCGAGCCCCGCATCGGGCTCTCTGGTTAGCGGGGAGCCTGCTTTCTCCCTCTCTCTGCCTACTTGTGATCTCTCTCTCTCTGTCAAGTAAATAAATAAAATCTTTAAAAAAAAAATAAAGGATTTGAAGAGACATATCCCTAAAGAAGATGTATACATGGTCAATAAACATATGAAAAAAATGCTCAACATCATCATTAGCATTCAGGAAAATGCAAATCAAAACCATGAGATCCTACTTAACACCCACTGTAATGATTGGAAAATAATAAGTATTTCTGAGAACACAGAGAAATTAGAACCCTCATGGACTGCTGGTGGGAATGCAAGATGGTACAGCTGCAGCACAAAACAGCTTGGCAGTTCCTCAAAAAGTGAAACATAGTTACTGTATCACCCAACAACTTCATTCCTTCATATATACCCAAGAGAATTAAAACATATATTCCCACAACAAACTATACAAACATACATTCCAATACTATTCATAATAGCCAAAAAGTGGAAGCAATCAAAAGATCCTCAAACGATGAACAGGAAAACAAAGTTGGTGTAGCCTACATAATGGAATATTACTCAGTTATAAAAAAGAGTGGAAGTACAGATATATCCACAACATACATAGATCAACCCTGAAAATATAATGCTAAGTGAAAGGAGATAGACAAAAAGATCACATAGTATGTATTTCTATTTATATGAAACTTTCAGACTAGACAAATCCATGGAGATGGAAATCAGATTAGTGGTGGTCAGAAGCCAGAGGGGATGGGTTAAGTGGTCAGGGGGATACTGCTAAGGGTACAGAATTTCTTTTGGGGATGATGAAAATATTCTGGAGTTATATAGTGGTGGTGACTGTACAACCTTGTGAATATTCTAAAAATCACTTCATGGTACACTTAAAAAAAAAAAAATTGCAGGACCTCCCAAGGAGTACTTTGGCTAATTTTAATCCTAACGTTTGTTTGGAATTTTAAAAGATCCTGAATAACCAAAGCAATCTTAAGAAAGAAGAACAAAGCTGGAGACATCACACGTCCTCATTTAAAACTACATTACAAAGCTATGGTAATCAAAATACTATGGTACTGGCATAAAAACAGACACATAGGTCAATGGAACAGAACAGAGCCCAGAAATAAACCCATGCACATATGTCAATTAATTTTTGACAAAGGAGTCAAGAATATACATACAATAGGGAAATACACAGTAAGTGGTGCTGGGAAAACTAGACGCTTCATGCAAAAGAATGAAACTGCACTACTATCTTACACTATACACAAAAATTAACTCAAAACAGATTAAAGACTTAAATAGCTCTTAAAACATAAAACTCCTAGAAGAAAACATAAAGGATAAGCATTTTGACACTGGTCTGGGCCGTGATTTTTTGGATATGACACCAAAAGCAAAAATAAACAAGTAGGACTACATCAAATTAGAAAGCTTCTACGTAGGAAAGGAAACCATCAACAAAATGAAAAGATAAACCATGGAATGAGAGAAAGTATTTGTAAACCACATATCTAATGAGGGGTTAATATCCAAAATATATAAGGAACTCATACAACTCAATAGTTAAAAAAGAAAAAGAAAAAAGACAACAGAAAAATCCAAAACCCAATTTAAAAATAGGCAAAGATCCTAAATAGAGACATACATGAAAAGCTGCTTAACATCCTGGGACACTTGGGCGGCTCAGTCAGTTAAATGTCTGCCTTTGGCTCTGGTCATGACCCCAGGGTCCTGGGATCGAGCCCCACATCTGGCTCCCTGCTCAGTGGAGAGCCTACTTCTCCCTCCCCCTCTGCCACTCCCCCTGCTTGTGCTCTCTCTTTTGCTCGCTCTCTCAAATAAATAAATAAAATCTTTAAAAAAATCACTTATTCTCAGGAAAGTGCAAACCTCAAAATCACAATGAGATATTATCTCACACCTGTTAGAATGGTTGTAGAGACAACAAGTGTTGGTGAGTATGTGGAGAAAGGGAATCCTTTGCACTCTTAGTGGAAATGAAATTAGTACATTCACTATGGAAAGCTGTAGGGTGGCTCCTTAATAAATTTTAAAAATAGAACTGCCATATGATCGAATAATTCCACTTCTGGGTATATATCCAAAGGGAATACAAATATAATGTCAAAGAGATGTTGATACTTATGTTCACTGCAGCATTGTTCACAATAGCCAAAGTATGCAAACAACCTAAGTGCTTCTCAACAGATGAAAGGGTAAAGACAATGTAGCTTATATAAATGGAATATTATTCAGCCATGAGAAAGGACATTCCAGTGTTGCAGTAACATGGATGAACCTAAGGATAATATATGGAGTGAAATAAGTCAGAGTAAGACAAATCCTGTTGGATATCACTTATATGTACAATCTAAAAGGGCCCAAACTCATAGGAACAGAGACTAGAATGGTGGTTACCAGGTCCTGGCATGGTGATGGGGGGAATGTTGTCAAAAAGTACGAACTTCCACATAAGATGAATAATTTGGGAGACCAGATGTACAGCATAGTGATTATAGTTAATAATGCTGTGTTATATACTTGAAAGTTGCTAAGAGAGTAAACCTTAAATGTTTTCACCACAAAAATAGAAATAAATTATGTAATGTGATGCAGGTGTTAGCTAACGCTATAGTGCTAATCACTTTGCAAGATATCAGTGTATCAAATCAACAGATTGTACACGTTAAAGTTGCATAATGTTATATGTCAATTATATCTCAATGAAGCTGGGGTAAAGAGGAAAATAATGACTGTTGGTGAGAACACAGAACATGGTGAGAAACTGAAACCTGCGTACATTGCTAGTGGGAACGGAAAATGGTTCAGTCTCGTGGCAAATAGTTTGGCCGTTCTTCAGAAGGTTAAATACAGAACTACCACATGATCCAGAAATTCCACCCCTAGGCATATATCTAGGAAAATTGAAAACACATGTTCACACAAAAATTTAGGCGTGAATGTTCATGGCAGCATTATCCGTAACAGCCCCACAGTAGAAACAACTCAATGTGCAGAAGGCAGTGAAGAGATAAACAAAATGTGGTCTATTCCACAATGGAATATTATTCAGCCATAAAGAGGATTGAAGGACTTCTCTATGCTACAACACAGATCAACCTTAAAAACATTATGCTAAGTGAAAGAAGCCAGCCACCACATACTGTATGATTCCATTTATATAGAATGTGCAGAATAAGCAAATTGATGAGGACAGCAGTTGCTAGGGGATGGGGAGAAGGAGGGAATTGGGACTAACTGTTAATAGATATAGGATTTCTTTTGGGGGTGATGGGAATCTTCTGAAATTTGATAGTGGTGATGGCTACCTAACACAGTGAATGTACTAAAAACACTGAAGTGGTACCAGTTTTAAATGATTAATTTTATTTTATATAAATTATGTCTCAAAAATGCTTTAAAAATAAAAATAAACTATAAACATTAAGAAATAATTCCTTACGGGGTGCCCGCGTGGCTCCGTCAGTTAAGCATCTGCCTTCAGCTCAGATCATGATCTCAGGGTCCTGTTATGGAGTCTGGATTCGCGCTCTCTGCTCAGTGGGGAGTCTGCTTCTCCCTCTGCCTCTGCCCTTCCCCCCACTCGTGCTTTCTCTCTCTGTCTCTCTAATAACTAAATAAAATCTTTAAAAAAAAAAGAATAGGTCTTTAGCATTGAAGTGACTATTTGTATAGTCTTCTTAAACTCACTGTTTATTTTTTCTCTAATACAGCTGAATACTCTTATCTCTATATTATGAACTTGAACTTTTATATGTCTATGAATATTCAAGCTTGAGAATGTGTCTCCTAGGAGATAAAATAAAGTTCAAAAGAAAGAAAAGAAACACAATGTTGTTGAGTATATTTGCCCAAACTTTTCTTTTTTTCCTTTTTTTTTTTTTTTTGAGAGAGAGAGCACATGTGCACACTCCTTTGAGCAGGGTGGGGTGTGCAAAGGTTAGTCTCCGAGGGGCAGAGGGAGAGGGAGAGAGAGAACCTTAAGCAGGCTCCATGCCCAGTGTGGAGCTAGACACGGGGCTGGGTCTCACAATCCTGTGATCATGACCTGAGCCAAAATTAAGAGTCAGACACTTAACCAAGGGAGCTACTGAGGTGCTCCTATTTGAGCAAACTTTTAATTGATAAAATTTTTTGTTCTTTTGGACCCTAGATTATGTCTAAAACACTGAACAAAAAATAAAATTAAAAAATAGTGACTTTATATTATGTGAATGTATTGCAACTGCAGGAACTCTCCAAGGAGTTCTCTGGCTAACGTACAATATAAATTTCCAAGATGTAGATACAGAATTTTGTGTTTTCCATCTTATTTAACAGTGGAAAACTTTTTTTTATGGGGTAGCTCTATGGGAACTGCTATGGGAAATATTGCTCTAGTGAGTCCACTCCAAATAAATATTAATATAAGAGCATCCAGTACTTGGAATAGATGGTTTGGTTTAAATGATTCATCCATGTTGATTCTAGGTCACTGCCGTTTCTCCGTTTCATTTTGGCTCTGTTGACAGTAGTCCCCCTCATTATATGTTAAGCTTTGTTGCCCTGCATTTAATTGCTCCTGGTGTGAGAAATGTGACTTTAGAAACCTCTCTTAAAAATAAAGTAATATTCTGGGAAGTGAGCACAAAGTAACAAAGATGAATTTAATTTAATAGGACATGTGGAGCTTAAACTACGCACAGCGTTTTTAATCCAGCTAAGGCAATAATGCACAAAGCATGACATTTTAAGTCTATTAAGTCATTCCAACAAGATTAGTCTTCAGGTTAGGCATAGTACTCTGGAGACTATTGTCACAATGTCATGGGGACATTTATGCCAATGGATTTTATTGGTACTGAAACACATCAGTGTCTTTCCCACACCAGGTAGAAAAGCTCAAGTAAAACCTTAAATGTTTCAAATCATACTTATAAAAAAAGTGATATTGACCAATGCTTCCTTCTTTCTAAATGACAAAATAAATACATCTGCTATGATTAAGGAAATAGCACAAAACCACCACACCGGAAACTCAGATTGCCTCCTTGATATAGATGATCACTTTGCAGAATACAAAAAAACATTGAATTACAAAAATGAAAGGAGAAAAGGGGAGGCCAAGGAGCAGGAGGAGGGAAATCAAGAGAGGAAAGATCAGGGAGGAAAAAGGGAAGCAGTAGCACAAGAACGGAAATACAGCATTCGGTGCCTCTGTCTCAGCACACCTCTAGCCTGAGCACTCACTTTACTTATGTGAAGAATTCAGATATTTGTGGGAAAATGTCACTTCTAATTATCTTGCATAACACTGATTATTTTGTTTTCTATTTGAGTAGCCATAACTGATTTTCTTTTTTTGCATGTTTAGATTCTAAACATCGTATGCCAGAAAATAAGTTGTTTTTGTTTTTGTTTTTTTGTGGGTTTTTTTTGGTTTTGGTTTTTGGTGGTGGCAGAGAAAGCAAAGCCTGATATCATGTGAACCAGATGTACTCATTTGGATGGAGTACAAGAAAACCGGTGAAGATTAAGAGTAAATCTTTTTCTGTGCTCACAAACTGATGAAAAATTGGCATAAAATGTGCTACTACTAAATAAGTTATGCATGTATACCTTACTGGCTACTATGAGTGAATGACCAAGGTAATATTTGCTTTTTAGTAAAAAGAAGCTTAAATAGAGCCAATGGTACATTTCACATCCTAAAGCATGCCTCCCATTTGCCTCATTATGCAAATTACTCTCTGATAGAACTTAGCTGCTTCCGGCGGAACTTTCACCCTTACAGGACATTCCCTGTGCAAGCCTTAGGATCTGGAAACAAGGGCATTCCCCTTGTCTGATCTCCTGACACAATTACTGTCTAAGTGCACATTCAGAGGCTAATCTTATATAGTAAATACATGCTTTAGCACGTTTTGAATTATGTTATCTTTGTTATTACTGTTCGGCCTTTTACATCTGTATGTCCTGCTTTCTCAACTAGACTGTAATTTCTCTGAGATCAGGGTACATATTTATATTTATATGCCTTTCTACATGTCCTCAAAGAGTACTATAGTAACTGTGCACTAAAGTCCTTCAATTTAGAAGAGACCTTTTCTCCCAGAGAATGTATAGTAAAATATTGAGGAAGCATTGGATAGCTACCTTATTTATTTATCAAATATTCATATAATCCCTACCGCGTGCCAGCCACTAATATGTTAATGTATTTTTTGAATCTGTTCACTCACAGAACCTCTGTAGCAACCTAATGTAGATGAGCTCTATTCCTATGACTCCCATTTTGCAGGTGAAGAAAGTGAGGTATAGGGAAGCATTATCACCAACAGACAATAGACTTCTGGTGCAGAAATCAGACCTGGGCAGCCTGGTTCTGGAATCTGTGCTCACTTCTACCACTTAAGTTCTGCTGCCTGTGGGGCCATGCTGTGTTGACTCTAGTTTCTTTGTACCTCATTATTAGTCTTGGTTCCTGCCAATTGCATATCATACATCCTCTAATCTACCATATTGGTTATGAGGGGTCTTGGACCAGCTTGCTTCTTAGGCAGTAGGGAACACACTTACAAAATACTATCCAAATACTATCCAATATTCCAAATACTATCTCGCCACCTCTCTTCTCATCTTCTTGCTAGTAATTGCCACTGTTGCTTCAGCCGCTGTGGCTCTGCTATTAGAGTATAACTTACAACAGTGCTACCCTGTTCCTTCTTAATTATTGTTTAGTCATTGAGAATAAACACTCCCATTCTTGTCTCTTTTCCTCTAATCTCTTCTGGCTACGTGTATAGTGCTGATGCCTTTTAATGGAAAAGAGAACACCAAGAACTTCTATCTTGGCATCAGTCTCAGGCACCACAAAAAAAGACCTGCCTGAGACTCTCCCTGGCACTGCCTTGTGGGTGAGACGGGAAATCATCATCATTATATCTTCAATCTGCTCCCAGAAGCAACTCAACAGCTCTGGCCAAGCTGTCCTGAAACAGGAGTTCACCCTGAGAATCTGCATCTATTAAAAGCAGCCTTTTAAAGTCTCCTTTATGCTAATAAAATAAAGGTCCATTGTAGAGACGTCTGCACTTGAAGCCGAGAGCCAGTATCCTATGTGAATGCTGCCATCACATTCTTCTCGGCCTGTCCACTAGCCACAGGATGCCTTTCTCTACCTCTGAGCGTCAGAGCATCTGTATAATGCACGCAGATTTGATGTGTGCCAGGGAAGAAAGGGGCCAGGGGATGGGCAAGCCTTTGTGGAGGAAATCTTTTAGCATGCACCCCTCCGCCAAGGGTGGAAGAGAGAAATGATCAAAGGGCTCACAAGAGGCCAAGTCTTCCCTAAGAGGACACATAAAGGACAAAGATTGTTATATTGAAATATCTAAGGAACTCTCAATGCAGCATGGAGAAACAGAATCCTAGCACAATGCCTCATTTATGCAGGCCAGCCTACTTTGTTTAACAGTGTTACATATGCATATAGCGCTAACCAGTCATTCAGTTCATCATCCCACAAGTTTTCGTGGAAGAAGCTCAGAATGCCCACGAAGTTCTTGCCCATGCAAGCCTGCTTTTGGTAGTCCTTAAAATGGGACTTAAAATGAAATAATAGCTGAATGGGACACTTCTCTCACGTTGCTTAAAACCACTAATGGCAACTCACATCCTTAAATTCCAGTCTCTGTCTTCTACATTATGCATCTTGGGCATGAGACTGACAATAGACACCACAGTACATTCCATCCCTAAGGCGGGCCAGGGAACTGCTCACCGACTCTGCTCTCAGGAAACTTCTTCGCTGTCTACACTATCTTGCCAAGACAAGAAGTCTAAGCAGGTGATCATAATACAAGGTCAGTGTATTACGCAGGGATCTGTTTCCAGGGTGTAATGGACAAAATAGAGGAACAGACCTCTTAATCAGGGTGGGCTTCATGAAGGAATCAAAGCCTATGAATTTACTGTAAGTGGGTATATCCATATCATGGATTCCCTGCGTGGTGAAGTTATGTTACAAATGGTCTGACATGTTTAACATCTAGCCCTTAACATCTCACCTGCTATTCTGATCCTGCCACAGACATAACTCCCCTGTCCCCAAATCTAGTTGGAACTATTGCCATCAAAGTCTCTGTTACAAAGAAGTTAAAAATCGGTGAATCTCATGAAACAATTCTCCAATTAGCAATATTCAAACAAGCCATTGTCTCCTGTACTCAGTAATTCTTCTGCCAGGTTACCTTGCTTTATTTTTTGTTTGAATGTTTGTTTGTTTGTTTGTTTGTTTTAAAGATTTTATTTATTTATTTGACAGAGAGAGATCACAAGTAGGCAGAGAAGCAGGCAGAGAGGGGGAAGTAGACTCCCCGCTGAACAGAAAGCCTGATGCGGGGCTCGATCTCAGGACCCTGAGATCATGACCTGAGCCCAGGGCAGAGGTTTTAACCCACTGAGCCACCCAGGTGCCTGTTTGTTTTTAAGATTTATTTATTTATTTGAGAGAGAGCGAGAGAGCGTGGGAAAGTGGGCACAGGGAGAGGGAGAAGGAGAGAATCCCCAGCAGACTTCCCACTCAGTGCTGAACAGACCAGGCTGGAGGGTGCGGTGGGGGGGTGGGGGGTGGGGGGTGGGGAGGGTGGGGGCGGGGCCTTAATCTCATGACCATGAGATCACAACCTGAGCCAAAACCAAGATTTGGACCCTTATCCAACTGCCCCACCCAGGCACCCCTTGCCTTACTTTTGTTTTTTACGTATTTCTCTTCCTCTTTGTGACAACTTTACTTCCCCACCTCACTTTTTGCCATCCCTCAACCCTCTACTCTGCTGCAAACACACAAACATACAACCACACACTCTCATGTTCACGTTACACCTGGGCGGCTATACCTAGGACATGCTCTATTCATCTCTGAAACACTTGTTAAACAGAAAAAGGTAACATAGGAAAAGCAGAGAGTCAATAGAGTTATGTTAATTTCAGAAAAAAGTTCTGAAGATAATATGATAGCTGCATTAAATTCTGATTTCCAAATATTTCTCTCTGTTGTGTTTACAAACAAACACGCACACACATGCACACACATAAAACCAAGCTATCGTTTCCATTATGATCCCCGGTGAAACAAAGAAGCCAAGCCAAGACAGAAACCAGGGAAAATCGGATCCGTATAGGAAATAACAGGTGTAGTGCATGATCCAAAAAGTCAATGGCCAGTGCTGTTCTAAGTCTTTTATGTACTAGAAGATATTTAATCCTCACAATTGCCGCATGAGATGAGAACTTCCATTATCATCCTCATTTTACAGGTGATAAATTGTAGGCATGCAAAGACAAGGAAACAGTCAGCTAGGGATCGGCAGAATGAGGATCTGAAGCCAAATGGGTTGGCTCAGGAGTCCAAGCACTGGAGTGCCCACCATGTGCTCCATACAGCAAACTGTCAAGGTCACTACTGGGGCTCCCCATGAAGTGTCTCCTAAGGGGAATGGAACTCTGGTCCAGGCAGGGAGCCTCCACCAAAAGGCAAGGCAAGGCAAGGCAAGGCAAGGCAAGGCAAGGCAAGGCAAGGACTTGTGTTCCATCCTAGGGCATCTCAGAGAGATTCCTACCAAGGGTTTCTCCTTGCTTGAGGCTGTTTTGTTACTTTATTTTGCTCTACTATTTAAAAGATTACTGGTAGGCTTCATCACACACTGCATTGTAGAAACAACTACATAATCGAGGAAGGGGATAGGGTGTGGAAAGGACACACATCAAGAAACACTGAATCTCTAAGCAGGGAGGGATTTGCTGTAATGGAGGACTTAACACAAGAGATCTTTAATCACCTACATTTTTACCTAAACACTCTGATCTATTTTCTTAAAAATCTCCTCGGAGTTCAGTGAGCCAAAGTAATATTTCAGTATTATCACCCCACCTTATGATTTTCATAAAATTTGAAGAAATTTTTGTCACTGTCTTCTTCAAAGTTAGGGGGAATTATTTGTCAAGAGAATTTATTCTATTTTTGGATATCTCAAATAATTAGAAGGCTTGTCATGACATTAGACTTTATTAGCATTAGAGTTTATTCCAATAGCAGTAGATACATTATAAAGATTCTGCAATTGTTAGCTTCATTATTATTAATCACGGGTAGTTTTGATTAGATGGATCATGTAGGCATTCCTATGTGTTGAAAATTTTTTAATAATTTTATGCTTCCTGGTGTCTTGGTTGTTGACACACCCTTTTACCAGCCAACTTTTGTACCATAAGGAAATTATCTGAACAACACATAGAAAAAATTGTTTGCTTCTAGGTGACAGCTGCTGCAGTAAAGTACCTTCTAATTACCCAATATCAAAACCTACTCACTCATAAACTGTCGCTATCACCAGCAGGACAAAATATGTTTCTTGAGTATAATATTGACAATATGCCAGTCAGTAATGTTCACGTAACATGGCCTTTGTTTGACCAAAGCATCCCTTCCTCAATCTGGAGCAGATGGAGTAGAAATTGCATCCATAATGGTCACTGGGATCCTGGACCAGGAACCAGAGCTGCAAAGGGTATATGATCTCCCAGGTCAGCTGAGAAAGAGAAGAGAAGAGAAAGAAGAGAAGAGAAGAGAAGAGAAGAGAAGAGAAGAGAAGAGAAGAGAAGAGAAGAGAAGAGAAGAGAAGAGAAGAGAAGAGAAGAGATTGTGCAAAGGAATTTGACATTTTTCACGGAAGAGAAGCTACATAGAGGGGGAGAAAAACTACTGTTGACTGAGATACTAATGCAGTGTCACCATTTGATGATCCAACAGAAATAACCCAGGAGTCTGAATTATTTATCACCAGCCCCTTTCTGCCCCTGCATGCCCCCGCTGGCTTTGTTATGCAATGATAGTTATTATTAGGTTGGTTGCTAGAGCATCAGGCAAACAAGCTGCTAGTCTCAAAACTAGTCTGGAAAATATTAATTTCAGTTTGGGCAAAGACTTTAAATGGCTATCAGGAATGCCTTTGAAGTGTAACGAAAGGATGAATTGAATGGAGCTTCAATTTTCACAGTTTCCTATAGGATAAGGAAAACAAAAGAAAACATTGTTTTCTAGACAGCATTATTTCATTGTAATTATAATGAGCAATTCTGACCATTTATTTTTGTCCTGCCGGGGCCATCTTTTGTCACAGTATATTTTGCATAATAAGTAGGGGGCAAAAAACTAATCTTACATTAATAAACTGTGCAAAAGGATACTTATTTGAGAGGAAAGGGGCATTCATGTTTAAAGTTTATCATGGGCATTTAAAATAGAAATTTAGCCTTTACATCTAGCCCCTTTTCCTCATGAAAAATCACCAAATGCCTTATATTTTTCCCTTATTCCCAAATTTAATATTGGGAATATTAATATTAATTAATAATATTAATGTTCCCAAATTTAATTGCAAAGATATCCATGTAATATAGACAGGAAGAGGTATTGCTCCATTATAACTAGGGGCATTTGGGAAAGCCTACACCACTGCAATCAAGTTGAAATGTTGCTACACCAGAAATGTCTCAATCCAGTTTTCACTATTTGCAGTCTTTCATTACTTAATTTCAGCATGTATTGTTACTGATACTAATGGCAACAAATGTCACTTATTGGGCACTTATTCTGGGTCAGACACCACGCTAAGCTCTTTTCATACCTTTAATATGCACAATAGTCTGCAGGACGGGTATTTGCTAACCCCATGTAAGAGTTGAGGAGGGGCACCTGGGTGGCTCCATCAGTTAAGCATCTGACTTTTGCTTAGGTCTTGATCTCGGGGTCCTGGGATCCAGCCCTGTGTTGGGCTCCCTGCTCAGGGAGGATCCTGCTTCTCCCCCTGCCCACCTGCTGCTCCCTCTGGCCCTTACCACCTACCTCACCCCAACCCCCAAACCAACCCCCCCTACCCCCGGGCTCCTGCTCTCTTTTTGTCTCTCAAGTAAATAAATAAAATCTTTAAAAAAAGGCATCGAGGAAAATGAAGCTCAGAGAGGTTATATAACTAGCATAAAGCATAGAGCAAGTTACCTTTGGGGCTAGGGTCCCCATGCTTATCTCATTGTTTCTGTAGCCTGCGCCCATGGTACTATATCCCGCTATCTCCTGTGTTTTTTAAGACAGCCTGTCTGTGACACTCCTTCTGTGCCAACAGAAATGTTCTAAGCCCAAACCTTTCAAGGTCATTCATTAGTCACATGTGTCTACTGAGCACTTGAAATATGGATAGTGCGACGATAGAAATGAATTTTTAATTTTATTTAATTTAAATTAATTTAAATTTAAATAGCCACATGTGGCTAGTCTCTACTGTATTAGACTGTGTTACTCTGAAACAAACTAGAACTGTAAGGCAGAGGATACCTAGCCTAGGATAGTTAGCAAGGATGACACATCAACTGAACAATTTTTGATTGGAATCGTCCTTCTCATTCTTTTCTAAAGAAATTCACTTGTTGGCTGTGGGCATCCCCAGGAGCCCTGTTGCCCCTGGAGGGAGGGAGCCTGCAGGAGGATGCCCAGTGCTCCCCCGCTGCCTCTCCCAAGGCTGCAAGTAGACCTGGGTTCCTGTCCCTTAGCGGTCATGCCCACAGTCCACAACTCTCATCCATTTTCTCCTTTTGTCCACCAAAATACCACACAACTGCAACGTGAAATGTCCTGCTCACTACACCTTTCGTTTTCCAAATAGTAAGGGGACCACACTCTGAAACTTCCCCTCTAGAAAATTACAGTTTCTTCTCTGAAGCATTATGCGATGTTATGTGCTAACTAACATGGCTTACACGGAGCTCTCAGCCTCTAGAACTTCATAGCGAGGGGTTTAGAACAATGATTTCTCAACGTCTACTCTTGAGCCAAGCATCCACTTCATTTCATCATCACCACAGCACTTTGAGGTAAATATTAATCTGTTCCCCAGCTTAGCAGTGAGCAGCTTGTCTGGTTCACCTTGAAGTCCTAACTTCTTCCCACCTCCATAGCCTGCCATTAGCTTTCAGACTTGTCATTGCCTCTTACCTCAGCTGCATATTCATTTTGGTTTTGGGACAAATACCTCGCACCTAAAAAGAGCAATTAGACAAACGTCGATACAAGAGAGGCCTGGAAAAGGCCCCTGTAGAATCCTAATCTTCTCTAGATCAATGTTGGCAGAACAAGGAAAGTGTGAAGTTAAAACCAATTGAACTTATTTGGATTAAAAATGAAATCTGATTACTGCTAAAGATAAACTGCTGAGACCGCATCTATGACAATAAAATTAGATTAATGGAAAGATGAGATTTGATTAACCACTTAAGATCATCCATCAAGATTTCATTGTGTGAAACTCGATTCTATTAGGTAAGGAAAAAAATAGCAACCGCTATAAAGTTATGCTTCTAATACACATCCTTGTAGTACAACATTTGGTGGACACTCTGGGTTGAACTAAATGTCTCAGCAATGCCTTCTCAAAAGACCTGCAATAGCAAAGATGAAAACAAAGACAACATTGCATTTACCCACCACAGTTCTCAAATTCATCTATCTGAAGCTGTGAATCAGGGGCTACTGGTATTTGCATTTGGATTGACTCTATGATTCCCAAACTCTTTTACAGAGAAAGATTATCAAGAACATGCATCTCAATCTTCAGTATTTCTACTTCTTTATAAGAAAGTAGCAGATGGAAGCAATTGGTCTCTGAGTTTTGTTAAGCGCTGGTAGATCGAAGGATGGTTTTTCCCATTTAATGGGTTATGGACAGAATGGTATTTAGTGTGAAGTGTGTGTGTGTGTGAATACACGCTTTTTATTCTGGCTTAGCCTAACTCTCACCATTGTACCTCTTGCCAATTGACATGTTTGCAATCATAGGATCTATATTTTTAAAAATTAAAAGACAGATAGTAGGAGATATTCTGCTTTGATCATATTCGCTTGGTTTTTCCATGTAACATTCTTACCATGGGTATGAAATTGTATTAACTGTTTTCTAAATCGCTTCGGTTACAATTCCAAACTGTGGGACTGCTCCCCTTGATTGTAATTTCCTGAACAGTGATAGAAGGGCATTTCCAAGCATCACTGCTATATTTTTTCTTGTGCCTGTGACAGTGATTTCCCTACATACCAACTAATCTCATTTCCCCCAAAGTCTGTATCAAACTACATGGCTGCAGCTACTCATTGCTCTGCACCCTTCTTCCAAATGTAAATGCTCCATCTCTAGAGCACTCGAGGTCTATCTAGGGACCCATTGCAAATGAAGATAAATTGACACTGTGCCTGGGGAGCTCCGGTCAGAAATGCAATTTTCAGGAAGATGGTGACTAGCCTCCAAACGTATTCATTGTCAATGAAACATGACAGGTGTCACCAGGAACAGAGATCCCAGGCAAAAGGAAATTAGAGCCTCTCATGTCCCCACTCATCTGTGGTTTCCTAATTGCAGTTGTTGGCATTAATTGATGCCGGTGCCATTTTTGATCACGCAGGGCTGTCTTGAGTGCCTTACATTTCCAAAGGGCTTGACATTCTGAGAGCCACCGCATGTTTGGATCAAATTTGCTTTCCACATGCCATGTTCAAGAATCTTCTTCTCAAAGGCCATTAGTGAAAATGACCTGGCAAATTCATCGCCCCTTGAAATTGCCCATGCTGCTGAGGAAGCCATTCATGGCCTATCTCTCCTACAGCTGTAAGAGTTGCAGGGAGTGTGACAATTCATCAGTGTGGCTGTGGGGTTGTATAATCAGATGTATATTTCTGATAGTTATCTTTTCTCTCAAATGATATTGTATGTTTTCCTTTAGCTGTGCTCCAGAGGGTAACTGCATTTAATAAGTGTTTTTATTGGTTTGAATGAGACAAAGTAATTCTGAGAAGCAAACAAGATTTCTTCTTTAAGGGCAGAGTAACTTGATGATTTTAGGTGCAGCATAAACGTTTGTCATAAGAAAAAGAAAGGAAGCTGCTATAGCTTTCTCCATTGATCACAGATGTAATAAAGCAAGGGAATTTATCTTCAGGAGACATTTTTTTTTTCAGGAAACATGTAAATGAAAATCTCATGAAATAAGCTGCTCCATTAGCCATGCATGACCTCTTGTTGGGGCCACTGAAGACACACACAATTCACAGGACTGGGGCAGTGCTTTGCCTCCTTTGTCTGTGCCAAAAGCTTAAGGATTAATATTGTTTCAGTATTGAAAGCTTCTAAAAACCAGGTCTAGGGTTACAATGATATGCTGCCCCAGGTCATTGGCTCTGCATTTCCAATCTGTTACGTTTGCCATTTAAGATAATAAAGAATAATAAATCCATCAATAGCAATGAAATCAATTAGCAATGTTTTTTTTATTATTATCAATATATGACTACCAGCATCATTATATAACATAATACATATCCTTTATATATTTCCTTTAGTTTAATCAGAAGTACTTATTTGCCCTTGTCATATATGTCATACAAATATGTAACATATCTTCTGGCACTTAGATTGAACCTTGTTTGAGATTTAGTTGTATCAATAACCAAGTTAAGACAACTTCTCTTAATACTTCTTCATATCAGAATAAGTATTTTAGTAAATCGGCTCTTGGAGGACGAAGTGTATTTCCAGAATCTCTTTGATAAATAAGGCCTACAAATGCCTTTTGAATGACAACTAGGCGATTTAAGGAAAATGGTCCCATCCTTGGCTGCCCAGATGCACTTATGTTCCAGGTCAGTGACTGCCTCTGTAGAATTTCAGGTTCTTTTTCGGCTCTCTCCTTCTCCCTGCAGGTGGCTGTGCCCAGAGTTGCCTCTACCTTTCCTTGCTCGGGGAGCTGCTGGAGAGTCTCCTCATTAAAAGGTTTCCAGGAGACAGTAGAAAAGCTTATCACACAAGTAAAAAATGTACTTAAAGAGAATTTTGTAGTCACTCTTTACTGTGGAAATAAGAGCCCCCCCCCCCCAATCTTCTTGAAGTTTAGAATAGAGACAATGGAAACCTTGGGATTTTATGTGTCTATAAATTGTTTCCATTTTCCTCTCTGCCCTTAGCTAAGGGCTACTGCTATCAGACAAAAATAAAGTTTAACAAAATACTTAAGGTCTATATTCCCTTCAGAATGGGCTAGGAAGACAAAAATCCTTTAGGGAGTAAATGGCATCCAAGGAACAACCAACCTCATTACTCAACCCTGTGGAGACAAATGAGCTTTCTGATAAGGCAGTGAGTGCACATCTGGGCCCACCAGCTGCACACTCCAAATTCTTTTTGAATATAAGGAGCTCACATGCCCCACATATCCTTATTTATTTATCCTTATGTATGGGACATTTATTTATCCTTGTGTAACATTATGTTTTGTCATTTTAAAAATACACACATACAAAAATGAATTGTAAAAAGGTGAAGTAAAATATACGTATACGCTTAAGTATACGTACAACTAAATCTATCACTTTGTGCACACTCTGGGGTATGTGCAGCCCATACATTTAGACCACTGATTCCTAAATCTTTTTATGCAGAATGAATCCAACTTTAAGCTTGAATGTTGAATGTCATACTTTCACCTTTTTAGTCTGAAGGCAATGCTTGATGTACAATGATTGCTGGCAGTGGTGCACTGCTTTTTTATTTCTTCCAAATGGTTTGGTAGCACAACCCTAACTGAAAATCTTTCACTTTCTCCTTGTGACAGTAAGACTGGATGATGTAACTTACATAAGAAACACTGCAGTTTTCTCTCATGCACAATGACATAAAGTCAAATGCTTCTGAGGAGAATGCAAGGACTCTGACTATTGCAGTCTGGAAGGAATCTTAGGTGAACTATAATGAGGACTCACATTGTTTTATTTTTCATCCCATAAGACATATATTTGATATCTCCATGACAACATAGGGGTAGCAGAGCCTAAAGCAGCCGGTGTAATGTATGAAGGAGGTCAGATGAGTAAATGGAGACCTCAGTGGACTTCACCAAGCCTAAATAAGGGTAAGCAAAAAAATGGTGTGGGACACACTTCAAATTGTGGCTGGCCAAGTTCTAGAACAGAAAAAACTAAGTGATTGTCTGTGGGCACCCACTTGGGGAGACACAGAGGAACTTTCTTGGGTGATGGAAATGTTCAATTTCCTGATTGGGCTGGTGGTTCCATGGATCTATACATTTGCCAACATTTATTGAACCGTACACTTAAAATATGTGCACTTTATTGTACGTAACTTATGCCTCAATAAAAAGCTTAGCCGAAGTGAGTAAACAAATAAAACAGGCAGGTAAAGATTGAAAAAATATGAGACAAAGGAACTAAGAAGTGACAGTGGGTCGATCCAGATGATATTTCTAAGACGATGCTTGCCAGCGGGGAGGTGGGGAGGTGGATGAAACAGGTGATGGGGATTAAGGAGGGCACTTGTGATGAGCTCTGGGTGATGTATGGAACTGTTGAATGACTATATTGTATGCCCCAAGCTAATCTTACAGTACATTAACTAACTGGAATTTAAATAAACACTTTAAAAAATAAATAAATAAAGAGACCATGTTAGGACAACAGGAAAACTAACATTCGGATAGCTTTGTTCTTTTCATTATTTTGTGAAATATCCGTTTAAGAGACAAAGTAGACCTTAGTGATAATGCACTCAAGTGAAGAGGAACCTCTGTATATTTTTAAAGTTTACTTGAAAAATCATCCCCAAATTCTCACAGCTTGGATGTTATACGGATAATTCTTTAGTGATAAAAATAGATGAAGTTGATTATTTCCAGTAATCAACACGCCCATGTGTCAAGATGCCAAATCCCGTGCTCAGTGCTGTACGTACAACATCTCATTTAACCTTCAGAGTCGCGCTATGAGGTAAAGACTGTTGTTTTCTCCCTTTCACTGATGAGGAAACTAAAACTTTCAATGGTAATTTGACCAAGTTCCCAATTAGATGAAAGACCGTGATCTTGAGACATAAAAATTCATGCTCTTCAACACTATGCTTTGAGCTTTTGACTAAAGGAGGGTAGAGAAAATTCAGTGCCAGCTTTCGTGGAGTTAACAAACATAGCTGGAACCAAACAAAATCCATTTCTCCTGTCGATAATTCCAAAATGTCCAAGCCATAACCACGTTTGGGTGACCAATCTTCCCTGAATGGACAGGCCAGGTAAAACAGCCTTTGTTCTCTTCAAAATACCATCTAAAAGACATGTCAGCTGATATCCCTGGACGGGCTCACCTACTGAACACCTTACCCACCTAAACCATCCTATTCCCAGCAGATGAACTGAATATTTACCCAAAGTCTCTGGGGTTTATTAGAGTTGCTTTTGTTACTATAATTATGAGAATTACTAAATAGGAAGAAAACTAATAAAGCATAAGTGCCAAAAAAAAGTTTTTGTTTGGTTGAAAAATGAATTGCTTTGTAGTCTCAATCCAAGAAGGAGTCACTAAGATACTGTATTGATATACAACCTATGAGTCCATTAAAAAAACACAGAAAACTAATAAGAATTGGTGACTTGATCAGGCATTTAACACATGAGGATACGAATATGAAAAGGCACTCAACCTTCTTAATTACTAGGGAAATATGATTTCAAACCACAATGCCATGTGATTACATGTACACCTGAATGGGTAAAATAAAAATGACTGACAATGCCTTTTGTTAATGATGGCGGATGAAGAGTAGCTGAAACTCACACACACCATGAGAGTAGAAATTAATGTAACTACTTTGGAAAACTGACAGCATCTCTAATGATGAAAATTATATATGCTGTGATCCAGCGACTCAACTTCTAGGAACCTATACATGACAAAGCACAGTGTGTTCACCAAAAGACATATACTAAAATGTATATAGAGGCACTATGATAATAGCAAAAAATGAAAGGTGATCCAAACTTCTGTTATTAGTAGAATGAAGTTCTGGTTTTTTTTTTTTTTTTTTTTTTTTGAAGTTCTGGTTTAATTATATAATAGAATGCTTCAAAGAAATAAAAATGAGCAAGTTACACTTAAGTCTAAAACCTGGGTAAATCTCACAAATGTAAAATGGAGCAAAAGAAGCAAGATACAAAAAACATGTTCTATATGATTCTACTTGAATGAAGGTCAAGGACAGAAAAACAATTATCTACAGTGAGAGAAATCAGGATAATGCTTATTTGAGGGGAGAATGGTAGGAAAGTGACTGGAAGGAAGTAAAGGGGGTATTTGGGATATTGGTAATGCTGGATTTCTTAATCTAGGTAGCAGTAAAAAGATGTTTTGACTTGGGGAAAATTTATCAAAAAATGCATACTCGCATTTACATTTTCTTCATCTATTCAACTGTAAAAACTTAAAAAGAATTACTTTCCAATAAAGTATGTGAAAAAAAAAATCAGTGAAAGACTGCGAAGAAAATATAAACATTTACATGCAACATTCAGATTGTTGAGCAAGTGTTTTTATTTTATCATTCCACTTTAAGCCACTAAAACTGGGAAGAGTAGATTATGAATAAGATTTGTGTAAAAAAAAATATTGAAAAGACAAGAAATACCGAGCATGGGCAAGGATGTGGAGAAAATGGAAACTTCCTGCACTGTTGGTGCAGCCAATGTCAGAAACAGTAGGGAGGTTCCTCAAGAAACTAAAAATCGAAATTATCATACGATCCCAGAATTCCACTACTGGGTATTTAGCCAAAGAAAATGAAACACTAATTCAGAAAGATACATGCACCCCTATGTTTACTGCAGCATTATTTAAAATAGCCAAAATATGGAAGCAACCCCAATATGCGTTGATAGGTGAATGAATAAAGGAGAGGTGTGTGTGTGTGTGTGTGTGTGCACTGAAATATTATTCAGCCACAAAAAAGAATGAAATCTTGACATTTGTGACAACATGGATGGACCTAGAGGGTATTACATTGAGTGAAATAAGTCAGAGAAAGGCAAATGCCATAAGATTTCACTATATGTGGAACCTAAGGAGAGGAAGAAGAAGAAGTGGAAGAAGAAGAAGAAGAAGAAGAAGAAGAAGAAGAAGAAGAAGAAGAAGAAGAAGAAGAAAGAGGATGAGGAAGAGGAGGAGGAAGAGGAGGAGGAAGAGGAGGAGGAGGAGGAGGAGGAGGAGGAGGAGGAGGAGAACAAACAAAAAGATACAACAGACTCATAAATACAGAGAACTGATAGTTGCCAGATGGAAGAGGTGGGAGTTGGGTGAAATTGGTGAAGGGGAATAAGAAGTACAAACCTACAAACCTTGCTTATTATAAAATAAGCAAGTTACAGAGATGAAAGTACAGCATAGAGATTATAGTCAATAATATTGTAATAACATTGTGTGGTGACACATGGTAACTAACTTAGGGTGAGCACTGAGTAATGTATAGAATCGTCAAATCACTATGTTGTACACCTGAAACTAATACAATATTATGTATGTATGTATGTCAAATATACTTTGACAATATATGTATTGTATATGTATGTATCAAATATATCATATTTGATACATATCAAATATATGTATGTATGTCAAATATACTTTAATAAAAAAAAGCTGTCTCAGGCAGAATTACCACAGAAATTACATCATATTGGGACCAGAAGTATCTCAGTAATGACAACCAGGTATGATTTAGCACATAGAGATTGTAATTAATTGTATTTTATTAATGTATGTGTAATTTTATATAATATCATAAAGGGATTTAAGAAAGACATTGAACCAATCCATACCCAAAGAAAAGATTATGGGCCTACCTCAGAAGATTGTCAAGTGCATATGTACATATATATTTTACATTAATATAAAATAATTTAATAATTTCATGCACATATGCTTATACCTATATATATATATGGTATATGGTGTATATATATATGCACACCAACCAACTGCTGGACCCAAAAGCAGGGCATAAAAGCTTTTCTTGTATTGGCAAACAGAAATCTATATTCTCGGGGCTTTCAGAAGTCCTGACGTTCTAGTTCCCTTCCCAAATGAACATTAAACACCTCCATTAGATTCCTTTGTCTTCTCCTAATGAAGGGGGAGTAGATCTTAGCCTCTCACCTGGAAAATCACGAGGTGTCACCAGCAGCTCAGAGCCTTGGCTCTTTCCTTTCCCTCTAGGTATACTGACATCCCATAACTTTCACGTTTCTTAAAATGAAAAATTGTCCCTTGGAAATTTACTCAGAAGTTTATAATGACCTCAGACTTTACTGGTAAGCGTAAACTACAAGAAAATTCTCAACGACATAGTTTGTAGTGAAAAGTGTCAAACAACCAATGTGCAAAAATAAAAATGTTTAATTTTGTGTAACTCAAATTATGTTTTACCTGCAATACAGTTGAGTAAATGTGTCTTTTTAAATTGGAAAAAAAAAATCCATAAATAAAATTGGCTTCCCTTCCTGCCACTCTATCTACCGCTCCAATCCCAGGTTCCACAGAAAGCTTTCTAAGAATTTCTATGAATTGGTTCCCTCTCTCTCTCTCATTTCTGCTCCCCTCCCCCCTGCTCTTACTCTTCTCTTCTGCAGCTACCCTCTCCTAAGTCACTCTGCAAACATGCGGCGGAGACCTCTTTCCTCATTTTCCCCAAAACACTTTAAAAAATCTGTTGTTAAACACTCAAGCGGAGAGAGGCAATTATCTTATGGTCTCACTTACGTGTGGAGTATAAAGAAAATCATGGAGGGCATCGTGAGAAGGAAGGGAAGGGCGAAAGGGGGGAAATCGGAGGGGGTGATGAACCAGGAGAGACTGTGGACTCTGAGCAACAAACTGAGGGTTTTGGAGGGGAGGGGGTGGGGGGGTGGGTGAGCCTGGTGGTGGGTATTGAGAAGGGCACGTGCTGCATGGAGCACTGGGTGTGGTGCATGAACAATCAACCTTGTAACACTGAAAAATTAAAATAAACAAATTTGGAAAAAAAAAAAACAACACTCATCGCTTGGTCTCAGACATTCCCGACTCAGAGTATCTCACTAGCAAGTCATCGGTTCTCCTAAAGTCTGACTCTCCAGTAATGGGATTCCTCCTTCATCCGCCCAAATTGACCTCCATCTGTACTTCGGGGATCGCTCCCAAACCGTTCATTAACCATAAAAAAATAGTTCCACTTTCTCTTTCTCCACCTCTTTCTCCCAACTCATTCCAGCCAGAGTCTCTTATTTAAGTAACTGAATGCACCTTTTAATGTGTTCTTAAGTTGGCCATTTATTTCCTGGTGGGAATTTCTGTGGACAGTTCTTAAAGTTACACTTTTAATCGAATGAAAAATATATGGGCACCATTATTTCTGTAATTGTCCGACAGACCTGCTTTATTGCGGATCTTCTTGGGGCCTCGGTCGCAGCCATTTTCAGGATTCATTTCTTCCCTCCAGCTGTTCAGAGGCAGAGGGCTCTCTCTGCTGGCCTGCCTACTCTCCCTCCTCCTTCCTGCCTCCCTCTCCCCACCTTCTCCCTGTCAAGGAAAGGCCTGACATTTTGTTCATTAGCCTAGCTGTTTAGTCGCTGGATAAAAAACTGGCCCTGAAAGTAGGATTTGCATATCTCCCAGACAAAGGTTAAAAGTGCTCTCGTATGTGGGGTTCTCTGTCTGTGCTCCAGCCTTTACCACCACCGTGGCGAGAGCCTTCTTGGGGAAAGCAGGAGAGATAAATGTGCCCCTTTCAAATTCCAAACCCTGATAGAATGGATACCAGTGTCTGAGGGCAGTGATGTATCAAAATAATAGATGATCTAAATTCTAGAAATCTAGATATGAAAATGGACTTTGCCAAATGGGAAAGTATATTTAATTCAGGCATTCAGATTCCGATTACTCAAAAGAGCATTTCAGATAATAACAGTCTTGAGCATTATCAGTTCATCTGGAGACAGAGTGATTTGGGGAAAGCACATTAATGGAATGTCTATGGAAATCCTGTAGGGCCAGCTGGTCCCAGAAGACGTTCAAGCCTTTCAATTATTTCCTCTGGGGCTAAGGCCAGATCACCACCATGAATCCTCCTTTGAGCAGCGAGTGTTTGCCTCATGCTGGTAGCTCGCTGCCATTTGGTCCTTCGTGGGGATTCAGAAAGCATCTTCTCCCAGCTCTGCCATCAGTCTCGGTCAGAGTTTGGCAGTCTTGTAATTATGTGCCATTATCTGAACCTCATCTTGTCCCATCTTCTGAACGGACTTCCAAGCCCCATCCTGAAAGGCACGTGCGAGGGTGATGTCTGGTTTGTGCCCTCCCACGTCCTTTAAAATCAAGGTCTAAAGCAGGGAGGGATGGCATCGTTGCTCAGAAAAATACCGTCACGGATAACCAATTACAGTGTTAAAAGCTAAATCTTGTAAGCTTCCCCTCCTGCCCCACAGGGATACAGAGAAAGAGTCTGGTGTGTGGAAACAAAGCAATCACTTAAGATGTAACAAGGCATATTCTCAAACTAAAACCGTGACTCACCCTGCACATGCAATATTGATATTTCAGATTATATATAATTGAACTGAGGTTGCAGTTTATTTTCCAAATGCAAACATGTGTTTAATTAGAGCAAAATGTGCATCTCTATAACACTGAATTTTAAGTACCAGGTTCTAAAGTTTATTGATTGATGATTATTGTGGGGAAACATGAGCTCTTATGCATAAATCTTTTGACAGGAGCTGTCTGTCAAAAATAATGATCCTTTTAAAACTCATGAATAAATAATGATGCAGGTCCACTTTACATAAAAATACATACTCATTTACACTCTGTCCACTGAAATGAAATATGGTTATTTAAAATAATGACTCTGTGATGGGTGAGTAATGAAACATTATTAATTTAATACACATGGTATTTTATCCTCACTCTCAAATTACATGCATCTATTTTCAATATTAACACATTAGGCTATTTTTTTAAAGACCTCTAACAAAACGTCTGGTACAGAAAATCCTTTCATGGATGAGATTGTGAATTTTAATTCTGCCACACTGGGGTCTCATTTTGGTCACAAGCCGGAAAGTAATAACCGGGCTGTCACTGTGGTGATGTTTTATTGTCTGCCCTGACTTGGAGCATCCAGGAGGACCCACCTCCTTGTCCTCCCATAGGAAAAAGCCTGAATAGTTGAGAGGGAGAGCCAGAATGCCATTTGCCTTTCTTCATCCTTTCCCATCTGGAATTCAGTTCCGTTAATATGTCTTTTCTCTGGACTTTTTTTTTTTTCCCTTTATCCCACCCTGATTTTCCATCTGTTTGCAAGAGTTAGAGTAAGGGGACAGTCCTGATATTTGGCACTTCTCTGACTGCTTTCACCAGTAACTCAGAAACAGGGGAAAAGGGGAACAGGAAATTGAGGAAAATTAGCCTCTACTTTCCTTTTACAACATTTAGATTCACTTTTTCTTCTTCACCCTCCGCCTTATCAGTTATTCATCCCTGCTGCCTTCTTTTTCTCCAGTCGTGATCCGACATTGGCAGAGGTGGTAATGGGAAAGGGGGCCGGGGCAGGATTGGGAATGGCTGTGACCAGCTCTGGAAAGGCGTGAGACAAGGAATTATTGCTTGGTTTCCGTGTCCTCCATTTTTCCAAGTGCCGCTGTCCACCTTGAGTCCCCAGCTGGTTTCCCAAAGTTTAGGTGTTTGCATATGAAGAATGCTCATGATAGTTTCTGTCACCATTTTACAGATGAGGAAGTTGAACCACAACAAAGTAATGTGCATGGTGCACGCATATACAGAGGCATTCCCACCGGCAAGCAAATAAACCCTTTGGGAGGAAACAGTGTCCCCTGTACTGCAAATAGGCTCATTCCCAGGACTGATACTGGGGACTTCCTAAACACTGTTCCTTGATTCCACTGTTCCAGCCGGGCCAACATGGGTTCCGCTGCCTCAGCCACATGCCATTTTCCAAATGGGAAATGTCCGTGAGTCAAAACCAAAAACTGTGTTGCTCAGCCTATAAAAGCTTCCCACACTGGAAAGACGAAGTTTCACCTTTTTTTTTTCCTCTTATTTGAAATCAATCCGGATTGAAGCATTTTGTGAAACCCTTGAGATAATCTTACAGCCCCTGTCCTGTTGCAGTAGAAAGTCTGGGAATCCTGAGGTCACAATGGGGTCTTCAAAGACAAATAGCCAAGTGAAATTCATTTTAAATCTCTGGCAAAAGGTTAACTATTCCTTAAAACAGATTTGGAAAAGTGTCACTTTAAATGTCTTTCAAATAAACATTTTATCCAAAAGAGTGACCCAAAGTGATTCATAAAAATATACATTTATGAATTTCATGTTTAGATATGCCCTTTCATTATAATAAAGTGTGAATTTAGACATGGATACCAAGAAAGGGTTAACTCCAACTAGCCAATAATTTTCTTTTTAATTGTCTTCACATGAGACCTCAGAGCTGAAAATGGAGATGGTATTTTTTTCTACATGTGTCCTTCTCGCTTGCTTATTTATACAACTAGATTTGCTCTTTTCCTTGATGCTATCCAATTGCCAATTGTGTGAAGTTACTCTTTTTACACTTTATACATGTGATAAACTTTTGCTCTTTCTCATGTTCTAACTTTTTTTGGGTAAAAACACAGATTTTTGAAATAGGTCTTACCCAAAGTTATTATTCTAAACTTGTGTTACTAGACTTAGAACACAATTTTTCATTAAATTTTATTGTGCAGTATAATGTTCGTCGAATTAAGTAAAGTCAATAAGTAACAAATTTCATAGTTTGTGCTCAGTACAGCGTCAAATGGGACCAGACAGAAAGAAATAGTATTAAAAAGATAATCACAACCTTAAAAAAGAACATTGCAGGATGTTGCACTCACGGATATTCCCCAAACTGGTCATAGAAACATCAGACAAAGCAACGCATTATTAATTCAAGCATTTCTCCTTAAGAATTTTAAGAATTTCTAAATACGCATGCCATTTAAGGATTCTTCTCTTTTTCTAAGTAAATCAGCTCTCATTCACACCTTAGAGTGATAACATCTGTCACTGATTTTAGGTTGTCCAAAATAATGCATTACAAATATTTGGATTTTTGGAGCAATGGGAGCACTGAAGTAAAACTGAGCTCTCAGGCCACGACCAAGAAGACCAATCCCATAGGCAAGTGACAGCAAGGATATGATGGCTGACATTACCCTCACTTTCAGTAGAGGCTTATTTCATCTTTGGGGCAAAGACCAAGATCTTAGCATTCCGGAGTTGATTTACCAATTTTTTATTTGTTTTCTCATCCATTTTTGCCACCACATTGGTCATAACATTCATCTGTAAAAAGACGAGAGTTAACTATCAAGGTCATATGCTTTTAAAGATATCTTTTGAAAATTGACAAATTAGATAAAGTCAATTTTGTGGAGGCACAGAGGAAATCAAAGCAAAATAATCATTCTTCAAAACCATGATTTATCTACATCTGCACTGGATGTGAAAGTAAACAGACAAAATTTGACATTCTGGCTACTTGTTTCATATATAATAATACATTACTTATTTAGGTGTTTAATTTTGTTGTTTTTGTATCTTTGTGTCTTTGATTATTCATTCTGTTGAAACATTATTTAACAAGAAAAAAATATTTTTAAGACTTTCTAAGAGAGGAAAAACTTCCTTTTTAAAAAGATTTTATTTATTTGACGAAGAGAGACACAGCAAGAGAGGAAACATAAGCAGGGGGAGTGGGAGAGGGAGAAGCAAGTTTCCAGCTGAGCAGGGAGCCCAATGCAGAGCTAGGTGCCAGCTGGATCGCAGGACCCTGGGATCATGACCCAAGCCAAAGGCAGATGCTTAACAACTGAGCCGCCCAGGCAGCCCAAGCATAAACTTCCTAAAAGGGAAAGTGAAAATAGCTTTGGTTCAGAGATCAAAAGCTGTGGCTTCTTATGTTCCTTGCTTTGTCATTATTCCTATGACAAGTCATTGTCCTTTCCTGGAAGTCATTATTTAAATAACATAACGTTTAGGGGCACCTGGGTGACTCAGTCAGTTAAACATCTGACTCTGGCTCAGGTCATGACCTCAGGATCCTAAGCTCAAGCCCCTAGTTGGGGCCCCTCGCTCAGCGGGGAGTCTGCTTCTCCCTCTGCCCCTCCCCTTGCTCCTGCACCCCCCATAACGTTTAACAAAAGAATTTAGATGCAAAATATTACAAGAACATATACTGTGTGAGGGGAGCCTGGGTGGCTCAGTGGGTTAAAGCCTCTGCCTTCAGCTCAGGTCATGATCTCAGGGTCCTGGGATTGAGCCCTGCATCGGGCTCTCTGCTCATTGGGGAGCCTGCTTCCCCCTCTCTCCCTGCCTGCCTCTCTGCCTACTTGTGATCTTTCTCTCTCTGTCAAATAAATAAAATCTTTAAAAAAAAAATAACATATACTGTGTGAGTTTCTATATATGAGGTACAAAGACAATGCTGTTAGAAGGACAGCAGCTTTCTCTGGGGAGTGCAGTGATTGGACAGAAGGAGGAGGGGGCCTTTGGTTGCTGGAAATGATCTTCATTCTGTTGGGGTTTTCTGTTTGTTTCTTTTTTTGATTTTTTTTTTTTAAATCTGGATGCTGGTTACATGGGTGTGTTTTTTAAAAGGTAGTGAGCTATATACTTTTGATGTGACACTTTTCTGTATAAATATCCCATTTTGTTAAAAAGAAGAAAGGAAAGGTTGGGTGAATTTTTCTAGTGGTTCTTTTTCCAATATTCAACTATTCTGTGAAAATTGCCTTCTTATATTGGGACACCCACTATAAGTCAAGCACTGGTAGGTGACCCGGGAACATCATTTCAGACACCTCAGAATGCGCTGTGCAGTAATAGATTTCCATTTGCTTAGTACATTTCCTGCTTTTTCCCTCTATGCCCACTCTTGCTGCTGTCATCATGTGTGGCTCCCAACAGCCTCTCATCCTTACGTTGTATTTACTCCTAATCTGCCAGAAGCTGGAAAGGAAACAAGGATTTGATAAGCTTGATTATCTGTTACTGCCGAATTCTGTAGGCAAGATTTGCATGCCTACATTCTGAAAGCCTTTGGTTGCTAGAAATCAGCCTTGTAGAGAAGTGAGGTGGTTCTGCACTTCGCCTCAAAACCCCTTAAGGTCGAAAAGCACCTCGGGTTCCACAGTGGACTTCTGCATGGACGGGGATTACTTTAGCTGGATCCTCAGAAGGTGCCGCTGTTGCGGTTGTTTAGGCTTTCTTTCAATACTTTCAAGGATTTTCAAAAACAGTCTGTTTGCAACCCAGATATTCTATTGCAGAATATGTATTGTTATCAAGATTATTTACTCTTTTTTTTTTTTAAGCTCATGCAAAACTCCCTCTAAGGTGCTGGGGATGCGTCCGCTACAAGACACCCTTCCCTTCCAGTGCAGGAATACGGTTGTTCCGTGTCCTCTTGTCTCCAAGCTAAGTAGCTCTGGTTTCTTCAGTTGCCCACAGGCCTTGGTGTACGCCTCTCTCATCACTTAGGTCACCATCTCTACATTTCCTTCGTGGGCTTTTTAAATGTGGCCACTGTGTTTTGAACTCAAAGCTGCAGATGTGGTCCCACTAGGGTGGGTTCGATCTTCTCCCTCCCTTCGCCTAGATTCCTGTTGCTGAAACCTAACGGCAGGTTTTATGTTGCTGAGTTGTGCTGTTTTCTTGCGCTGGAGGTATGGCAGGACTTTTTACCTGATTTTCCTTTCCTTTGTGCCTGCGGCCTGCCCGCACTGCTTCTTTCCTTCATCGGGAATTCCTAAGCAGTTCTTGGGGTTCCGCCCTGGAGATTGAGAAGGAAGCAGGACAGACAGGGGCCCGGCCTTGCCAGAGCTGGGATTCAGGCAAGCAGAGCAGCGGCTACGGCTTTGAGCTGGTTCTCACCTCTGCTGCGCTGGTGTAACTATGTGCCAACACCCCTGACTTGAGCCAGAAAGGATTTAGGACTGTTGGCAGAATTCTTGAAGCAGGGCTCACTGACCTCCTCTTACTTACTGTGCAGTGCAGAGTCCTGCCTGCACCCGTCCGCCAAGTTTCAGGCGGAACAACACCTGGAAGAGGTCGAGTCAAGACTTTCTGGGTACGGCTGGGGGGTTTGACAAGAATGGTGGGACTTCGGTTGTGTAGTGAGAACATAAACACTTTATTACATAGTCTTATATTCTCCAACCATGATTGCAAGGCTGGCAGAGGCAGCCATTTCTGCTCTCGTTCCTCTGACTCCCCTCCTCTTTGTCCCCTGATGATGGTAATGAAGGCTGTGGGCTCTGATTCAGGCTACATTACTATTCTCCGTGAGCCCTTATTTGTGAGACTGCTCAAAGGAACCTTCTTATAGTATTGACCTTAGCTTTCCCTGGTTGCCTGTTTTGCTGAAGAATAAGAACCGTGGGCTGTTGCTGCTGTTCTCGGGTTTTCAGTCCTGAAGGTTCTGTGTGTGTGCCTTGTACGTTCCCTTTGCTGATCCTCTCTGAGGTTTAATCGGTCTACAGCTTCCTGCAATACAGTGGGTGTTTTAATGGCCCTTTGAATTTGAGAGCTACTTGTTCATGGGTATCCCAAAGCCAGATGAACTCACGGAACCTCATCCGACATTTCCACAGGAACCGTGTGACACATTTCTTGGCAGCGAGCCCTGGGGCCTTCTCTGTCCCACCCCCAGAGTTCGGTGTGCTGTGTCTATCTTCTCCCAGATACCCTTGCTCTTATTGGTTTGGGGCTAGAATTACAAGTCTGTCAAGACCATTTTGAGTCTCGATTCTGTGCTCTATCTCAGTTTTACACTTCTGAAAATGTCATAATCATGGCTCCTTCATGTCATATAAATCTTGAACCCAAACACTGGCAGTGTCGGATTAAGAACAGAGAATTGAGACCACCACCAGACACCTGTAAGTGGATATCAATCCACTAACTCGTTCTATTTGTTCTGGTCATTCAGCCAGCCCACACGTTATTGTTGTTCTGTGGTTTTGAAGATTTTACATTATGAAATATAAAATACACACTGGAAAGTGCCCCTCCCAAAAACTGTTAATAAATTATCAGTTAATATTGGTTAATTATGGGTTAATAAATTATCACAAAGTAAACAACTGTGTAATTTCTGCCCACGTCAAGAATAGAAACTCCTCTCCCAGACTACTACCTAATCATATCTTCCTAGTCTCCCAACTCCCAAGAGATAGGAACTAGCCTGTGTTTTATGGAAGGCACTGCTTTGGTTTATAGTTTTATCATGTAACTACATATTCTTAAGCACAAGAGTTTGGTTTTGCTTATTTTTTTGAAGGTTGTATGAATGGAATCATACACTGTGTCTTCTCTGTCTCGCTTGTATTGTTATACTCCTTGTGGTGTCTTTTAATGAATAGAAGTTCCTAATTGTAATATAGTTTATCAATTTTTCTCTTTCTGTAAGTATTCTTTCCCTACCCAGATCATGAAGATAATCTCCTATTTTACATTATAGAAACTTCACCTTGTTTATCTTTTATATGTAGATGTTAAATGAATCTGGAATTAATTTTTTTGTATAGTATGAGGTAAGGGGGACAACATCCATTTATCTCTATGGATATCCAGTGTCCCCAGGACTGTTTATTAAGAAACCATTCTTTCTCACTGCTCTGTAGTCATTTTCTCATAAATCAAGAATCCATGTATGGAGAGAGACTGCTTCTAATCTCTTTAATCTTCTACTTGTCTATTCATCTTTGTGAGGAGATCACAGAGTCTTAGTTACTGTAGCTTTATAAGACTTGATACTTAAGAGAACAAAACCTCATACCTTTATTTTCTTTGCATTGCCATACAAATTTCAGAATCGGCTTTTCAAACACCAGTTTTCAAACACCAAATAACAAACAAGAAAATCATGCTGGAATTTTTTATTTTAGTATTTTATTGTATTAACATGGGAAGCAGTCAGCTGTTAGTCAAACGTTTGCTATTTTAAAAAAAAATCCGTTTTTTGTTTGCTTTTGATACTATCAAGACTTTATCATTGTTTTTGGTTCTCAGCAACTTTGCTTTGATCTGTCTAGATGTGAATTTCTTTTTATTTATTTGCTTTGAAGTTTCACAGATTCCATAATGTCCCCCATCAGTTCTAGAAAATTCACAGCCATTATTTCTTCACTTGCTCAATCTATCTTATTCTTCCTCTTCTCTCCTTACAGGACTTTGATAAACATTTATTATATCTTTTCAATAGGTCTGTATGTCCCATACCCATTATTCTGTCTTCCATCCTTTCACTACTCTATGCTTCATTCTGGATCTCTTTTTCTCTCTAATTTTCAGTTCTCTATTCTCCAGCTGAGTGTAATATGCTATTAATTCCATTCATTTGGACCTTACTTTTAGTTATTATATTTTTAGTGTTACTATTATAATCTGGCTCTCTTCTTAGTTTCCAGATCTTTTGATATTTTAATGTCTTTATTTCTCTTAATATAGCAAGAAAAATTGCTTTAAAGTCTGTATCTGATGCCTCTGTTATCTGGAGCCCTAATGGGTCTGTGGCTGTGTTTGTTGTTTCTATCAAGGTCTACACATGTTGGCTTATTTCCTTCTATGTCTGGTTGCTTTGGTTTGTTGCTATTCATTTTATTAGCAAAAAATATTTGTAGAAATCATCTGAGGCCCGAGTGACATTATATTCCATCTTGTTAGGTCCCTCCAATTTTATCAATTTCAAGGATAGAGGTGATTCAAAATTGCGCTGCGGCCCCCAGAACAATCTGTCTGCTTACAATTTACTATTATTTCTAGGGTCTCAATGTTCATGATTCCAACTGTAAGTGAAAGGCTTTCATCAAGACTTCCTAATGTAGGAATATTAATTCCTGTCCAACTAGTTTAGTGAGATATTCAAAAGCACCACGAAGTATTCCCCAATCCCAGCTTTATTGAGATATAGCTGACATACAATGTCGTGTAAGTTTAAGGTATACAATGTGTTGATTTGGAGAACAACTCCAAGATACTGACTTTACTTCCTCTGGGCATCAGTTTTCTGCCAGATTTTATGCAGAATTCTTTTCTATTTTGTTATACTCCCAATGTCATCTAAGAGATTTAAAAAATATTTAGTTCAGCTTTGCAAGTAATCTTTATCAGGAAGTGTTGGTTGAATTACCCACTCTATTATTACCAGAAGTAGTCTTCCAATTTATAGTTGATCCTGACCAACACAAGTTCGAATTGCATGGGTCCACTTATGCACAGATTTTTTTCAATAAATAAGGTACAGTACTGTACATATATTTTCTCTTCCTCATTATGATGTTCTTAGTAACATTTTCTTTTCTCTAGTTTGCTTTATCCTAAGAATACAATATATGATACATACAAATGTACAAAATATGTGTTAATCAACTATTTATGTTATCAGTTCAGTTTCTTGTCAATAGTATGATATTAACAGTTAAGTTTTGGGGGACTCAAAAGTTATGGATTTTTGACTGTGCAGGCAGTTGGTGCTCTTAACCCCTGCATTGCTCAAGGGTCAACTGTACATGTTTTCCCCTTATCCATAGGTTATAACTAGAAACACTGTCAGCTGCTTCCTGAAATCACGATACTGTGTTAGTGATTTCCTATAATATCTGTACGTAATTAACTTTATCAAAAGAGAAGAACTAAAAGACTTGGTCTTAATTAGTAATTTTATTCAAGTTCCAGTGATTAAAATATATATATATATATTGTGTATATATTGTAGTCTTGGTGTTCCTTCACAGACTTTCAAGTCTTAATTCACCATATGTTTCACACTTAACTGTTTGAAGTTAATTTTTCCTTCATATACTGGTTTTCACAATGACCATCAAAACCAGGGCTCTTCCTGATTCATTAGCTTTATTTTTTTCTATCGCATTTGTAAATTTTAGTGGTCATATAAATTATAAACTTTTCCTATAAAATCAAGCTATATAATATTTCATAGACACGTAAAGCATTATTACTGAGAAGACAGAATATGGAGATGTGTGTTTCCCATGAGTTGCAGCTTCTCACCATCATGGAAGATTAAAGGAAAAATAGTACTTGCCACTTTAAACTACACAACATAGATTATCTTGGGGTGGACTCTGATAAAGAAGTTCAAGTGTCGTACATGATGCATGGGATATGACAGTGGGAAATGGGTGGTGGGATGGCCTGGGACTGTGGGATTAGTCCACCTTGACAGAGGGGTGTATTTTATCACTGACATTATTTAGAGTTGCTAGAATATACTACTAATAAAAGGAAGACTGGCTTGTAGTTTGATTTCTTATTGTAATCTCATTTTTAAGCCTGTCGCAGATAATACACTCCTTTAATCACCTATACTCAGAAGGGACCCCTCTTCTTGCCCTGAGAAAAATGCTCCAAATCTAGGCTAAATGCTAAAGTGTGGGTAAACAAAAAATTTGAAGACTATGGTTTTAATTATATGCCATAATTTTGATATTATAAAAATAGAATGCATTAAAGCATAACTAATCAATATTAATGATACAGTTTTATGTTCCACTTCTATCTTTACATGAAGATGTATCCTGATCTAATAAATACAGTCAGGGTAAATCAATTAAGTCAGAGGCAATATGAGTTTTTCAGAATAATGTCAAAATGCCACATGTTCAACACTTAATCTTTGAGCCTCAGTGTCTCCATCTAAAAATTGATGCTTATGACTTTTTGACTACTTCAAAAGAAGGTTATAAAAATAAGAGATATATCAAGAAAAAGCACTTTGAACAGTGTAAATCTGTGTACAAAATAAGCCAGTATTTTGTCATAGTGAACAAAGATTTCAATAGGATATTTTCATTCATATTAAAGTATTATCAGCAGTTTCTATGAAGTGGTTTAGTTTTATATCATGTCTTCAATTTTTAGAACATATCTGTTTCTAAAGCCACTCTATTATTATTCTAAAACAAAGTAAAACAAGCAAACAAAAATCCTGATGGTCCACATTCAACCCTTTAGAAAATAGGCAACTGTCACATATCATCTGTATAGTGTTTTATTATTTATTGAACCAAGGAAACACTACACAACAAGCAGGACTCTCTCAGTTCTGCTCCATTTCCAGTTTTGTCTAATGAACTCCGAGTTGAATAATACAGATTCAGTTGTGATTATCCCTCCAAAATGAGTCTAATTTCTTTGGTATTTTTATGTCTTTGAATATTATGTTCTTATCATTTTCATTTAATATTTTTATTTAGAAAATGATTTAATTTTCTCTACAATATTTGTGTATGGGTTTATTCATATGATTTTTTCTGTTAGTCTATTCATATGAATATTATTTTTTCTTTGTACACTGTATTTAGTGAAAAAGTAATATTTACTAGGAAGATTTGATTAAACAAATAGATATATGTGGTTTAAATTACATAACCAAGGTAAAAATGTAAAGAAGACAAGTAAAACCTATCAAAATTGAGTCAATCTAAATTTTGAAGCAAGTATGAAGTTACCACTAAAATATAAAGTCTTTGCTGATATTATAGAACCTATCACTCATGGGATCAATCAATGGTATGTGGAAATCTTGAGCCAGTTCTTTTGAAGGAGCCATACAGGGAACATTTCTTTTTTTTTCCCCCCTGGTTTTTAAAACAGGGGCCCAGAGTAGTCAGAATACCACTGTTTGTTGCAACTAACCTTGTATGTGTGTTTATATTTATGTTTATGTTTCACCCCAATACACTCATTACAACAGTCAAGACTGTCATCTTGGTTCTAGTGTTATTTTTTTCAACCTTTTCTTTGCCAGTTTTCCTCCCAACAGCAGTATTTCCTTTTTTTTTTTTTTTTTTAAGAACAACAACAGAAGGATTTCTAGCAATCATATTTCCTACTTAATGTCTAGAATGGCTTCTTATTGTGGAACAGAATTATCCCAATTTCTACAGTTTGGCTAAGTTTTTACTCAACACATTTAGGGAAACTTGCCCAATACTTGGCAATCATAGAACTCTTTCAGATCTCTAAATTCTTGGTTAACTTATTAGATAAAAGTGTGGGCACAGCTTTAGTTTAGTAGGGAAACAAAGTTTGTCAAAACTAATTTCTAACGCCTACTGAAATAGTTCGTGGTTGATCCCATAGAGAGGCCTTTAATATGAGCAGACGTTACAGAAGAGTAACCTTGCCTTCCTGATTAGAAAAGGATTCCCTCAACATGAGGTGTGAATTCAATAGGAAAATGTGGGCTATGCCACCAAATACACTCTTGAGATCTGGGTTCTGGCTCCCATTCTTTCACTTACATATTCTATGTTTGGGGACATACAACAATAATTCTCTAAGCATTTATTTCTTCATCTGTAAATCAGAAGTTTAAATAGTTAGACTTTAAGGTAGCTCATCTATCTTTCAGTGGAGAGAGAGGCAAGATATTAGGAAAGGTATCAAGGCATTATCAAAATCTTTCTTCTTGGGCGCCTGGGTGGCTCAGTTGGTTGAGCGACTGCCTTCGGCTCAGGTCATGATCCCGGAGTCCCGGGATCGAGTCCCATATCGGACTCCCGGCTCTGCGGGAGGTCTGCTTCTCCCTCTGACCTTCTCTCCTCTCATTCTCAGTCTCTCTCTCTAATAAAAAAAAAAAAAAAATCTTTCTTCTTATTAGTGTTGAGCAGCTGGAGTACTATCTCTTTGTTGGCTGTGTAAACCAGCAATCTAAAAGGCTTTTGATGCCAAAATAGCTGAAAGCCACATACTTATGGAGCCATATATGCTCTTAGAAGAAACATCTGACTTTTTCATTTAAGGCAAATGGATTAAGTTGAAAAGGAAAATGCTAAATAAGAATTTTGAATATTAAGCATTGTATAGTTTCAAAATATTTAAGAATTAGAAAGGCATTTCCATTTGCCAATATCTTCTCCCATTTGGTAGGCTGTCTTTTCATTTTGTTGATGGCTTCCTTCACTGTGCAAAAGGATTTATTTTGGTGTAGTCTAATAGTCTAATTTTGCTTTTGTTTCCCTTGCCTCAGGAGACATGTCTAGAAAAATGTTTTCTGTAACTGGTGCCTATGTTTTCTTCTAGGACTCTTATGGTTTCAGGTCTCACATTCAGGCTTTTAACGTATTTTTGGTTTGTTTTTGTGCATGGTGAAAGAGAGTGGTCCAGGTTCATTATTCTGCATGTGGCTGTCCGATTCTCCCAGCACCACCTGGTGAATAGACTGTCCTTTTCCCACTGGATGTTCTTCCCTGGTTTGTAGAAGATTAGTTGACCATACAATTGTGCATTTATTTCTTATTTTTTTGTACTGTTCTAATAATCTATGTGTCTATTTTTCTGCCAGTACCATACTGTTTTGATTACTACAGCTCTGTAATATATCTTGAGATCTGGGATTGTGGTATGTCTGGTTATATTCTTTTTCAAGAGTGCTCTGGCTATTTAGGGGCTTTCGAGGTTTCATTCAAGTTTTAGGATTATTCGGTCTAGTTCTATGAAAAATGTTGTTGGTATCTTGATAGGGATTGCATTAAATCTGTAGATTGATCTAGGTAGTATGGACATTTTAAAAATCTTTGTTCTTCCAATCCAAGAGCATGGGATATCTTTGAACTTGTTCATGTCATCTTCAATTTCTTTCATCAGTGCTTTATAGTTTTCGATGTATAGGTCTTTCACCTCCTTGGTTAAGTTTATCCCTTAGGTATTTTATTATTTTTGGTACAATTGTAAATGGGATTATTTTCTGAAATCTTAAATTATTTTCTGAAATTATTTTCTCTCTGTTGCATATCTGTACACTAATAATGAAGTAGCAGAGAGAGAAAATTTTAAAAAAATCTATTTGGTATGTATTTCTAAAACTCACTTACTCCTTTCTGTTATCCTTGTATCCATCATCTGTCACTTAGATTGCGCTAATTGTTGATGTGCCACTGTTCGGTTCTCTCTACTCCAGTCATTGTGAAATTTTGAAATTACAAACATAATATTATTTTTTTCCCTGAAACTTTTCAGTGCCTTCCCATTGCTCTTAAAATAAGGTCCAAATTCACTAGCAAGTTGAATAAGTCCCTGAATGCTCTGCTTTGGACCCTACTTTCTTATCTAGCCTCATTGCTCACCATTTCCCCTCCCCTGTCTTTATGCTCATCACACTATTTTTCATTTCTTGGGATATCCTTGCTTCTTTTAGGTTCAGTACCTTTCACAGAATCGTTTATATTCCTAGAATTATCACTGCATTCCCCAGCCTCTCACGTTTGACTATTACAGACTCTTCATGTCTCAAATCAGCAAGACTTTTCTGGTGAAGTTTTCCCTGATATCCCACTTGCTAACCCTAGGTAAGGTGTCCAGCTATATAGTTGCACAGATTTTTATACCTTTCCTAGAAGAGTCCTGACTATCTTTCCTTTTTTCCCAATGGTGCATATTCTTCAGGACAGGGACTGTGGAGATCTGGTTTATTCTCATATTTCACACCCAGCTGGATGCCTGAGGTATTGTAAGTGCTCAATAACTATTTAAGTTTTGTTTTGCTTTCATTTGTTTCATTTTTCCATTTGTTCCATTTAAAATAGATCATGCGGGGGTGCCTGGGTGGCTCAGTGGGTTAAAGCCTCTGCCTTCGGCTCAGGTCATGATCTCAGGGTCCTGGGATCCAGCCCCACATAGGGCTCTCTGCTCAGCAGGGAGCCTGCTTCCCCCTCTCTCTCTGCCTGCCTCTCTGCCCACTTGTGATCTCTCTCTCTGTCAAATAAATAAATAAAATCTTTAAAAAAAATAAAAAATAAAATAAACCATGTTATTGCAGAAATCATGATGGAAGCTATACTGCTCACCAGGGATCATTGATCCTAAATTATAAGATCAGTTTGTTGGAGTCATGAAAACAATCCTTTGAAGGTTGAAGCCTATAGACAAAGATGTAACAGTTAATATACAGGGGTCATTTCAGCCTGGGAAAGGCCTAAATTGGGGTCATAGCTAACATGGCAAACTGTGGTTTTATATAATGATGTTGATGATGATGATAATAATGGTCCACAGTAAAATAAATTCCATGATAGCACCAACCCCCAGACACAAGTTGTTATTTTAAATCTGGCAATCAGCAACACTCAGGGTATATGATTTTCAGAATGTAGTATTTATAACATGAGACTCATTATCCTAATCAAATCACGAACATTCACAGGCATTTTAAAAATCAGTTGTGAATCCTTTTAAGCACATTCAACTCCTGGGTCCCCACCCTGCTGCTTGTTTCTATTGCTAGGAGCAGAAATCAAAGGAAATAAAATGTATACCTTCTAATCCTGCATAAAGCAATGCTATCACCTTAAAAAATGATCAGGTTGGGTGTGGGCAAGGATAACATAATCAATAAATGAGTCTGAGAGACTCTTTGTGGATTTCAATTATGCTTTTTGCCCCCCATAAAGATAACTACTCATAAAATTATTGCTGTATACAGGCAGCCCTGATTCACAAACTATCTATCTATCTATCTATCTATGTGTGTATGTGTGTATGTGTGTGACATATATATGTCATTTGAGGGTTTTTCTTATGAAATCCAGTGTCTTCTGAAAAATAAAACATGAATTATCGCTATCCACCACATTCTTCTTCAGAATGGAGATTTGTAAACATCTTAGAGCCTGTTTTCCCTGAGGATTACACAATCATAAACACCAAATGAAACACTGTCTTGATATGTGAAAGAAAATACATGGGCAAGTCCAATGTATTTGAAAATAAGGCAAGTCCATCACTGAACTGAGTATAATCTGGTTCCTTAAGGATGCTCACACAGGGAATAGTCAAAATATTATACAATATTAGCCAATTTGCTCATTAAAAACAAAGCTCTTCTGATTTAATGTTGCATAGAAATCTTGATGAGATTCATCTAAGCCACATCAGCTTGAAATCAGAACCAAGTCCTTGCTTTATATCTTTTGTCTAAGTCATAATACATAAATGTTTCAACAAAAGTCATGGAATAGACAAACCATAGCAGTATGAGCAGAAGTGTTTCCATGTATATTTTTCCTGGGAAATTAGTGTTAAAATATTTACACACAACTCTTAGAGAAGCCATTTGGTATTTATGTCACCCTCCTCCATAGCATCCTTATTCTGACTCCATAACAACATGAATCAAAAATTAAAAGAAAAGACAGCCCTAGAAATCCAAGCTTTGTAAATTGGCTTCTAAGCTTTCATTTCTGAAACTCAGAACTGAGTATAGGTGAGGCTTTGGGTTTTAAACTTCCAAAAGAAATTTAACTAATTGCTATTATTTTAAAGCACCAATGAAATGTTTATGTAAGGATGTGTATCCTTATTGAATAACAACTTTTGATCTTGACTCCCATTTGGGTCATGTCAAAGGCTCTTTCCATCCCTGCTCATGAGCTGATCATCGTAAATCACAGAGGCTGCAGTGGTCTTGGGCTTTTGTTTCTCTGTGTGATTGTTTCTGAGGGCACTAGGGACCTGCCCCAGTGCTTACACATCTCTGGGTGTTATAACTGGGGAAGGAGAGGTCCTATCTATGGGTGCAGTCATTATGGTTTTATCTTGGAACAACTTTTGTCTCTTATCCTAAATCATCGCCATGCAGAGTTCTAAGAATATTTGTCATCTTTTACAAAACCCCCGATTATAACCATGATTAAGTCAAGGTACAAAATTGAAAGTTAATTTCTTAGAGGTAGCATTAAATAATGCAGTTCAATTCTCTTCCAGTATAATGCTACTATCATCTAACTTCAGTTCATCATGATAACAAAAATATGCATCATAATATGTGTTCTGGGTAGAAAAGTCATCTCTCATAGTCCAAATGCCTTCGTATTCTTATGTTAGAATTCTTATTCTATCAGCTACTCTCAGAATTAATAGGATGCTGAGAAGATTCCAGAAAATCTGATATTTTGAAGCAATATTTTAGTTCACATGTGGCATAAAATATTCATCTTAGCTATTTGTAGGCATTAATCTGACTGATTAAGGCATTTCAGACCATTTAAATATTTATTTTTAAAATGTTCCTTGTACCTGGGAATGGTGTGCACTTCCTGGAGATGGGCTAGGTAGCTTGGGGCAGTTAGGAGGAAGACTTTCTATAGAACTCTTGTACTTCTGATATTTGAACAATGTGAATGTTACCTAGTTAAAATAATTAGTAATTAGTTTTAAAAAATGCAACACAAACTTTTTTTATACAAATTACACATATGTGTTTTGATGGCTCATAACCACTTTCTGAGGGAAAGAGGTCACTCTCAGTTGAAAGTTGTTAAGAATTCAGACCCATTTACCCTCTCTTATGATGGGCCTATAAATAATGACTATATGAGTATTTCATGTGGCATCAAAAGTAAAGATGTTTGCCTCAGATTAAAGTGTGTGGTTTGATTAGGATGTGAAAATTATAATGTGAACCGAGAATCTCAGGAAGTTGTGGGGATTACTAAGCATAAACCATGAGAAAGAGATAAAAGGATTCAGGAATTCTTCCAAGACAACATTCCAGAGAATTTCTAGTGCACTCCTCCAGCCTGCTGGCCTCCCACACGTGGTCTGCATTATCACTGCAGGGCCTGGAAGCCATAAAGAACAGTAACATGTACAAGAAATGGTTTTAAAGAGATAAGAGAAAGTGGCTTAACAAAAAACAAAACAAAACAAAACAAACAAAACAAAACCAAGGCCCTGTGTACCATTATCACTTAAGGAAAGAAAGAGGAGAACAAAAACTAGAATCTATGAAAGAGAGGCTTACCAAACATTAATTGAAAATTCATTCATATCTTTGGTGAAAATCACTACAGAAAATGTCTGTGAACTCCTGTACCCCTTATTGGGTAATTACCGAATGCAAGCTTGTATGGAGAATGTACATGAACTTTTGTATCTGGATTGTTAGTTTTTAAAGAGGAGGTACAATGACTTTTGTTTGATAGGCCCATGGTTACAGAGTTAAGAGCATGTACCTGGATCAAATCCTGGCTCCACTGTTTATTAGGTATATGACCTTGGACAAGGTAGCTAACCTCTTGGATCATCAGCTTCCTCCCCTGTAAAATGGGATTATAATAGTATGTACCCAGAGAGTAGTTTTGAGGATTAAATGAATTAATATTTGTAAAGCACAAGGAACAGTGACCAGCACATACTAAGTGTTACCTCAGTCTTTGCTAAATACATTTGAGAAAAACATTAGAAGTTTGCTTTTGTACACTGTACTCAGTTAATTAAGGTCCTATTGCCTCTGAAAGCATTAAGTGAAGGTTCAAGACTCTGAATATCCATGATTATTAGCTACTCTCTTGTCTATCTTTGCTTCTACCTATGGAGTTGTTTGCTCATCAAGACGTGGTTGTCAAGACTTACTCCCAGATCTATTTATGACAAAAATCTTTGCTTTTTTAATTAAATAATTGAATCTTATGAGTACACCTATGCAATAAACATTCAAAAAGAAGTTGTTTTTTTTTTTTTAATGTGAGAATAGGTTAAAGGCTTTGGAGAAATTTGATAAATAGAGGCCATTTAAAAAATGCTCCTGAATTCAGTGTTTATGAAGCAATGGAACGGAATTAGAAAAATCATAAAAATCTGGAAGGAGTTTATGCTGAAAATTGTTTTTCAAATGTTCTTTAATTCTAGGTCTACTTAGTAGAAACTTAAACTGGAAATCGTAGACAATGTATTATGGTTTGATATGTGTAAGAAAGACAGCATAAGATTCCAAGTGAATGATCTAGATGCAAGAGCAAAGTTTCTCTATAGCAAAAGTTTGGTGAATTCTTGTGGATTTATGTTTAAGCCAAGAGAAAATATATTTATTTATTATGGATCATTTTCTGGTGATTTCCCACATAAATGAAAATCTCAATGCCAGGTTAAAAGAATTTCAACCACAATGAAAACTGTTGGGTTTTAGGGGCACCTGGGTGGCACAGTTGATTAAGCATCTGACTCTTGGTTTGGGCTCAGGTCATGATCTCAAAGTTGTGAGATCAAACCCTATGGCAGGCTCTGTGCTCAGGGTGTACTCTACTTGAGATACTCTCCCTTTCCTCTGCTCCTCCCCTATCCCCTACCCAACACACATTCTCTCTAAAATAAATAAATAAATCTCTAAAAATCAAAATGACAGTTGGGTTTTGATCAAAACATGGTAAATATTAAAGACAAAAAAAAAAAAGGCATTACTTGGGCCAGGCCAAGTCACCAAAACAGGGCTTAATACCTCCCCCAGAACCTTAAGTCTTATCCTGTCAATCAGGAATTTTTTGATAAGCACCAATCAAGTAATCTGTCACATGGGTCTTTTTCCATTCCCCAAAGGACCAGGTGGCAATCTGCATAATAAGACCTCCTGTTCTCCTGCCTAAGGGAAAGTTCCCTTGCCTAGAGCAATATTTTCTTTTCTTTTGCCTATAACGTTCTTGTCCCACCCTCTTTCCTATAAAAACCTTATATTTTGTACAACTCCTGGGAGCACCTCTTTAGATGGAGTGCTGCCTGATTCATAAGTCATTTAAAAAAAAAAAAAAGGACTATTGGGTGTTAGAATAATTGGCCTAGGTTTGAATCCAGACTCTACCACTTACTAGCAGTGGGACTTGGGGAAAGTAATTTGCTTAACTTCTTTGGCAGTCAGTTTCCCCATCTCCAACACTGAAGCATCAAAGTGCCCATGAGGTTTTTGGGAACATTCAGTGCACTACTATATGGAAAGAAAGTACTCCACACCATGCACAGCACATGGCAAACATTGCCCACTATTACTATGTTTCCCTGCATTCCATTTTTACCTCAGTGCCCTACACATAACTGTTACAGAATAAATGTTTATTTTTTTAGGTAATGATGAGGATTAAATAATTCAACAAATAATTATTGAACATGCTATTTGTCAAACACTAAAATGTGATTCTGAGAACACAGGAACAAACTGAGATGTAATTCTCTGCCTCCTTTAAAAGCTTTTCATCAGCCAGAAGTTAGAGTACACATTGCAAAGAGCCTCACCACGATTGATCTGGTTTTATAGACAAACACGAAATAAAAACATTTTTTATATTGATGATGGTGAGTAAGAATCAACTATTATTTTGGGGAAATATTCATTCAACAATCACTTATTTATCAGGCTATACCCTAGAGCAGGAAAATATGGTCATGTTGAGTGATAAAAACACTTAAAGTAATAACTTTATAGAAATGAAATATGTTACGGGGGAACACAAAGAAGGGAAAGAGTAACAGCAAATCCATGCAAAGATGCATCATGTTTCTAAATTCTTCTACCAACTTTAGTTATACATAAATCTGAAGTGTCTGCTCAGAAAATCAGACATGATGTCAAGTAGGATAAGCTCTTACAAGTTGATGAAAGTATATGTTGTAGATATGAGCATGAATTTCGAGTAAGACCAAGATTAGAATCCTAACCTTGCTACTTATTAGTTGTTTGACACTGGGAATATTACTAAACCTATTTAAGTCTTACTTTCTTCATTTGCAAAACAGAGTGAAGACTAACTACCCCCAAGGGTCGTTTTGAGGAGTCAATGAGAAAACATACCTAAGTTGTCCAGAGCAGTTCCTGGTATAGTAACGTTTCAGAAGGCAGCTGGTATTATGACATGTGAGAAAGAACACTACCCTCAGGCTGCACAGCATGATGCCAAGTGTCCCCCAGACCAAAGGCAGCATGAACGCTTCTTTAGAACCCTTTAGAACCCTTCTTTAGAACCCAAGTCCTTGACATAGACTTATATGGAGTTTGTGGCTTGGCTTGGTGCTATGCTCTTATGATGATCCAATGAGTCAGTCTCTTGGAGAGCTCCAGCTCTAGTATCTCTATTCTACTTTTTATGTGAAGTACGTCTGTACAGTCAAGTACATCAACCCTGTATTTCTTAAGAAAGCCTGTTAATGCTTTTGTGTATTTGTTTGTTGGATTTGTTCTATTCGGGGGATGCAGTGGGATTCCTGAGACTTGACTGTAAGTTTCTTTAGATTTCATGTGTATCTCTCCACAAAACAGGCGCAATTTTACACAGACCTTTTCATAACATAGTCATCTCCTCTGAACCCTTCCTGAAGAATTATCCACAATATTTGATAAATATTAAAAGTTTTTGATCTTAAATTCTTTCTCTGTGGATTCGTAATATATTCCAACACGAACTCTAGATATCTTGTTCTACCAATGGAGTAGATGTCCAGTAAATGTTTGTTGATTGATTGATTTTGCTGAGTGATTAAACTCTAAGGTCTTAAACAGTGTCTTTATGCACAGCTGTGTAAACTCTATGGAATGAAACTTAAGCTTGTCACATTCCAAGAGTAATAAGGAATGAGTTAGCCAAGTACCTCCTCTCTGACGTGTCGTCCATCAAATAGCCTTAACATCTTGCTGACATAGAAGCAACTTCAGGAGAACAGGAATACTGTGACAAAAAACAAAATCACTCGCTCAAAGGATTAAAAGAATAATAGTAAAAGTGCCAAAATGTACATGTCAATGAATGAGAGAGAGGAGACACTTGTAAGTTGTGAGAGTTAAACATGATTTCACAAAGTTCTCATGGTTTCAGCTTCACCAGTGTAAAATTTCAAATCAACATGCTAGGAGGCTGATACGCTTAAATTAGATCCCTCGATATGTTCCTGAGTTCAACAAGCCACCTTCTGCCCTCAGACAGACTCGCTGGGGGAAAGAGGGACTGCCCCTCGGCAGACAGCGCCCGGCTTTAATTGCCTTTGCTCTGGTCTACGGCAACAGACAGAAACACAGAAAAAGTGAAAACTGTATCTCCTCATATTAATCTCTGTTCACGCTTGTTCCAAAAAAGAATTTTGAAAAGCTTAGCTTACAATGTTAGGATTCTCAGAAAATCAGTTGGCTTTCCTTTCTGATTTAGAGATGATGGATCAGATACATTGATTGAATGACTTTCTCTACCCCTTCCTATCCTAAGCACATTCCAATTTAGGTCCAAACTCATTCCTTACACTTATGTGTGACAGAAAGAAGCAGAAATGGCATTATATATGCTCTCTTGCCTAAGTCCAAAAAAAAAAAAAAAAAAAAAACCAAGATGAAATAACAGAAGAAGGAACGCACCTAAACTCATTGCAGAGTTCCTATTTCCTACAAAGGTATTTCCACTGGGGTACCCAAAGGACTCTTCTCTGTCCAATTTTTTTTAACTTTTGACTGCTTCCTTTAATTAGTGTCCAGCCAAATCCTTCAAACTGCTCTGCCTCTTATCTAGAGGGAAAAATTAACTTGCAAAGGAAAGGAGAGGGGGATAAGATTGAAAAGAAGGAAGCTATGCCCCAAATGCCACATTTTTATAGAAGCTATCTGGAGTTTAGAAAAGGACCTGCTAACACCAATGAAGAGAGAAACCCCATTCCTTATGATTGTTAAGACTTTTGGCCTTGTTTTATGGAAATCACACCCTGAATAATTTCATTTTGCTTGGAATATACCTTTGAGTTTAGAAAGCACTCCTTATCTGGGGCTCCTGGGTGGTTCAGTTGGTTAAGCATTTGACCCTTGATTTCCACTCAGGTGATGGTCTCAGGGTCTTGAGATCAAGTCCTGCATCAGGCTCCATGCTATGTGGGGAGTCTGTTTGATATTCATTCCCTCCCCTTCTGCCCCTCCCACCGTGTGTGTGCTCACTCCCTCTAAAATAAATAAATCTTTTTTTTTTCTTTTAAAGAAAGTACTCCTCATCCTATGTGCTGGAGCTCAAATCAGCACAAAAGAGGAAAGTGACATTCTGGACTGCAATGCACAATCTAGAGCTTATATTCTCCCCTTCATCTTACCAGCATTTAACTCACAGTGAACTCCATGCCCATGACCTCTAGGGAGGCACAGAGGGTTCTTTTCCAGTTCATCCATTCCTACCTCCTGTCCTGCAGTTCTTAAGGAAACAGAGCTGAGCACCACGCATTTTACCCAGAGTAATTCAAAGACAAGTAGGAAAATATTCCAGCTTTACAGCTAAAGTTTAAAGATTTTTACTTCTTTTCTGTGGGTAGCGACTGAAGTAAGTACACAACTGGAATGAAGACTATTCTTCCTTCGAGCACACACAAGTGTCCAAATGGAGTGGAACACGCATTCCAGGTCTTTATTGCCCTCTGAATTTCTGGCTTTCTTACGTGCTCTCCTTCCTATTTCTTACGGCTTCCTTCCATTCTCTTCCTTCTGTGCAGGACTTACACAGACTCTTATTTGAGTTAGCTTGATGAACGAGGCATTCCACCACCATCTAGCTGACAGCTCCCACATGCTGTAGCTAAAGAGACTACTGTCATGAGGATAAAGTTGAAATGTGCTCAAGCGTCATTGTGTTTTGCATGGAAATTCCCTACATGCCTTTACTATTTCAAGGATAATTAATTAATTGTTACAAGATAACTCAAACAATAGAAAAATTAAAGTTCTGGTTTCAGATATATGGTCTTACTATACCCTTAAATATACCCACATACTTTACAACATGTGTCTCAATTTGGGGTCCGGAAATTGTTTGCCACACTCAGAGCTTCCATGTCTTCTAAAAGGGACATTCAGATACATTGTATGCAAATGTAAACCCTCACAAACCACACCTCTGTTTTCACGTGGGCAACCTGACCCAGTCAGGAACGTGAATGATGTGATTAGTATCCAGTCCTCACTTTGCATCTCAAGTTTCAAAGACTTCTCGTCCAAGCAATTCAAAAACCTTCACAAACAGTAACACTAAATAAGGCGGTATTTTTGAAATACGGCTTTAGGATGTAGCTGTGCTACAGCAAGTGACGTGAACTTGACTTGGTGTTTCACCCCCTTGGGCCCCAGGCAATCTGCAAAATGAAGGTGTTGTGATGTGGGATTGCTCAGGAGCAGTCCAACTCTATCAGGTCCTTGTCGTATGGCTGTCTGACATTTACAGTCATCTGTCCCCATTACCTTTTTGCAAGGATCTGATACTTTCCAAGGAGTCAGTTCATAGAGGTCTTACTAAGCATAACTGGGAAAGAGTTCTGTAAAACAAACCTATTAGCTAAGCACATTATGTTTTCAAATGAGAGTTTTGCCTGGCAAATTGAAGCTTTTTCCATTAAAAAACAAAAACAAAAATAAACTATTACACTGATATTAGAGGAAAATCAATGTATTATGTGTATAGATCCGGACATATAGTAAACTTCAATTTAAAAGGATAGAGAAACACCTGGCAAATGCACTACGACTTTACATGGCCCTACATTTCCTCCTTCTCTTCTGATTGCGTTTTGCTAATACTCCCAAAGTCACAAAACTTACTTTTAGAATTCTTCCCATTTCTAATGCTGATACTCTTATAAATTGGTAAAGGGTAACTGAAACGTCAAAAGGAAAGTCACACTGAACTTACTCTCTTGCTAAATTATTTTGTCAAAAGGAAAACCATCAAACCACACACCAGGATGCTTTCGGTACCTATGACTGAATGTGGGCTTTTGGCAATAGGGAACGATTCTTCTTAAGTGGTGAGTGGTTGTTGCTCGTATACATCTAATACAAACACATCATCAGTGCTTTATTACTGGTCTCAGAAGAAAGATTTTTCCCTTTCATTCTAAGTAAAACAATACAACATATGGCACCATTTAGAAACTTAAATAGAGAGGTGGCTGGTGGAGTATTATCCAGGAGTACCTATTGAAAAGCGAAAGATCCTGATGCTCCACAGTTGGCCCCAAGGGCACTGACTCCTGGGCATAGTATTCTTCTCGGAGTACAGCAGTAGATGTTCACTGTGCATTTCTAACTACTTAACTCGGGCTCTCTTTGTCCCTTGAGGGAAAGATTATCAAGGAGCAGAGAAACAGCAAAGACAACCAGGTGTGCATGAAAAAAATCATTACAGGCAATTTCTCTTAGAACCAGGTTATATGGCTGTGTAGAGAGAGAAACAAAAGCACATATAGCTCTACAAATGTGTAAAATGTGTTACTCTTTTAAACATTTGTAAGAGCTCTTTACTTAAGAATAATTTTGCTGGCACATCACAGTCCAAAGGGAAGGTGGCAGTGTATAAAATGTGTCACATGAAATGCTGAGAATGAGACGATATGGTTGGTAGTTTCCTGGAATGACTTTTCCTAAACCTTCCCAATGAATAAAACTTTTCTAAGAGGATCCTCTTTCTCCTTTGTTGGTGAGAGGATATTCAGTTAGGAAGTGTCACCTTAACTCAATATGATCAAGGTCTCCGACTGTCTTTATCATCTGAAACCTACAAGCAGGTGAAATCTTGCTTCCTAAGTTCAGTTGCATGCAGCGGCGCTACTGTGTGATGATACATAAGAGGATCCTCTTTTCCGTTCCCTTAATGCTACTTCTTTCAATGGAAAGAGGAAAATCCTTTAAGGAAAGGTTTTCTTTTTTTTTTTTTCAATCCAGTATTCTGACCTAGAACCTCTAAACATATAAACCATGGTATTAAACGATACTAATGACTGAAAACTATTAGAATAACCAGTATATCTACCACCTGAATTGTCTGCACTGAAGAGCTACACTTAATTCTTGACCATTTTAATCAAAGCCCAACAATCTTTTCAAAGTAAGAATATAAAGTGATTAGACTGCTTCTCACTTAATAAGGGAAATTTAAGTACGAAGGAGACTTCCAGCTATTCATATGTCATCTCAATTTGCTAGGATTTGTATCAAACATCAGTAGATTTTCCCACATCAAAGGGCAGAGTTTGATTTGGAAGTGAGTATGTACTGTGATTTTGGCCACATAAATATACCCAGGTATATCCAAATATGCCCAAATATATCCATTAAATGGGGATAACAATATTTACTTCAGAGTTGCTGTGAGTAGAAAAAAGCAAGCATTAAATAAAAGTTAGTGGTTATCTCTTAATTTTTCTTTGAGCTGATGCTTAGTTTAAAGATACATCACATCATTTCAAAGAAAGACAGAAAGTTCTTTTAATCAGGGATGAATCTAATACAAGAAATTGGTTATGGGGCACCTGGATGTCTCAGTCGGTTAAACGTCTGCCTTCAGCTCAGGTCGTGGTCTCAGGGATCTGGGGTTAAGCACAGAGTCTGCTTCTCTCTCTGCCTCTGCCTCTCTCTCCCACATTTGTGCTCTCTCTCTGTCAAATAAATAAATAAAAAATCTTAAAAAAAATGGTTAAAAATTGTGGTTGGATGAAAAGATAAAAGGAGGAAAAGGGCTACTACTTAGAGTCCAGAAATATTCATTGCTGCTGAGGTTGCCACCAATGTCACTGGAGCCTGTGGTCATCTCTCATCCCCACTGCTGCCTCCTGCTGCTCCCAGATCCACTGACACTGTTGGAGGTCACAATCACCCACAGGCACCTGGACTTTTGGGTCACACTCCTGCTGGAACTGTAAGCAGAAAGGTGTCCCCCTTAATTGTTGTTCTTGCAATTCCACTGCAATGCTTCCTACTGGCAAAACTTAATAGGAACCAGTCAGCAAGAGAGTTTGTGGAATGCAGTTTCTAGGCATCCCACCCCTCCATACAGGGGAGGGCACAAAGGGGAAAGAAAGTGGGTGAGAACCAGCAGACATTATCCAGAAAAATAAGTAATCGTGTTAGTTACCACGCTAGCACCAGGAAGCAAGCAATGATTCTTGTTCAAGAGCATGGGTTGTACTTATTTCTTTTCTGAAATCTCATGGAAAATTCATAAAATATATAATGGAACTTGGGGCACCTGGGTGGCACAGTCCATTGAGCATCCCACTCTTGGTTTTGACTCGGGTCATAATCTTGGAGGCATGAGACTAAGCCGCACTTTGGGCTCCACACTCAGCAGGGAGTTTGCTTGTGATTCACTCCCTCTCTCCCCCATCATCAAATAAATAAAAAAATTAAAATATATAAATCTATCTAACTATTATCTATCTATCTATCTATCTAGAATATATATAGGAATTGGAAATGAGAAAGGGATTTATAACGGTTAATTTTATGTGTCAACTTTGCTGGGCTATGAGGTGCCCAGGTATTTGTTAAATATTATTCTGGGTGTGTCACTGAGGGTGTTTTGGGATGGCATTAACATTTAAATAGGTAGACTGAGTAAAGAAGATTGCCCTCTGTAACAGGTATGGCCCTCATCCAATCTGTTGAAAACTTGAATAGAACAAAAGACTGAGGAAACGAGAATTCATTCTCTCTGTTTGTCTCCAAACCAGGACTTTGGTCATCTGTCTTTGAACTTGCACTGGAACTTAAATCATTGGCTCTCCTGTTTCTCAGGCCTTTGGACTTGAACTGAAACTTCTATCATTGGTCCAGTCTCTAGCTTGCCAACTACAGATCTTGGGACTTCTCAGCCTTTGTAGTCACATGAACCAATGCCTTTTTTTTTTTAAGATTTTATTTATTTATTTGACAGAGAGAGAGAGAGGGATCACAAGTAGGCAGAGGCAGGTGGGGGGGGGGAGCAGGCTCCCCGCTGAGCAGAGAGCCCGATGTAGGGCTTGATTCCAGTACCCTGAGATCATTACACGAGCTGAAGGCAGAGGCTTTAACCCACTGAGCCACCCAGACGCCTCTCATGAGCCAATTCTTGAAATAAGGAAGGAAGGAAAGAGAAAGGGAAGGAAAGAAGAAAGGGAGACTAAGGAAGAAAGAAAGGAAGGAAAACTAAGGAAGGAAGGCAGAGAGAGAAGGATATAAATATATAGACATAGACAATGATACAGATATAGATATCCTATTGGTTTTCTTTCTTTGTAGAATCTAGACTAATACAAGACCACCAGTGGATTAGAAATTGTGGTAAGGTCCTAGAAAGAAAGGATGTAAGATGGGATGATATTGATGAATAGACCCCAACAGAGAAGACTGTATCCTGAAGATGCACTGACGTCAGTGACACTGGGGGAGGCAGCTACCTTCCCTTGGTGGTGCCCAGCAGGTCCAGCTGATGCCAAAGCCAGAGAGCAGGACAGGGTTGTAATCAGTGTAGTTGTTAATGGACTGTCTATGGAATACTTAGGCAAACTGTTCTTACACTATGTGAAAAAAAAAACCCAAAAAGTTGTGCAAGAAAGCTTGGCCCAAATATGAAGTTAAATAAGATTTGGCATGATTTTATACCAATTATGGTATATAGAGCAAGAAACTCTCCATTTGACTTTGAAGCATGTAACGTTGTTAATTGATCAAAGAGCTTAACATGGAACTACATTTTTTTCTTTATGAGCATAATCACATTATTGGTTCTTACAATACATATTATTGAAATACTACTTATTGGTTTTCAATCAGTTTAAAGTAGAAAGTTTCATTATAGTTACAGAGAAGAATGCATGAAATAAATTTTGGCAATGAAAAATCAAAGCCCGGGTGGCTCAATCGGTTAAGTGTCTGCTTTCAGCACAGGTCATGATCCCAGTGTCCTTGGATCAAGCCCCGAGTAGGGCTTTCTGCTCAGAAGGGAGCCTGCTTCCCCCTCTCTCCCTCTGCCTGCCTCTCTGCCTACTTGTGCTCTCTTTCTCTGTCAAATAAATAAACAACATCTTTAAAAAAAAGAAAAATCAAAGGTAAAACCTACCAAGATTGGGAAGAAAAGATGGAGGAAAAGAAGTAGGAGACACTCAGGCATTTATTTCCTCATCTAAAACAGTGTGAAGTCAATAGTTCTGCCTCAAGTTGATGGGCCAAGAAACACATTTATGTGTATTGTTTAACAGTTGAAAGTTAAAGCCTAGAAGAACAGGGTAAAAAAATAACAACAGATGGAGAATAAAAGAAGAGATGGAAATTGGACTACATTTTCCATCCTTCATTATTCGAGAGTAAATAGATAAGGCCTAAGATTGACAAATTAACAAACTGAGTTTCACATATGTAATTCAGTGTTGTGAATATAACCATAGAAAACAAGATTAGAAAGAGTAAAAAATGGTTGCCTCTTGTAAGGTTATAGTTGGCGGAAGGAAGAGATATTAAATTTTTCATTTTAAGACTTTTTTCCGAATATTTTTTATTTTGCATGTGTTGCAATTTTATAATAAAAAATATAGGGGAAATTTTCCTGTCCATGATGGAGGTATAGGGAGGGGCATGCGTAGAAACAACCCCCTTTTGCCTCAGCTCAGTGTTTTGTTTTATGATTTTATGAATGTAAAGCAGCTAGAGGTGTAGAGTGGAAAGAAAGAGATAGATAATACTGTTTGATAAAATGAAACCAACAGCACATATGTTACAAGGGGCACCATACCTAAGAGAACACTTGAGAGTAAAACCTTGCTTAGAGTCAGCAGCAAAGCATCAAAGAGTTTTCAGCCTGGTATAATCCTTTCTCCTTTTCTTCCCAATGTTTAATTATAACATTTAAACTCAAAGAGTTACTGGCAAGACAAACAAAAATTTCTCAACAGGAAGCACTCCTCAGTTCCTTGTAGAAAAAAATCATCATCAGAAAAGTACATAAAGAAAACATGTGATACATGAAAAGTTTATATGGTCAACAAGTCACTTTGTTTTGTTTTTTTTTTTTTACATTAGGGAACAAATCAAGTTGGAAGCACTTTTCTCACTTTTGGTGAAGCATGCACAACATGGGGGAAGTTCCCTTATGGTTTGTCTAAGTCTCCACAGAGGTCTTTGAAGTTGAAGTCCCAGCTTCTCCTGCATTATGAGAAACCAGCTTTCAGTGCATAATGAAGTTTCTGGCACTCAGACCATGCCTCTGTCCCTCTGCAGCACCATAAAGTAGTAGCTCATATTTCATTCATATTCACTTCTTAACTAATCTATAGAAAAAGTATGAATAATCCCACTCGATTCAAATTGCCATGAGGCCCAAACATCAGGATCAAAATGTTTGGGCTGAAATGACAAGGTAATATATCTTTTTTGATCATCTTCCCATTTCTATTGTCTTCATTTCCTTTAGTTAAATCTTAGCTTGGCAATTTTTTTTGATGGTTTATAGCTTACCTAGATTGTTCATATCCCTTAGTTGCAAAAATATTGCCAGTCTCTCCTTTAAAATAAAAGCTCATTACTTCCAAACAATCTCACCAAGTTACTAGTCCCTGGATGTGTAATGACCTAAGTATTCAGCTTTCCAACGAAGGCTCAGAGCCCAGAGTTCCCATTTCAAGTGGGTCCTACGTGTCTGAGGTTCTCACACAAGTTTCCAACCCCATCAAGAAAACAACCTGGTCAGAGAATCCTTGGAAATTCATATATCCCTTGGATACAAAAAGTTTCTCTGTTTAAAAATGAAGCAGACCAGAATACAGCCTCTGCTAACCCATAAGCAAAGTAATTCAAGTGCCTGTGTGTGGAGAATGTCCAACTTCTGAACGACCATGTTCTCACATGGTCAAGATTAATGTCATTCCATTCTGACTGGCGCTTCCTGTCCCTACGGTGGAAGTGGGTTCGGAAACATGTCGGATGAAGAAATTTCCCAGTGTATCACAGTTACCAAGCCAGCTGTGCAGGGTCATTTTTACATGGATACAGTTGAAATGTTACCAATTTCTCACAGGCTTAATTATTGTACCTATTTTGTGAGCTCTGGGATCTGGGCCAGATTACAGAAAATATGAGAAGTTTGCTGGACAGTGGATAAGGATGCTCCTGTGTATCATAAAGAACTTGGGTCTGGGACTTAGCAGTTCCAACTCCATGTCAGCACAAACACAGACCCTTGGCCTTTGCTGTTTATTAGAACATAGCAATAGCAATTAACCTCAATGTTTAGAGAATCAGGGGTTTGGGTTTCCATTTAATTTAATTTTCTGGTTGACTTGGGATTAAACAAACAAAAAACCCTTTTTTTTTTAAATTCCAACCTTTGGAAAGGGTACGGAAAAAAACTAGCATTTATTGACTACTGTGGCAAATATTAGGTTAGATTTTAAAAGTATGTTATTTATCTTCACTATGAAGCGTACAAAGTATGTATTATTTTTAAAAATTTTATAGATGAGGAAACGGACTCAGAAAGGTTAATTAGGTCCCTCAAATCACAAAGCTAGTGTTCGGAAAATGTAAAATTAAAACCGAAGTCAGTTTGGGTGCCTGGGTGCCTCAGGTGGTTAAGCGTCTGCCTTTGACTCAGGTCATGATCCCAGGGTTCTGGGATTGAGCCCCGCATTGGGCTCCCTGCTCAGCAGGGGAGTCTGCTTCTTCCTCTCCTCCCTCTTCGTGCGCTCTCTCCCTCACTTTCTCTCAAATAAATACACAAAATCTTTTAAAAAATAAAGTAGCACATTTGATAAACTGCTTTCCAGATTACTTTCTCTAGAAAGACTTGATTCTTAGATCAAAGACTATCAGTCTTGACATTTTTGTCTAAATTTCAGGGGCCCTGTTTTCAAAATAACATCTATCTATCTATCTATCTATCTATCTATCTATCTATCTATCTATTTATTTTAAATAACACTTTTTAAATAACCTGCCCACAATTTGACTACACCGAGTCACTAGCAGAACCTGAGGCTGCGCTGCTCTCTCCATTCCTGCTTGAGGAGCAGGGTCCGACAGACAGAAACATGGGCTCAGCTTCCATAGTTAGGAGTCATTCTGGAAGAGGCTGTAACAAATCCTCCTCTCCCCGGCCCCCCACCACACACACATAGTTTGGGATGGAGAATAAAGCACTAGTCGTAATTCATTTAAAAAAAAAAAAATCTCATGTCAGGCTCCCTGTTCCACAAGGAGTCTGCTTCTCCCTCTGCCCCTTCTCCCACTCATTCTCTCCCTCTCTCTCTCTCTCTTTAAATAAAAACAAAACAAAAACAAAGACCTAAGTCAGTCCGTTTCCAAAAGACCATGTCTGCCTTATATTTTAACAACATGAAATTCTACCTCCTGTTATGTGTAGATTTAAAGTAATTAGCACATTTCGGTTTTTATTAAGTCAATATTTTGGTGCATCACTTAAATGCTAGTCTCTGGGCTCACTGTTAATAGTAGAAGGGTAAAATCTATGTAGTAATGTCTTTAGGAAACTTGCAGCAAAATAAGGGTTACTTAGTAGTAAATATTTAGAATACAGGGTGTTTTTTTTCTGTGAAATAGTCATTCTTACAGTATAATGGGGACAAGTAGCAGGAGATACTACTAACAGCTAGGGGTGGGAGGATGGCATCAGGAAAGCTTCAGAGGGAAGGCACTTTGAGTTTATTGACGAGAAAGGTAGATCAGGTGGGGAACAGCCCACGCAGTGGGAACGAACCATTCAAGTACATGGTATATTTGAGGCTCTGCAAATGGTTTAGCACAGTGAGACAACATGGACATATAGGACACCAATGGAAAGTGAGCCTAGAAAGGTAAGGATAGGGCAATAGGACATACAACACTACGTGGGCTGTGCTCTACCGTGCGGATGATAGAAACTATGAAAATGAGTGGAGAGACATCAGATTTACATTTAACACGATCTCTTCAAAATGGAGGGGATCTTTTAAAATTACTTAAAAGAGCCCAAAAACTTGGTGAAGGATTACCAGTTGAAGAGAAAGAGAGAAGCTTCTGGTTTAAATGAGGACTCTGCACTTCTCCAGAATCATTTGCAGGAGCCTCTCTACCTTTGGGAAATGCCCCAGGTGGAGAAGACAGATGATACTGGATTGAATCTTGTTGTCTCCCAGGCATACTCAGAAAGTCAAATTTTAAGAATCTGTTATTGTTTTGGGCACCTGATATTTGCTTTTCTAATAAGCAAGGAATATGGAAAACTTAGTGTTTTCATTAATAGAAGTTTTATTGTACATTTCAAAAGATCAGTTACTGTTACTTCTGATGCTGTAATCCAAATCTCCTACTAGGAGCTGGTCTGACTCTTTATCTGCAAAGTGTCCCTAAAGGAGGAGGGTGAGTGGCTACACCAGGAATGTCTGGAGAGAAGTCTAAAAAAGCTCGTCACAAGCCTGATATTTCTTGGAAGTCATTTTTATTTAAGTCGTGTAAATAACATATTCTGCTCCATTCTGTGTTCATTAAAACAAACAAACAAACATAAAATACTTTTGTAAATTCCTTCACAGTTCTCCAAAATCCTTGAAAAAAATTTGAAATGCCAGGAAAATGTACCACGTTTGCCAGGAGAACTCTTGTTCCTCCTCCGGTATAACCTCACTTGACTTGGAGAGTCCAGTACTAAACTGCTTATTTTAGCCAAAGGCAGGCAATCCAGTAATTTAGGAAATTAACAAATGGATCCTCACTTCCTATGTCAATATGATGTATATACTCTTCCTCAAACCTTAGTCACAAGAATCATATTCATTGTTAAAAAGAAAAATCAGATTCCTGGGACTCATCCACGGAGGCTACTCTAATTTAACATGTCCATGGAAATGACATTAAAAAAAAAATAATGAACATAAGTGATTCTGTTGGTGTTCTCCAACCCTATACTAGAAACTCAGTTTCAGTGAAACTCTAGACTATGAACAATACCTCATGGCCCACGGTCCCTATTATCTTCTACCACGTTGTCTAGCACACTAACCCCGCAGCTGCCTGGGCCCCACATCTCTGTAACATTTGATACAGCATGAATAGACCCCCAGGTAAAGCAGTCAGAGTTCTCACATCCTCTGCCCTGTGGGTCTTAATGCACTGAGAGTAGAACCACTCAACAGTGGAACTGTATTATATTATGAAAGCAAATGATGCTATGTGAAAATATAAAAGCATATTACATTGTAAAATAATGCTGAAGTAAAAAAGGCAAAGACAATAAAAAGAGAAAGGAAATCTAAAAATAAATCCTTACAGGGTGCCTTCCAAAATCTGTTTAGTTGAGCCTTCTGTGATCATTTCTATTTTTTAGAGTGTGAAGGGACCTAATAATTATTAAATACCCTCTATCAGATAGAACCGGTAATGAGGTATGAATATTTTCTCGTATTTTCCAAAGAGGAGACAAAGGCTTACTGAGGTAAGTTTAATAGTAAAGTTAAACAAAAGAGTACTGGAACTCTTTCAGAATTATTATTAGGCTTTCTCTGCAAGCACGGATACCTGCTTGTAACGCGGAACTTGGCAAGCTCGACTTCCTTTAAGGCAGTCCATTCGCATCTCTCTGCCACAGCTTGGAATCTAAACAAAGTTTCCTCACCCACGGAGGTCAAAGATAAGATGACAGATAACCTGAGGGAAACCATTCATCACTGGAGATGCCAGCAAGGCCCCAGAAAAGGGGAACATCACGCCACTGTCCTCGTTCATTTGCATGACCTGATCCAGGGCGGGCAGCGCACCCCATGCCGCCCCACACCATCTCAACCCCAGACTCAGCATTCTCTCTCTGCTCCGAGAGCCAAAGGTGCACACACATCACTCCAGCCCAAGGGTGCCAGCTAAGTGTCTCTGATTCGAGGGGAAGATCCCCAAGCAGTTATCAGGACCCCAGCCAGTTTTCAAAATGGAATGAAAGAATCAATTAGGCCTGTATTTCCATGCCAGATATTCAATCCCATCTTAGTACTAGAATGGCTGATATGGACCTAGAGGAAAAGGCTTAAGTATCTCCTGTACTTTAACAGACGAACTTGGCTAGGGAAGGTCTTCAAGGCAGCACTCAGCCCAGGGCTTCCCCAGGTTTCTGGGCATTGCGCTAAGTCCTGTGGAGAGAAACAGCCCACGATCCAGCAAGCAGAGGCTGCATCCTCTAGCGAATTTGTGATTTAAGTGGCTTTATTCTGAATGAAGTTCTCAGCCCCAAAGGGCTTTACTAAAATGGCAAGTTGGGAAATGCCAAAGTGATGCCTCATTGGTCACACCCAAATGCTGCTGCTTTCTGCCTTGGGAGTAAACTCTTGCTGTTACATGAAGTCTCGCAGTTCAGAGACACACCTGGGACCCATGTCATGTAAGTCATGCACCCTTTTTTCTTTTTTTTTAAAAAGATTTTATTTATTTATTTATTAGGAAAGAGAGAGAGTGAGAGAGAGCACGAGAAGGGAGAAGGTCAGAGTGAGAAGCGGACTCCCCATGGAGCTGGGAACCCGATGTGGGACTCAATGTGGGACTCGATGTGGGACTCGATGTGGGACTTGATCCCGGGACTCCGGGATCATGACCTCAGCCGAAGGCAGTCGCTCAACCAACTGCGCCACCCAGGGGCCAGTCATGCACCCTTTGAATATAAAAGCTGACAAGCAAAGCTGCACTGCTCAGCAGGTTTCTTTTCCAGGCCCTGCTGTTGCTGGCAGGGGACTCTTCGATGTTAAAGGCACACCCATTTTCTAGAGGTAACCCAGAGAAAAGATGTGGTGGCTATTCTTTAAGCAGCTGCTCTCTGTCCCCTCATTGTATAGCAACAACTGTCCACCATTTGGGCAAGAAAAGTCTTCAGGGAAATGGGGAACTGGCTCTTTCACGCCAGCATTTTATGGTGCTTCAAAATCAATTATAGATTGAACCCCAAAGTATGGTTTTCTTAGCTTTGATATGCTTTGCTGGGTTCTGCTGAGCTAAGTGGAAACATTTCAGTCCTGGAATGTCAGAGGAATGAAGAAAAATGAAACCTACAAGTTGCTCACTCCAGCAGAAGGGGAACTTTCACTAACTACAATGAGGTTTCATGCAAACTGAAACCCAGACACCTTTAGAGCCTCAGACATATCCCCAGCAGTTTGATACATATAGAAAAACCTTGGTTTTTCTCAAACCTTGGTTTGAGACCAAGGTTCTGATTCTATCAATGTGACCACGGACAAGCCAGTGCCCACCTTTATGAAATAAAGGTAAGGAATAAGTGATCTCAAGATTATTTTTCTGATTAAATTTCCAAGATTCTGGTGAAGCATTGTGTGTTGGAAAGAGAACAAGATCAAGAACAAGGAACAAGAAATAATAATACTTTTCATGCAAACACACTGTTGCACCTGAGTCTCCCAACAGCTGTAGGAAGCAGGGTTGGTGTCCTCATTTTATAGATGAAGGAACAGAGACATAGAGATGTTGAGGAGGCAACCCAAGGTCACATTTAGTAGGTAGCAGAGCAGAGATTCAAACCCATGTCTGTCTTATTCCAAAGTCTATTGCACTTCATGGCTTCCCGTCTGGCTCACAAAAAAAGTTGTGAGGATGTGTATACATTACTTTCCTTTCTTGGACCTTAAACCTCCTTTATACTCTACCCTGAAGGGACTTAAAAGGTGTACCTCAAGCATATCAGATGCAGGGAGAGGTCTGTGAGGAAGCAAGGGACACATGTTCAGTCCTCACCTGCCTAGCTTTCCTCTTCCACTTCCAGAACAATTCAACTGTTAGATATTCATATATTGGTTTTCTTAATGGTTTTTTTTTTTTTTAATGGTACCAGCACTTGAAAGAAGGGAAGGAGGGAAGGAGGGAGGGAGGGAGCAACAAAAAAGGAAGAGGAAGGAATAAAATACATCTAAAACTATGGAGTAACTATTGCTTCATCTCTTACTCCTTTAAGTGGCAAATCTAGAGGAGGTATGACCTTTATGAACTATTTTATAAGCTACTTGATAAACCAGGTGGCACCATCAACTTTTACATGGCAATAGGAAAAATTACAAAACCTCAATGGCTTGCAGCAACTAATATTTATTTCTCACTCATACTGCCTGTCCTACAAAGATTGAAAATGGGTATGCCCCTGATGCCTTCATTTCAGGACCCAAATTGAAGAAGAAGCTCCTATCCAGGACATCCAGAGAAAAAAAGAGCAGTGGTGGACCTATGAGATATCATTTAAAGCTTCTCGGCCCCAGAAAATTATGTTGATCCCACTCTCATTTGATTGACACATGGCCAAGCCTAGGGGCTAAACATGGGGAGAAATTATCTTCTGATATGGAATGGCAGTAAATAATTAGAAACAATAGTGCTTTCTAGATGACTTGCTCATTCTACCATCAAGTCACAAATTTTTGTTTCTGTCCTCTCCTAGAATAAAATACACTTCCCCTTCTCCAAGAAAGACACTTCTAAATCCACACCAATCAAGTCATAGCAAAGGCCCAATGCCCAAAATCTAATAGTATTATCTGTATCAGGGCCAGATGGGGGTCCTTCAATCCAGAGATTACAAAGTTAAAACACGCTATTTACCTTCCTTGTCACACACATACAATGTTTGAATAAAGGACAAAATAACTACAATAAATAGTCTTACCAAGAAAGCAGAAAACAAGAGGAACACAGCAGTCACTGAGCAATTCTGAAACTGTGCTAGTCACATTTTGCAAGCACTACATCCCTAGACATAGAGAAAGCTCCTTGATTAAGCCCTGGATCTACTCCTTGGCATCTTGGCTCCATTTTCTGAAAAGGTCTTATTTCTCATGATGATTCTTGGCCACATACCAAGAGAGCATTGGACATGTGCCTTTTTGGGGAGCTGCGCAGCTTTCTTAGACTTCTTCCTATAGAAGACTGGGACTGCAAAGTTGTTTTAAATCTCAAACAGTCATACAATCCAGGTTGGTGCCTCTTTTTTTTCAAACAAGTACAAATAGCCACCTTAAGTCTTTTGGAGACATACCTCTTCTACAAGCAAATAATTTAGGACAGTAATACAATGTACCATGCAGAACAAGGCAGAAAGGCCCAGAAGGTAAGATGGAAGATAGAGGGGCTGTAGTCTCTTTGCAGGTCTACAAGAAGTTTAGAAAAATTCTGAGAGCCTACATATATATACACGATCAAAATTTAGATTCTTCAACACTGAACTGACTCTTCCTAGGGTATACACTAACCCATATCATCGTTCTCTGATAACTGACATTGATCCACTGCCCTGCCTCTGGCCCCCTTCTCAGAGTTTGCTTCAAATACCTTTAATGAGAGGACAACTGGCTAAGTCAGACTATATCCACTGTTCAAAGTTTATTGGGCCAGGATGAGACACCTGAGCTGAAAAGCCCATCAAATTTCTCTATGAGAATTTGGTTTGGAAATCAGAGACTCTAGCGGGAGGTTTGAACAAGGACACTATCACTTAGGTTATATTATCCTGGGTTTAGAGAAACTGATTGTCTGGAAACAGAAAAAGAAAAGAAACAATGAAACATATACACCACTAGAAGCAGAGAAATATGTCTACCCATGGAGTCTATGATATATTCTTATTCAGAAAGTTCTTCTCTTAAACTATTTTCAGTGGCAACCAAATAATCATTAAACTTAAAATTCAATTCCCTTCATCAAATCCTTCTTGAATTTCTGTGTACATGAAACTAAGAAAGAATTCTCAAAGAATAAAAAAGATTAATATGACACAATAACAGGACGTAGGGTGTTTATAAGCTTATAAGAGAGATAAGTACACAAATTCCCATCATGAAGATAATGACAGAAAGCTTCAGTTGGAATAAGTGGCACAAGTCAAGTCTTGGAATAAGAAAATGCTGTTATGGAACAGCATGGAGTATTTGACTAGAGCATAGGAAACATATTGAGAAGAGGAAGCAAATACCTGGAAAGGTAGTTCGGGATATTGTTACAAAGGATAGTGCATACAAATATTCATCAACTTAACCAGGTAGGAAATGGGAATCCACAAAAGGAAACCATGTAATCATTCAGAGACATGGTCCAGTGGCAAGGCATATGGCCATTTTCAATGGGAAAGAAATGACAGACAGGAAAGTGAACAGTCCATTGAAAGAAATCATGATGTCTCAAATCAGACAGACTTACTGTTAATGGGAAGGAAGTGTGTATACTGGCCAGGAGGCATAGTTAGAAACAAGGGGCCATGCTTCTGATTGGATATGAATACACAGGAGAAGGAGGATTCAAAAAGGAAAAAGCTTTCAATGCCATCAAAGGAAATCAGGACAAGAAGATGACACTGGAGGGGAAAAGGTTTTGGACTTGTTGAACTAAATATGCCATTGGGACATCCAGGTAAAGAGAGTTACCTGGTCTGCCCTTAGATACCATGAAATTGTAATCTAGAGAATGATTAGACATTATCCTGTTCCAATCTCTTGTTTTATAGACAAGAAAACTGAGGTCTAGAGTAATGCTTAGTGACTTTCCCCAAATGATAAAGCTTATAAAGATAATCTAGAAAATCTGTTGACAGAGATTTAAGGAGTAGAAATTCAAGGTTGACTGGGTCACACAAATATCCAGACTGAGCAGAAAGAGACTATATGACAATTCTCCATTTTGCCCGTCAGTGTGGGAAGTGTGTAAATGCTGGTCATTGGCAACATGGAGTACCTGCTGTGTGCTAAGTACCACACTAAATACTGTGCAATGCTTCAAAAGACATGAACAATACAGACTCCATGTGCCTGGGGAAGCACGGGGCTCTAATTGGGAGGGCAGGCCAACTCTGTGAGAGCAGGCCTCGGTGAGGGGTTCCACCCCAGTGTGCAAACAGAGATACTGGAAGCTTTTGGGATTAAACAAGGAAGAATCACTGTAAATGTTTCTAATCTAAAACACAGACAAAAGGAGACAATTTATTATGTCTTAAAAACAAAACTAAGATTTATAATTTTGTAAATTAAATTCTACCAAGGGTAGAATTGTAAAGAGTTGGAAGCGACTTGCTTTTCTCATCTAGGGTGGTTGGATTGTGCTTACTGAACTTAGATTCAGGAAAATTGGTAGGATTACATGTGTTCTGGGAATACCCGCACATTTTCAGATTAACAAACTGGTATTAGTACAATAAATATCCTGTATGATTTGTTCATCCTTAGGTTTTAGGGGCAGCTAAACTATTTTAATAAGAAATTGGTATTTTTAAGGTAGAAGTAAAAAAGGAGGACCAGTTATAATTAAATTTTATTAATGTCTGTACTACATTATTTTAAAATAGAGTTTAAATATATTCCCTTGGGAGATCTGGCTGTAGTACATGATTTGTTTAAATATATATTTATTATTAGAGAGTCTTAAATTCCAAATGAAAAGTATTTTGAGTCATGCAGTATCCTTGCTAAGAAGCATCCTTGAAAGATTTCAGGCAGTTCCTAGAATAACAGCTTTTCCAGTTTCCTCTGACCCTCATCTTATTTGAAAGGAATAAAGAACACAAGATAGATACACCTGAAAAAAAATTCTCATCAGTGGCCTTGTAGGCACTCTTCCTGCCTCTTGGTGATCATCTTGACCTATTTATATGCAAACAAAGAATGGCCCTGTCCACTTTAATTTGGCAATATTGCTTTGACAGCTGGGATTTTGCTTTCTTTATCACTCAGTACATTCTTATTTCCAGAATTTCAGCAATTTGATGAAACTTGCCTCCTTCGTAAGCCAGTCTCTCAAAGGTCCCCGTCGGTGGACACAAGGGAAAACACCTCACACAACATCACTGCTGTTAGGCAGTGTGTGGGAAGCCATGTTTTCTCTCAGTGACAAAGCTTTTCAAGACATCCACGTTTTAAGAGACACACAGATGGCGCCACTTAAGACCTGAATAAGGCATTCTTCACAGTTCCACAATACTTTTCTTTTAGAAGCAGCTTTTCCAATCCTGCAGGTTATCAGAATGTCAAATATATTTGGGCCAGAAACACCTACACAAACACAAAAAGAAAAACATACGCAGCACAGTTACTTGGGTCAAACACATTCTAAGGTCCTTTTTTTTTTCCCCTAAAGCTAATGATTTATTTTCTGCTTTGGGAAAAAACCCATCCTCACAAAAGTTAGTGTCAAAATATCAAGGTAGCCCTGACAAATAGAGCATTTCCACCATGAAACATCTTTATCCTCTTGCAGAAGGATTTGTAGCTACAGAATAAGACTTATCATACTCCAAGGTCATCTGGAGGAAAAGCATGACATATGTCCACAAAGCAGTCAGTTCAGGGTGCTCAGAGGTAACAAAGAAGTAACTGGTGATTGGATTTGGGCTGTAGAACACTGATAATGCTCTTCCTCTACTCAGCATATTGATGTGTGGGTCACAAATTCCACAATGTGAATAAAATAAAAACATATTTTTAAAATGACTTTGTAGTATAAAAGAACTAGTTTTGAAGCCAATAAAAAGGAATCTAAATTTTACATCTAATGTAGATGTAGAATGTTGGGCAATTTATCTCTGTGAACATCAGACCCCTCCTATCTACAGGGCTTGTCAAAAACACTGCACACCAAGTTTAGGAACTGAGGCCAAAAATTGGTTTACTGGAAAGAAGGTAAAAAGAATGATCTGAGAGTCTGGAGATCCATGTTTGAAAACAAAAAGAAAGCAAGGGAGATTGCGTGTGCGAGGACACACATTAATACTATTTCCCAACAAATTTCCACTCACTGGTTTTAGTATTCATTGATGAGTTTTGGCTCAATCAGTTATTACCATCATGTGTGTGAAATGCTGATTTTTCTACCTCCATTATTCCTTTTACACTTATTAATTGGTATCCCATTGTAAGAAATAAGTTTCTCTTCTTATCAATTTATGTACTTATGTGTGTATGTGTATATATATATGTATGTGTGTGGTATATATTTTATATATATAAAATTTCGGTGGGTTCATAGATTCTTATTTTATTCAATGGGTTATAATCCCTTACTATAATTATGGCAAAGTATTTTTTGTACATATTACACTATGTGGAACTATAACAGTGTCTTGAGGTATAATAACTAGATTGATTGTGGAGATACTACCCTTTTTTAAATTAACTGACTAAAACAAGACAGATCTGGGATGTGATCAGGGGATGATAAATGATCGATAAGACTGAAGCAGGGGTTACTAGAAGTAACCATCTGCCTGGATCCCTTTCTCAGGAAGAAGGAGGCTTTGCATTTTGGACTACCATATGCTGGCCATGAATACGAATCTAAGCAAGATTTCAATGTGGGTCACACCATACCGATTGGCTACAGGTGTGGTAAAAAGAAGCCCAAGTACAGGAATGCAGAAACAACACTTCACGTACACTGCTAACAAGAAAGTAACATGCTCCTTCAACCAAGAATCTTCAGCTGCTGGATGGACCATATCCAGTGCCTTGGTGGCGCCATTCATGAGGCAGTTATGTAGAACACTTTTGATTGCCAGAGAAATGACTGAGAATGGAAAGGTGATAATTTAAAGAAAGGAAAAGCCCAAGTAAAACAAAGGAGAAAAGACAATTTGACAACATTTAAGGATAAAAAACAAATGGAACTGAAGAAAAGAGATTGTTTTTTTAAATTAGCAAATGGAGAAGAGGGGAAAAAAATAAAGCACAAAGTAAGCAATCCTGAAACACATACTAATAGAAGCCAAGGCGTAAGTTCAAAGTAATCCACTGGGGTGATTAGAGAGAGATTATAGGCCATTTCCTCCTGCAAGGAGACCTAAGAAAATGTAGTTGAGGGGAGTTATTTCTGTGACTGAGCTGCCAACATGGGTAGGACAGCAGAAGAAGGAGAACTACATGTCCTGCCAGTGAGTGCTGAACATGTCCAAGATAAATGGTAATCTGGACGTACTTGAAGATTTTAAGTTTTATTCAAATATAATATACATACAGGAAAATGTCCATAAGTTCATTGCTCAGTGGATTTGTGCAATTGAATATACCTGTGTAATCAACATCCAAAGAGATCTCATTTCTGTATTTCCCTAAAGGCTGGTAGAGAGAATGGGTTCAAGAAATGTTGGCAGCTTATAAGATGCTTTTTCAAAAACCCATGATTTATATTATGTTATTTATATTTCTTAATATGCACACCCAAACACACACACACACACACACACACACACACACACAAACACAGATTCCAAGAAAGGAAAGAGAAAGAGAGGAGTGGAGCTTTTACAAAGTGGAACAACTCACCCATGATTAAAAGAAGTGAGAACTGGAAAGTCAGATCTATTAGGGCCCATCATCAAAACTCTGTCATTCAGTAATGACACAAGACTTGGCACACTGTTTGCTGAAAGAATTAATTAGTGGATTATGACCAAATGACTTTGTTCCCTTTGTCTCACATGGTATTAAAGTAGCAGTTAATTCCAGAAACTAGCAAACTTTTACAAAAAGAACATCTGGAGCTTCTCTCTTCCAGTCAGGTGGTGTGAAACACAGTGGCTGCCATATTTACTGACCATCTACTCGGTGCCCAAATCATACTGAAAGCTCTGATTGGGATGAGATCACAAGGCATTTCCCAAACCCAGAAAAGCAACACATAAACCTAGTTTTGTTTTGTTTTGTTTTTTTACAACCTAGCTGTGAAAATAAACCATAATCACTAGAAGGGCCAAATGAAGATTCAAGGGTATAAAATAAACAAGTCATCAACAAAATGAGAACTTAGAGACCCTCATGTGCCACAGACGCAAGTGCGCTGAGGAGCCAGGAAGGTGAGAGCCCTGTGGGTGGTGTGTATGGGATAGAACTTACCACGGAAGAACTGGAATCAGTACTTGGAGGGAGGGTGGGAGGTGGCAAGTATTTAGAAGTTTGGAAAGATATTTCAGCTAGTGATAATGTGACCAAGAGTGAGGAAGCAGAGATACACGTCCATTCAAAGGACCCTGAGTAAGACTTCTTTGGCTGGAGTGGATAGTTGAGGCCACTCTTGAGCAGCAATTGCATAACTCAAAGCCAAGGGAGGATGATGGGCTTGGAATGCGTGGCATTTACATTACCATTGGGGTTTACGGCCCAGGCAAGCCCAGGTTTCTATGAGCATGAGAACTGTGGCAGCATTGCTGACACACCCATGCCTTCCACCTTTGAAAACTGATCTCAAATGTGAAAGTTCATCCCCGCTACTGGAGGCCTGCCATCAGATCTGGATTTCGCAGCTGCACCACAAGGCAGACACAGTCAGCCTCCTGATCACATGCAGCTCCCGGAGCTTGGTGTATCAATCACAGGGCAGATATGTACACTAATAAGCATGATCTGCAGATAGAAACATAGAAAGAGAGAACTAGCTGGGAAGATTCTCCATTTGTGAGGGAAGGCCAAAAACGGCCATAAAAACTGTAAGTGGATCAAGGGTTATCATGAAGATTTGGAGGATGAACCATTCCAAGCACGTGGGGGCCTGAGCCAGAGGGGAGAAAGAGGAGGTATGCAAAACATCTAGTGGGAGTAGAGATCCACCACCGGGCAAAACATGATTATCCACTTTGGAAAGAAATTATCTTGAACATCTAACAAAAGATCCATTTCAGTTTAACCTTACAAAAAGACTGCCATTTGCAGTTAAAGGGGAAATATACAATATCATTGATATTTGCATAGTACTTAAAGTGCATATTCTGAATTGCTGGAGTTGAGGAACTTAATCTTCTTGCACTGATTGAGCAAGACAGTATTTCTCTATATTTTAATATATTTGCAGTGCTATAAGCCTCATATACAGACAGTGTTGCTCTTGGAACAGTCTTTTTTGGGGGGAAAAAGACTTAAAATGTAAGAGAGGAACATTAACCACAGGATACTTGTTATACTGAACAAACACATGAGACCAGACAAAACACATCTCCCTGAGACTGAGCTCATAAAGATATTTAAGTTTTAGTTTAGTGGGTTTTTTGGTGGTTGCTTAACAACAGTATATGAATCAGGACTTGCAGAAAGTTAAAAGTTTCTATTTTACTTGGGAAAAGTCTTTTAAAATGTCTATGGGGAATTTAAATCTTAATACTGCCAAGTATAACCAAAATTTTCCCAGATTTCTATAGCCTATGGTAAAAATGGGGACCCACGGATATTAATATCCATGTATCTTTGGCTCATTACCCCCACATGCAAAGCTGAGGGCTTACCTTCAGCCTTACTCACCAATCTCCTCATGCTCTACTCCCGCTGTGTATCTTACAAGGTCACTGGAACAAATCCGCACACTGTAGATACCTGCTGCCTTAAGCTTAGTGGAGACTTCAAACATGCCAACATCTCTATGAAGAACAGCTTTCTTGCCTACATGCCATCTTGGGCTACTGGCGCCTAAAAATCGATCAGGGTGTTAAGTAGCACTGGCTTCCCTTGAACTTTCATGATGCTGAAGGTCAGATGGAAGAAAGCCATTCTCCCCAATTCTGAACCTTGAGTTAACACTGTTTGGAGTCCAAGTTTGATAGTCTTTAGTGAAAAATTTCGCCTTGGCCTCTGCCTGCAGAAAACCCAAACATTACCCTGGGGCAAATAATACATTACATGTTAATAAAAAATTAAAAAAAAAAAAGAAAACCCAAACATTAATCTTTGTGATCCAAGTAGGAGACAAATACAAACTTCTCCATTTCCATCTCCCTACTGTGTACCTCAACTCATGCTGGAGGTTATAGATCATTAATCTTGCAGGCACAGCCAGACTTTCCCAGTGTAGGCTTCGTCAGACTGCCCCTATACTTGAGATAGTATGCATCCTAGTATCTAAGCCTTAACTATTTTTAGAGTATGCACATAATTTACAATAGAGTAGAAACAAATGTGGCTTGCTGTCCATGACACTCCCCATCTTGGGATATGTGCTTGTCATCCACGCTGAGAACAGAAGCCCACCAAGGTTCTTGATAATAGAACTTTCATAAGGTCTAGGATAGCAGCCCTGAGAAGTCTGTCTTCTGAAAAGCAGGAAACTGGACTCTCATACCTAACTCATCACTGATCATTTGGTATTTTGGGCAAGGTGCCTAGTTGATCTTTTTAATGTAGTCAGAATAGGTATTTTTAGGTTGCTCCCCGTACTACAATTCTATCATGCTGTTAGTCTAGAGGCTTTTTGTAAAGCACCCCCTTACCCAGGCCCTCCTTTACCAGTTTTCCTTTGATACTGCAAGGGAATCAAAATCCTTGTACTGGAAAGGGTTAAAAACAGAGCCACACAATGATAAAGCATCAATAAACAAAAATGTTGCCAGCATAAAGCTAGTGAAATGGCCTTGGTATCTAAGGGACAATTACTTCTTTAAACATGAACAACAAGGTCCTGCCAGAAATTCAGCATCCGCATTTTTGTGGTCTCCTTTCTCATAGATTATTATCTTTGGATGTTCCTTGGGTGGGTGGTCCCTTGTGCATAATGGAGACTGTTGATTCTGCAGTATGGCTTGACTTAAAATAACCACAGGTTTGGTATTTTCTAGCACTTATGGCAGATTTCCTTTCCTAAACACTTCCCTGTTTTACTTAACCTCTAAAAGGAAGTTTGGAGTCCTGCTGGTAAATCTCCTCCCTTTTCACTAGGAAATTGCTAGTTAGCCAGTTGAGGACAATGAAAGCAAAATATTGAGGCACCAGGGCCTTATCCTGCTTATTCTTTTTCTCTTAGTGGCAACGAGCAGACAAGTTCTGGGCCCTTTCTGAGGATACCAGCTCATCTTAGTTGTTAATAACCATAAGTGGAACTTCAGACATTGACCTGAGTGAGCTAAACTCCTCTGTTCTCCTGAAAGATCATGTAGACTAGACTTGGCTGTAGATCAAAATCACCACAAGCTTTTTTCTTTTAGATGTACTTTCAAGGTATCAGATAACTGAATTGTGAATGAGAGGTGGTTGCCTCATTCTAAAAAGGGTGTGCAAACTGTAGCCCCTGGCCCAGACTGAGGCTGCTGTCCATTTTCATAAATAAAGTTTTACTGGAATATAGCCATACCCTTTTATTTAGGTATTGTCTGTGGCTAACTTCACACTCAACCAGAGTTGGGTAGTTTCAATGGAGATCATATGTCATGCAAAGTCAAAAATATTTGCTGCGTGTCCCTTTATAGAAAAGGTTTGCAGACCCCTGCTTAAAACAATTCCATTTGGGAATTACCAAAAACAAAACAAAACCAAAACAACAACAACAAAAAGCCTGTGGTTTTGAGAACTCTAACTTCTGAACAACATTTAGTTATGTTTATTGCATTTAGGACAGAGTCACCCTAGCTAAGTTTCCTGGAGTACTTGCTAGTTCTACAGAGTGTTACCAGATTTAATAAAAGAAAAAGAGAATTGCGGTCAAAGAAATTTGGCAAATGCCAGAATAGGCTGAGCGAAACAAATTGATTTTTGGTAGCCCTTTTCTGGTCATTTAATGTGCTAACATACACAACAAGTCTACAAAAGGGTGTTAGATTACACAGACTTTCTAAAGCTGCTAGGCCTTAGCAAACCTTTTTCATGGGTGTATCTCACAGAGTTAATGTTCAAGAACACACTGTGGGAAAAATGACTTGTTTAGAACTGGCAAATCTGTTAATACTATATTGGATCACACCACGTCTTCAAGAATGCTTAACTTGAAGAAGAGTAAGTTGGCTGACAAGGGGTAGGTCGTTCTCACAGGTTATACAATTGCTCAGGGTTTATATAAAATTTTAACTCTTTCCGTAGCAGTTAGCTCTAGAATGCATTAGGGACAATGTGATGTTGACAACATTGCTGTGATGACATAGCAGGAAAGAACTCCATGCACAAAACTCCCACTCAATGTAGCAAAATTCTCAGGCCCTTTCCTCACCCCCCAAATTTTAGAAAGGCAAAGTGTCTATGGAACAAGTGTTCAAATCACAGTCCCCAGTGAATGCAGCTTACTTCTGACCAGCTGGTACTTACTATGGGAAGGTTATGTGGGCGTCAAGAGGTCTAGGAAAGCCTATGTGTCCTCTGGGGGACATTGCAAGGAACAATGGAAAAGTTCCTGAATATCGGGAAATGTTTTCTCAAGATCAAGAGATGTACTGGTATGTGGGAGAGATTCCAAAGCAGCTCTGCTGCCTGAAACATTTCAAATTGGACTGCTAGCTGCCAGTGCCAATTTTGTCGAAGGGCAATTTCAGTACAGTGGCACACAGTGTCCTAGGCCTAAGTAAGGCAGAACCAGTGAAATTGTGATTGTTTCCAAAGGCAAAGTTTTTACCACCATATATTTTTTTAAGTTCCTACTGACATGGTCACCTATTTACCTAACTAAGAATGTTACTGATCATAAGCCAGGTATTTTGTTCACTGTAGTTGAGCAGGACTTGGAAATCAAAATAACTACTCCACAGTCCAGAAAAGATTTGGCAGCTCTGGAAAATGACTTCCACCTCAGAGAGTACTAGGACTTGCCTGCTTGCTTGCAAGAAGACTGAGCTTTCAGATGGCTCATGTTTCTGCAACCATCTAGGTCTAGAAGGAAAGCCGTCCTTGCTCAATGCAGGGTTACGGAGCAGAGAGGTTGAAGGGTGGGCAGATCGCAGCTGATCTGAAATTGTAAGCTTCCCCTCATCACATCTTGTAAACATTAGAAAACACAAAAGACAGCCCCTGCTCAGGGATCCTTTGTCTAAGGTCTTTAGTGTGGTGCTCATTATGTAACAGTCCTTGGCTGGATGCTATGAGGAACATTCCTGATGACTGGCTCTACTCAGCCTTTCCAGAATCAAGAAACTCTGAAACTCAGGACTTCAAAAACCAACAAAAGGGATTGTTTGGGGAAAAACCAAAATAGTAATATCAACAAATGATTCTTAGCCAGATCCACTATTAATATTAATTAGACTACTGACCTCTAAGTTTTGAATCTGAAGCAGACCACTACTGACAGTGCATTTGTTACCTCACTAATCGAACGGTAACCTATCAAGTAAGGATGATTAAACCTATTTTACATAGGCGGAAACAAGTGCAGAGATTGGTTGTTTTGCCTTAGGCCATGTGTGATTCAAATCCAAGTGTGTCTGTTTCAAGACCTAAAATCTGTTGCCTGTGTTTTATGTGCTGAATCTTAATTAGGCCCAATTTCATTTCCATTTTGAATACCCTACTGTCCAGAAGCTCACAATCAACTACTTGCTGTTTATAACATTCATTTAGCAAATATTTATGGAGGGCCTGCTATATGTCCGGCAACGTGCTTGGTGCTGAGGATACAACATTGAACACAACAGCCAAACAACCCTAGAGTCTTTAATCATGTAAGAAAGGACATATGCTTAAAAATAAACTCATTTCAAATTATATCATATTACATTATATTAGAAGGTACTAAGTGCTGTGATGGAAATAAGCCAGGGATGAGGCTTATTTCCTTATTAACTCTGGAGAAGTTACCATTTGAGCAAGCAGATATGAAGGAGGTGAGAAAATGAGCACTGAGAATATCTAGAAGAGTGATCCAGGCAGTGGGAATAGCAAGGGCAAAGGCCCTGAGGTAGGAGTATAATTAACATGCTTGATCTAGAACAAGGAAGGCAAGTGGTTAGAGATGACGAGCAGAGGAAAGAGATGAGGAGGCTACAGAGATGAGCAAGACAAGGAGCTTTCTTTTATGCTGCAGTGCATCTCTCCTCCACTCCATTCTCTTAGTACTTCTCTCTTCCACACAGGTGAGTAAACTTCCATTCTTCTAAGCTATCCCCGTCTAACTTTTGGCATGACAGTTAATATTTCACCTTTCCACATGTATTTTTTCTTTTATTTATTTTCTGCTCTGGTTCGACTAGCCGGTGGACATCCTAACCGGTGTGTCTGGCATTAATTATGACAGCCTACGTACAAAAAATTCCAAGAATGTTACCATTGATTTGTCCTCCCCCCAACACCCCCCTCCCCAACTAACTCTTAGGACTCAGCCATCTGACTCGTATTTGTAAAGGGATTGGGTATATAAATTCTGTAGGAAGCCCATGGCTTTACTTTCCACGATTTTTGTTTGATAAAGCCTGTTCCCCTCCTATCACCGCTTCCTTTTTTTTTTTTTTCTCTCTCCCAGGAGCAGAGATATGGATGGCCAGGAGCACTACAAACAAAAACCATGGAAAATTAGTCTTGTCTTAAAGAAGGCTTGGGCTTTCCTTTTGAATTGAAGTACTCGATACCTCTCCCTATCTTCACCCACTTCAGAAACTCAGCTTCTTTCTTATTTAACCTAAATTTCAGTGGATTACTATTGTCACAGTCTTGATCTGGTAATCAAACATAGATCTCTGAAATTAGCACATAAAAAGAGGAAATTTCCTTTGATATCAAAAGTTGTCCTTGCCCTGCCCTTATCCATCAGAACTCCCAGCTAACTTCCAACTGCCAATATTTGCATCTCTGTACCCAAGGGCACTGTTTCCCAGAAATGCAAAAGGCACTCAGCTCACCTAGTTGCCCACACAGGACAGGCCCAGGGTTACCAGGGAATTCATTCCCCCAGGAGTAGTCCTTACCTATGACTCTCAGGAGTTGCTATATAAATATGCCAGCTCCACCGCCCATTAGTAGAGATAGACTGAAGTGTGGGTTTTGCAGCATTTACCTGCAGAATTAAGCTCCATTCACTCACTTTAATAGATGGCTTTATACCTTATCCTTTACTGGCTTCTTTCCTACTATCAATTCCTCACTCTCCTATTATGTCCTACACCTTTCAAATTAATTACTTGCACCAGAATTGTCATCTCAGGTTTTGGTCCGGAAGAATCCAAACTAAGCCGTCCCACCATTAATGTTCAGATTAGATGTCATATGTTATTTAAATGAGGATACTTTTCATTTGTTGGGGGGGTTAATTACTACTACTTTTCATCATCAAAGCTTTTTGTGCCCCAAATAAATACTAAAGCCTAGCCATAAAAATAAAAATGAGAAAGAATAAACTATTGATGCTTGAATCTAAGTATGTCCATACTTAGATTATATGTAATTTATATTACAAAATATATGTAATTTAGGGTGTGTCAGGATATATGCAATTTAGAGTCTGTGCTTTTAAAAAATACTGGAAAGTAGAGTATTTTTTCGTAAAAACTGATATTTACACCAAAGATACAAAGGTAGTGAAAAGAAGGGGCACATGCACCCAATGTTCATAGCAGCAATGTCCACGATAGCCAAAATGTGGAAGGAGCAGAGATGCCCTTCAACAGATGAATGATGATGAGCACTGGGTGTTATATGCAACTAATGAATTGTTGAACACTATATCAAAAACTTACGATGTACTATATGTTGGCTAACTGAACATAATAATAAAAAAAAGAATGACCCAAAAAAATAAATAAAAAAATAAAAAATAAATACATTGATTAAGTTAAAAAAAAAAAAAAAGAAAAACTGAATGATCAGAGTAGAAAGATAAAGCTATGTAGAGCAAAATATTGAAGAGAGAATGATTTGGAACAGATAAGCCTGGGTGCCTTGCCTGGATCCACAACTTTCCAGGTGGGTCACTCTGTGCAATTTAGAGAAATAACACTGCTTTATGCAATGATTAAATCAGACAATGTGTGACAAGCACTTATCACAGGTCTTGGTGTGTAGTAAGTGCTTCATAAATTTAGATTTCCTGAAAAGACAGGCAGGTGCTGCCCAGGCAGACAAACATTCCTGAATCAATCATTTCCCCACCCATATCACAACCACAACTTTCCTGATATCACACAAATAGCTAATGATGCTTCCTAGGTCTAATCTGTGGTTGCTCTGGCACTGGATGTTGTCTATAAACAGTCGATTCAAGTTATTTCTGGTATACTGAAGTGCCTTAGCTAGGATAAAACATTTTATTATTCCAGAAGTAAATTACAACCATATTTCTCTGGTTCCATCACTCCTTCCCTAGTCTGAATTCAGCCTTTGATCTTTGGAACTGGCCAACCGGGTAGGCATTGGTGCTGGAGCTGAAGAGCATGTCTTCCATCTGGGCTTAAGAGAGAAATTGGCAACTAGTCTTTAGGGCCTACATTCACCAGCAGTTGACTCTAATCCTACTGTGTAGTCCTGCTTTGTGGGTTAGCCCGTGTATGGCTTCTACTTTAATCTTTCTACCCACTGCCTCATTTCTAAGCAATTTGTTCCCCTTAGTTTAATTCTATAAACAATCAAGTTTCTAGCATTTGGAAGAGAAAAAAAATTCAAAAGGGACTGATGTATTTAAAATCTACCAGGATTATGTGATGATTGAAGTCATTTAATACAATAAAAGTTTTCATCTGGTTTTAGCTTTGAACTTGAGAATGTCAGATACCAAAACTATAAGCTGCATAGGAACAGGCTGGATGAGAAAACATTCTACTTATTTCTGAGATGCTTTCTATAAGTATTAAAACTATCAGACACTGAAATTTGTAGAGACTTCATGTTGGAAATTATAAATAGAAAATATGATAAGGGCCTTTGCTGAGTTATTTATACATTTGTGTTTTTTGGAACTTACCATTATTGGCTCTGGCATTCTCTATGGAGGTAGCTGGGCTTAGCTTTCTTTTTGCATGGCTGTCAGGGGCATGCAGGTGTATGCTCAGTACACAAGGTCTGCAAGCCAAGGTCCCCTATTCTCATCCCTTCATCCCTCACTCCATATAATGAATTGCTTTCTTCCTCCCTCAAGAGGGCCCAGGGTAACAAGTCAGGATTGTTTGCTTATCACCTACTGCCTTTGAAAATCCTCTAAAATGCATTTTGTTCTTAGGCATTTACAAGTAAATACATCCTCCCCTATGACCCTCAAGTAGAATTCTTCCTGAATACCTCAGACTCTGTGAGTGCATGAGTTTGCTAGGACAGCCATAATAAAATATCACAGACTGGTGGCTTAAACAAGAAAATTTATTTTTCACAGTCCTAGAGGCTAGAAGACCCAAATCAAGCTGCCAGCAGCATTGGTTTCATTCTGGGGCCTCTCTCCTTGCCTCACAAATGGTCACCTTCTCATTGTGTCCTCACAGTCTTTGTATGAGTGTGTGCTGTGTGTGCCCCTGGTATCTCTTTGCATGTCCTAATCTGTTCTTATAAGGACACTAGTCAGATAGAATTAGGGCCCACCCTGAGGACCTCATTTTAAATTAATTACCTCTTTATAGGCCCTATAGTGGTCTCATTCAGAGGTACTGGGGGTAACAGCTTTAACATACGTTATTGGTCTTTGTCTGATTTATTTCACTTAGCATAATACCCTCAAGGTCCATCCACATTGTCAGAAATGGCAAGATCACCCTTTCTTTTATGGCTGAACAATATTTCATTGTGTATATTATACTACATTTTCTTGGTCCATTCATCTGTGGATGGTTGTTTCCAAATCTTGGCTATTGTAAATCATGCTGCAATGAACATGGGGGTGCATATATATCTTTTCAAGTTAGTGTTTTCACTTTCTTTGGATAATTACCCAGATGTGGAATTGCTGGATCATATGGTGCCTCCATTTTTAGTTTTTTGAGGAACTTCTATATTATTTTCCATAATGTCTGCACCAGTTTACATTCCTATCAACAGAACACAAGGGTTTCCTTTTTCCATATCCTCACCAACACTTGCTATTTCTTATCTTCTTGATAATAGCCATTCTAAGGTGATATCTCATTGTGGTTTTAATTTTCATTTCCCTGGTGACTAGTCATGTTGAGTATCTTTTCATTTACCTGTTGGCCATCTGTATGTCTTTGGAAAAATATCTATTCAGATCCTCTCCTCATATTCTAAATTGGATTTTTAAACTTTTTGCTATTGAGTTGTATGAGTTCTTTATATATTTTGGATATTAACCCCTTATAAGATACATGATTTGCAAATGTCTTCTCCGATTTCGTATGTTGCCTTTTCATTTTGGTGATGGTTTCCTTTGCTACGCAGAAGATTTTTAGTTTGATGCAGTCTTACTTGTTTATTTGCTTTTGTAGCCTTTGCTTTTGGTGTCAAATCCAAAAAAACTTCACCAAGACCAATGTCAAGGAGCTCACTGCCTATATTTTCTTCTAGAAGTTTTATGCTTCAGATTTAACATTCAAGTCTTTAATCCATTTTGAGTTATTTTTATTTATGCTATAAGACAGTGGTCAGGTTCATTCTTTTGGATATAGCTGTCCAGTTTTCTCAACACTATTTATTGAAGAGATTGTCCTTTCACCAATATACATTCTTTGCTCCTTTGTCTTAGGTAATTGACCACATGTGCGTGGGTTTACTTCTGGGCTCTCTATTCTGTTCCATTGATCTATGTGTCTGTTTTTATGCCAATACCACATTATTTTGATTACTATAGCTTTGTGATATAGTTTGAAATCAGGGAGTGTGATGCTCCCAGCTTTGTTCTTCTTTTTCAATATTGCTTTGACTATTCAAGATCTTTTGTGGTTCCATTCAAGTTTTAGGACTTTTTGTTCTATTTCTGTGAAAAACACCATTAGAATTTTGATATGGATTGCACTGAATCTATAGTTTGCTTTAATATTAATTCTTCCAATCTGTAAGTGGAGAATTTTGTTTTCCATTTATTTGTGTCTTCCTCAACTTCTTTCATCAATGTCTTATAATTTTCAGTGTATAGGTCTTTTACCTCCTTGGTTAAATTTATTCCTTAAGGTATTTTATATTTTGATAAACTTGTAATTTATTGTTTACTTAATTTCTCTTTTTGATAGTTCATTAACAGTGACATCATCAGCCTTATTAGTTGCTGCCGCAACTAAAAAAGCTTACTTCTCTGAATATTAGTAGCAAAAGGAGAAGAAAAATTAGTATTGTTGTTTATTTATATGACTATATTTACTTATTTTTAGATGTTGGTACCGCTTTCATTTACGAAGTCCCACTTTTTATGGGTACTGAAACATATAAAGTATGCTGTATCAAAATCAGTATGTAGGTTCTAGCAAGAATAATTTGAATACCCCTATTTGTGTCAACTACTTCTAGAACTCAGCAAGGGCTACTGGTTGCAACTGGAAGTCTTTTTCAGATGTTTATTTTAGTATTTACTAATAACTGAAATTCCAAGATTTTTAAAAAAGAAACCCATTAATTCTTTCTGAACTTAAACTCTCATCTTCGGCTGGTTTCTCCTATAATTGGTCTGGATGGAAGTGTCACAGGAAACCAGGGCTCATCTGCAAAGTGGAAATCAGTGAATTCTTGTACATTTAACTTTCATTAAAAATGCATGAACACATTAGTTTGCCAAATAGATGACTGGCTAATATGGTCTAAAGTTTGCTTAATAGATTGTATTTTTTTTTTATGTTTGTGTAAAGAGACGTACCAAATCTTTTTTACTACAAAGTACTTTATACTGAATTCTTTGCACAGATACTGGGTCAGGCTTATCTTTCATCTGCTTATTAAGCTACCCATCCAATAATCTTTAAATGCTTTTTAAACTCTAAAAATGTTGAGTTTGACTTGGGGATTGCCATAGATATTGGAAGGAGCTTCTGGAAAAAAAAAAGTGGGAGAGTCTCAGAAGCTAGAACAAAGTTATAAGTTTTGTTTGTTTGTTTTTAATGTAGGGTTTACCTTATTTATTTATTTGAGAGAGGGAGAGAGACAGAACACTGGCAGGGGAACGGGGAGGGGGAGAGGAAGTGGAGGAGGTGAGGGAGAAGCAGACTCCCTGCTGAGCAGGAAGCAGACATGGGGCTGGATCCCAGGACCCTGGGATCATGGCCTGAGTCAAAGGCAGACACCTAACTGATTGAGTCACCCAGGCACCCCTAGAACAATCTAGAAGTTGTAAGGATATTCCCCATATATCATTTTAACATGATTTTAAAAAAATCACAATTAGAATTTTGAGCACAATTCAACTTAATTTTGTTAAAATGTAAAAATGGGATAACTTGGCCTGAAATCATCTGTCTTTATTTTTCAGATCATAGGAAGAAGTTTCTTTTTAAAAGTTATAGCCAGTGTCAGTTTCTCACTCTAGAGGAAATCAGTGGTAATGATTTCTTGTATGCTCCTACAGATATGTCCCATGCATTAACATATCTATCTTTTTTATGCAAATAGAACCCTTTTTGCATAGAGTACTATAATTTGCTCTATAAGCATACTATACAATATCTTCATGTTTGTTTGCAAGCTTAGCATTTAGATAAATCCTTTATGTGCCAAATGGTATTTACATTTTGAATTTTGGGAATCAGGACCCAATCATCTTCTATGTACTATTATACACCTATTGGAATGGCTAAAAAAAATAATAAGAAAACAAACAAAAAACCAATTGCTGGTGAGGATGCAGAGCTGCAAGAACTCTAAATCATTGCTATCATTGCTTAAAGGAATGCAATATGATATAGCCACTTTGGAAGACAATTTGGCAGTTTCTTACAAAGCTAAACAAAGTCTTACCATGTGATACAATTGTGTTCTTAGGCATTTACCTAACTAATTTGAAAACTTATAAATTTATATCCACACAAAAACCTGCAGGTGAATGTTTATAGCATTTTTATTTGACTTTTAATTGACCCAAACTAGAATCAATTAAGATATCTTTTACTATGTGAATGGATAAACAAACTGATATATAAGACAAAAATACATGAGCTATTAAGTCATAAGAAGACATGCTTGAATCTTAAGCACATTTTTCTAAAAGAAAGAAGCCAATCTGAAAAGGCTTTATAATGTATGATTCCCAACTACTTGACATTTCCAAAAAGGCAAAACTTTTGGTATTTATTGGTTTGTGGATACCCTATGTTTATCAAGGGATTATACTATGCATTTTATATAAATTTCAACTATGTTCCTAGTGTATTATTTACCTTTGGTCATACTATTATGATTTATGAGGACCTGACTTATATCACCTTTCCTTCTCTCTCCCACACAATCAACCTTCTAAATTGAATTTTATCACTAATTTTAGTTTAAAATTGGTTAATCTTATAACTTAAAATAATAACTAGTTCCTTTATTTTTTGTCCTACAATATGGTGAGTAGCTTGACTTTATTTTATAAGATAATTTATCATCTATATTATTCCTTTCAGCTCACCTACTGTTTCAATTCCAAAATTATGTATATTTATACATTTACATTCTTTTCTATAATCATGACTAAGTTTTCAGTTCATAAATGTGTTTAATTTTTATAACTGCATAAATATTTTCTCTGAAGAGCTGTGAATCACTATGACTTCACTGCCTTTCATGTATCTTTCTTGACTTTTTAATTGTCTTGATTTTGCATTTTTCTTTTTTCCTTTTTTGTGTTTGCTTTTCCTTTGCACAATTTATAAAAATGTATCTTTATTTTTAAAATTTTTTTAAATATAATTTTAAATTCACCCAAATTTCTGAGAGGGAGTCAACAGTCATCCTATAATCAGTTCCTTTCCAGTAGGACACTCTTAGTCTAAAGGAAAGAAAGCCAACGATCTGGCCTGAGGCCTGTCAACTGGACCTAAATGTAAAAAGGCTAATGAGTTTTGTTAGGAGGAAAAGGCTTAATTTGTAGAACGCCCTTTGTAAGACATCCCTGGCCAAAGAATCACCTGTAAATAAACCCACATTCTACAGATTTTGAAGCACGGCTCCCTGCAGAATGCTGTGAAAAAAAATCAACACTATGGGATATAGAATGGAGATGTTTCATAACCTAAACAGTCTCTGTTTGGTGAACAACCCCACAAACTTCACCTAGAGACTTAATATATTATTCTACGCCAGCTGTGCATCACCAATGTCAAAAGGAGGTGTTGGGAATTCACATAAGTTGTTTTATTCTTTTCTCTACTTGTATGATCAACTGTATCCTCAAAATTTTTAGTAAACCTTGATATTGGCAAAGATATCTGATTTGTGTGAGTCTGATTGATAATCCAGCCCTGTGGTTTAGTTCAATATCCTTGAAGTTAAATCTCCCAAATACTCTTGTTCTATAACTCCCCTCTTTGGTACTAATTTCCTTTCCAGGTCTTTCTGTCCTGCTATAAAATGTAATGAATTCATTCCAGTCCTGCCATAAAGAAGCAGGCTAATTCACTAAACTATTAATCTCCAAAGTATCAATTTAGTAAATAACCAATTAGTCAAATTTATCAAATTGACTTAATTCACTTTATTTTCAGAAATATTTATAAATATTATGATTTTTAACTGTACTGAATAAATATTATGTCTACCTATTGAATATTCAAGAATAGTTTATATAATTTCAAATAAATTTAAGTATATTTTATATACAATATTATATTCATTGTAGCTGCTCAACATAGTCATTTGATAATTCTATACATTACCCAATCCTGGCCACAGTAAGTGTAGTTATGATCAGTCATCATATAAAGTTATTATTTGCTATGTTCCAATGCAGTGCTTTTCATCTCTATGATTTATTTTATAACTGAAACTTTGTACTTCTTTCTTCCCTTCACCTATTTTGCCCATCCTACCCTCCTCATCCCTCTGGGAACCACCAGTCTGTACTCTGTATTTTTGAGTCTGCTTCAGGTTTTTTGTTTGCTCCTTTGTTTTGTTATTTAGATTCCACATATAATTGAAATCATATGGTATTTGTCCTTCTTTAACTTATTTCCCATAGCATAATACCTTCTAGGTCCACCCATGTTGTCACAAATGGCAAGATCTCATTTTTCTATGGTTGAGTAATATTCCATTATATATAATAATAATATCTAACATAATATATATTAACATATATGACATAATATATATGTATCATATGTATACATATATATGTATATCTTACTATATATATTACATATATATACACACAGCTTTATCCATTCATCTATCAATGGACACATAGGTTGCCTCAGTACCTTGACTATTGTAAATAAATAATGCTGAAATGAACATAGGGCTGCATATATCTTTTTAAATTAGTGTTTTCATTTTCTTTGGGTAAACACCCAGTAATGGAATTACTGGATCATATGGTATTTCTACTTTCAATTTTTTTGAGGAATCTCCATACTGTTTTCCACAGTGGTTGCACCAGTTTACATTCCCACCAACAGTGCACAGGGGTTCCCATTTCTCCACATCCTTGCCAGCACTTGTTATTTCTTGTTTTTTTTCATAATAGCCATTCTGACTGGTGTGAGGTGATATCTCATTGTAGTTTAAAATAAATTTATTACGAAAATGAATATGCCAGAATTTGAGAACGTTACAGCACTTAAAGTTAATTTTCAATGATTTAAACATTCCTTAAAATAGTGCTATAATAGGAGTTTTGGTTCAAGATGGTGCTATAGGAAGACCTTGAACTCACCTCCTCCATGGAACACACAAAATTACACCTATTTGTAGAACAATTGCTCCTGAAGAACTGAGGGCTGACTAAACAGTTACTGAAAAACTAAAGATAGAGAGGATGGCAATACAGCAAAAGAGACAGAGACACAGTAACAAAGGGAAACCTAACCTCCTACACTGTGAATGGCAGTGGGGAAGAATCATGCTGAGGGAACTGTACAGATCCTGCTGTCCTTGGGGACAAAAAGAAACTCACAGTTAAAAAGAGCAACTAGTATATCAAAGAGACAACACTAGAACTCTGCCAAGTGGTGGAGGGGCTGTAGGAAAGCTCTCCAGTTCACACAGATTAAAAAACACATGGTTAGATTCCCATCCCACCGTAAAAGCCTAAGCTGGAGAAGGGTCTGGAGACCATAACAGGTGGGTCTGGTTATCTCAGTGGACTTGCAACTTCTGTAAGTCTGTAAGCCTTACCAGCTCTGGTCACACTGAGACACAAGAAAAAAGCCATGGTTTTAAAAGAAGACATTCTTCTTCCTATCCCCCCAATCCCCACCTTAAAAGCACAGACCAGAGTACACTATGTCTCACAGTGAACTTGTGGCTTCAACAAACCCAGGATCCACAATCCCACACCAGCTGCCCTGTGGTGCAGGGGCACAGAAAACAAGCTGCAGTTTTGTGAGTTTTGTTTGTTTGTCTGTTTGTTTTACTTTTACTTTTTTTTCATTTTTTCTTTTAGTTCTCTTCTTTCTTGTTCTCTTTTGTTTTTTCATCTTTTTTCTTCTGTTTTCTTTTTCTTTTTTCTTATTTTATTATGTTCTTTTTTCTCTTATTATTCTTAAGTTTTTTCTCTATTCTTTTGTAAAAAGACAGGATTAAAAGAATAACTAACACGTACACCTCCGACCAGCCAGCAAAAGTCACCAAGCACACACAATCTACATAGGGGATACCATACACAAAACCACTCCTTCAACTTTAATTCATAGAAACAAACATAGAAAGTCAAGAAAAGTGGGGAGACAGAGGAATATGCCCCAAAAGAAAGAACAAGAAAAACACTCAGAAAAAGAACTAAAGAAAACAGAGATAAGCAATATGCCTGATAAAGAATTTAAAGTAATTATCATAGAGGTACTCACCGGGCTGGAGAAAAGAATGGAAAAACTCAGTGAGACATTCAATAAAGAGATGGAAAATATTAAAAAGAACCAATCAGAATTGAAGAATATAATAACTGAAATAAAAATGCACTAGAGGGAATTAACAGTAGATTAGAGGATGTAGAAGAATGTATCAGTGATCTGGAAGTTAGGGTAATGGAAAGCACCCATACTGAACGCACAAAGAGAAATAATTTTTTAAAAAAGAGTATAGAGATTTCTTGGGCAATATCAAATGAGCAAACATTCACATTATAGGGATCCCAAAAGAAGAAGAAGAGAGAGAAAGGTGTAAAAAAACTTATCTGAAGAAGTAACAACTGAACTCTTCCCTAACCTAGGGAAGGATATAGACATTCAAGGCCAAAAAGCACAGAATTCCAAATAATATGAACCTAAGGAGGTCTACCCACAGCACATAATAATTAAAATATCAAAGATTAAATCTAAAAAATCCTAAAAGCAGCAAGAGAGAAAAAGTTATCTACAAGGGAAAACCCTTAAGGCTATCAGCTGATGTTTCAGCAGAAACTTTGCAGGCCAGAAGAAAGTGTCCTGATATATTCAAAGTGCTGAAAGGGGGAAAAAAAACCTGCAACCAAGAATATTCTACCTGGAAAGGTTATCATTCAGATTTAAAGGAGAGATAAAGAGTTATTGAGACAAATATAAAGAAGTTTATCACTACTAAACCAGCCTTAAAAGAAAGGTTTAAAGGGATTTCTTTAAGTGGAAATGAAATGATCATAATGAAACATAAGAAAAATACAAGTAAAAAGGTGTGAAATATGATAATATATACATAAAATATGGAGAAAGGAATAAAAAGGGAATAGAAGAGGTAAAGAAAGACTTTCTTTTTCTTCCTTCCTTCCTTCCTTCCTTCCTTCCTTTCTCTTTTGAATGTGTTTGAACTTAAATGACCATCAAATTAATATGGACTACTATTTACTTAGGATGTTATATATGCACTGAATGGTAACCGTAAACCCAAAATCTATGACAGATACACAAACAATAAAGAGAAAGAAAGCCAAACAAAACACTATAGGTACTCATTTATCACAAAGAAAGAGCAAGAGGGGCACCTGGGTGGCTCAGTGGGTTAAAGCCTCTGCCTTACGCTCAGGTCATGATCTCAGGGTCCTGGAATCAAGCCCCGCATCAGGCTCTCTGCTCAGCAGGGAGACTGCCTCCTCCTCTCTGCCTGCCTCTCTGCCTGCTTGTGATCTCTCTCTTCTCTGTCAAATAAATAAATGAATGAAATCTTTAAAAAAAGAGAAAAAGAAAGAGGGCAAGAAGAAAGGAACAATGAAGAACTACACAAAAACCAGAAAACAAATTTTTTAAATGGCAATAAGTACATACTTATCAATAATTACTTTAAATGTAAATGACCTGAATGTTCTAATCAAAAGACAGAGTCACAGAATACAGTTAAGAAACAAATAAACAAAAAAACAAAACCAGGACCATCTATTTGCTACCTATCGGAGACTAACCTCAAACCTAAAGATGCATACTAACCTCAGACCTAAAGATGCATACATACAAAGTGAAGGGATGGAGAAACATTCACCATGCAAATGGAAGTGGAAAAAAAAAATAAGGTAGCAATACTTTTACAAAGTAGACTTTAAAACAAAGATTGTAACAAGAGACAAAGAAGGGCATTACATAATGATAAAGGGATCAGTCCAACAAGAGGATATAAATTGTAAATAACTATGATTCCAACATAAGCACCTAAATATGTAAAACAAATATTAATGAACATAAAGAGAGAAATTAATGGTAATACAATAATAGTAGGGAACTTAAACACTTAAACTGAAGGCTTAGCTGTATTCAGACAGAACTAATCAGTTACTCAAGATATCCCTTGGTTTTATTTTAACTTAAACCCTTGTTTAAGGTATTTTAACTTAAACCCTTTAACTTACATCAATGGATAAATCATCCAGACAGAAAATCAATGAGGAAACATTGTCACTGAATAACATATTGGACCAGATGAATATAACAGATATATACAGAACATTCCATCCAAAAGCAACAGAATACTTGGGGCGCCTGAGTGGCCCAGTGGGTTAAAGCCTCTGCCTTTGGCTCAGGTCATGATCTCAGGGTCCTGGGACTGAGTCCCGCATTGGGCTCTCTGCTCAGCTGGGAGCCTGCTTCCTCCTCTCTCTCTGCCTGCCTCTCTGCCTACTTGCGATTTCTCTCCCTCTGTCAAATAAATAAATAAAATCTTTAAAAAAAAAAACAACAAAAGCAACAGAATACAAATTATTTTCAAGTGCACATGGAGTATTCTCAAGAATAGATCACATATTAGTCCATAAAACAAGCCTCAATAGAAAAAATTGAAATCATCCCATGCATCTTTGCAGACCAGAACAATATGAAACTTGAAATAAATCACACAGCTGGAAAAAACTGGAAAAAAAACCATAAACACAAGACTAAACAACATGATACTAAATAACTAGGTCAGTGAAGCACTCAAAGAAGAAAATTTTTAAAAAAATACATGGAGACAAATGAAAATGAAAACACAATGGTCCAAAATCTCTGAGACACAGCAAAAGCAGTTAGTGCAATCCTTATCAAGATGCAGACAGCATTTTAATCACAGAACCAGACAAATAGTGCTAAAATTTATCTGGAATTACAGGATACCCCAAATAGACAAAGCAATCCTGAAAAACAAGAACAAAACTGGAGGTAGCAGCGTTCCAGATTTCAGTATATAATACAGAGTTGTAGAAATCAAAACAATATGGTACTGACACAAAATCAGATACAGATAAATGAAATAGAATAGAGACTCCAGAAATAAACCCACATTTATATGGTCAACTAATCTATGACAAAGGAGTAAAAAATATAGAATGGGGGAAAGACATCTTTTCAGTAAATGGTGCTGGTAAAACTGCACAGCTACATGTAAAAGATTGACACTGGAGTACTTTCTAACACTATACACAAAACCAAACTCAAAATGAATTAAAGATCTAAATGTGACACCTGTAACCATAAAAATCCTAGAAAAGAGCATGGGCAGTAATTTCTTCACATCAGCCATAGCAACATTTTTCTACATCTATCTTCTAAGGCAAGGCAAACAAAGCAAAAATAAACTATTGGGGCTACATCAAAACAAAAAGCTTTTGCATAGCAAAGGAAACCATCAACAACAACAAAAAGACAACCTACTTGAATGGGAGAAGATATTTACAAATGATACATCCAATAAGGGGTTAATATTCAAAATATATAAAGAACTTATATAACTCAATACCAAAAAAGCAAACAATCTGAATTAAAAATCGGCACAGGACCTAAATAGACGTTTCTTCAAAGAAGACATCCAGATGGCCAACAGACACATGAAAAGATGCTCAACATCACTAATCATCAAGAAATGCAAATTAAAAACCATCATGAGATATCACCTCATACCTGTTAGAATGGCTAAAGTCAAGAACACAAGAAACAACAAATGTTGGTAAGCATGTGTACAAAAAGGAACTCTCATGCACTGTTGGTGGAAATGTAAATTGGTTCATCCACTGTGGAAAACAGTATGGAGGTTCCTCAAAAAAATTAAAAATAAAAATATCATACAATCCAATAATTCTATTATTATGTATTTACCCAGAGAAAAGGAAAATACAAAATGAAAAGATATTTGCATTCCAATGTTTACTGAAGCATTAGTTACAATAGCCAACACATGGAAGCAACTTAAATGCCCATCAATAGACAAATAGATAAGGAAAATGTGGTATATACATGATGGAACATTACATAGTCATAAATAAGGATGAAATCATGCCATTTGGACAACATGGATGGATATAGAGTGTATTATACTAAGTGAAATAAGTTAGACTGAGAAAGACAAATACCGTATAATTCCACTCAAGTACAATCTAAAATATAAACAAGCAAAAAGTAGAATCAGAACAATAAATACACAGGATAAGCTAATTGTTGCCATAGAGCAGGTGAGAGGGGAGCTGGGCAAAATGGGTGAAGGAGAGAGGTAGATACAGGCTTCCAGTTATGAAATGAGTAAGTCATGGGAATAAAAAGCAGAGCATAAGAAACACAGTCAATGATATTGTAATAGCAAAGTAATGAAACCAATGGTACCTATAATAGTAGCATAATATATACACTTGTCAAATTGCTAAGTTCTACAACTTAAGCTAATGTAACATTCTTTGTTAACCATACTCAAATAAAAAATAATGCTATAATGTTCATTTATGTAACCATATAAGAAAAATATTAATATTTATCAAAAGAAGTCATTAGCAAATTAGAATATTTAATTTGGTATTTAATTTGAAACTTGATCTCTTAGTGAAGTAGTTCATAAGAAACTGATTTCCAGCAAAATGGCCATTGGGTAGACTGATAAGCTATAATTCTGGGACATTTGCTTTGCCAAGGGTTTCATAATTAATATTGGGGATGTCTTATATAGTAAAAAGCCATTTCTTATTAATCAGTAAAGACTCACTTGCATTTGACACTTAAGAATCTTAGAAATAAATAAATGCAACAGATGAAAGTTCATGGTATATTGTGACATATTTCAAGCTTTATCCAAAAGTATGCAAGCAAACATTGTTCCCAATCCCAATGTTAAAGAATTTAACTGTATAATTCACAGTTTATAACTCAAAACTTATATATTTAATTTTTTAATTCTAAATTTGAACTATATGTGGGCTCACTACATTCAGTAGCTCATCTGGACCTGACAATTCTATCATAAAGCAATAGCTATAAATTATTCTTAGGTTAAAAACAAGAAAATTGACAAGAATGAGTTTAATTTTGCCCAAAGTTTTTATAGTTAATGGTAGCAGTGGAATTTCAACCTGAGTTGTCTGCACCCAAGTTTAGCTTATGATTTATATGTCTTCATATATTTTATTATTTTAAATAACAATATTATACTTAATCATTCATTGTAATTTATTTTAACCAAGAATTTTTTAAAAATTTTGTTTATTGTAGAAGTATTAGACATACATTCACTGCTATATAGTTTTCTTTGAAATACCATAATTTGTATTTATCTCTTTTTATTGTACATGTATATTGCAGTTATTCAGTTTGGAATTTTTAAAAATTTCTTTTTTTGTTTGCTTGCTTGTTTTTCTACCATGAACTGAAAAGCTTCTTATCTATGTGATTCAGTGCACATGTATAAGAGTTTCTCTGTGATTTCTAGAGTAACATTTGAAGAATATACTCAGAGTTCTGGTAAAGACCATAGAAAATAACAATAGCATTTACAAATATTATTCAGTAAATCCTTATATTAGATATATATGAACAGGCAGACAAGTGGATTATAACAAAGAAGATGCACTATAGTTTGAATAACTATTTTTCTTGACTTCTCTGCACTCATCAGTGAAACCTGGTGTGCAACTAAGAACAAATGTGATGTTGATGGACAGACAGTGTGTATATGTTAATGCATGTGTATATGTCCTTCTTTACTAGCACTTAGCTGCTTCATCTCTTCTTGAAGACCCTATTGTGCTTTCTTGTTTTTTCAGTCATGAATCATTTAGAATGAAACCTATATTCCAAATTTTACTTTCAGTTACAAGAATGTGAACAAAAATCTTCTAACTAGCAAATTATATATTTGGTTAATTTAAAAAAATTTTCAAGTCCATTAAAAGTTGAAGTTTCTGGTTATTTTTGTCATGTAAGACTAATGACTAGTATAGTCATCCCACTTGAGAAATGAGTAATTTTTTATTTCATTTTATTTACAATGGAATTTCTGATTCATCAATACACACATACATATTTCTTGGTCCATATAATTTCTATAGTTGAAACAAAAGATCCAAACATATACTTTATTTGCAGAATTATCTTTTACCATGGTGGGTTTGGTACTGTAATATTCAAGCACCAATAATGCTTTTCAACAGATTGATCTATGAAATAAATCATAAATATGTATAAAATGGCTCCAAACAAAATAATGCAGTAAACTCATGACAGCTAGCCCTCTGAGTGTTATCAAAACACCAGACTAATGCTATGAGATGTCCAAGGGCAATATAAATCCCATGAAGTAGAAAAAATTATGAATTACTATGAATATATATTATCTGTAATACTTCTTTATTTTGAAAATATATTTGAGTATTATATGCATTCTAATTTTTTTTAGGACTACAAACATGACAAGAATAATTGTCTTTAATTCTGAACACTAAAGGAGACTCTGCTGGAACAACATTTTATCTGCCTTTCTGTCCAGAAAAAGATAATTTATAACATATAAATAATTCATGCCATTTTATGGGCATTTTTTAGTGATTCTTATATATAAGAAATTGTATATGAGATCTGATTCTTAACTTCAAGGAATTTACAGGGAGGTGGGAAAATGAATCATGTACACATAAAACACATTAAAATATGACAAATAATGAAACTAATAGATCAAATATATCCCTCTGGAGTGTTTTCTTTAAAAACTTGAAATATAGAAAATAAACTTGAGTTGAAATATTCAAAATACTCATCATTTAGATTTCCCACACTTAAGTTTGTTTCTAAACCACCAGATGGGAAGATAGAAAGATTAACCAAAGTAAGCTCCCCAAATAGCAAATTACTTGTCATCACAGATAATCCTTCCTTCCCTCTGTCAGGATTATTCTTTTTTTTTTTGGTCAGGATTATTCCTGATCAAAGGACAGGATTTGGAAAACTAGAGAAAGATACCTTTAGGGAGGTAGAAGATCTCAGGCTTCACACACAGACATAGGAAGACCGTCAAAATTTGCTGGAAGTCAATGTTTGTCTAAACTAGGCTAATGACTTCTTGAAGTAGGTAAATAATAAGTTCACTCTTCTTTGAATATCTCCAATCTAAAGGAATCAGTGTAGTATGGCAGAATGAGAATTGGATTAGGAGGCAAAAGACATACTTTTTATTGCTTGAATTTGTACTCATGACTGGCATTGTGACATATATATCTTAGTGTTTTGTCCATTAAACTAGGATTAAAATATCTACCTAGGATGGTAGTAGTAATGTTAAAGAAAGATCTGTGACTACAAATGTCTCATATAATGCCTGAAACAAAACGTATATTCAATAACTACTAAATAGTATACACTGATCATGTATGAAGAGTCATTAACAAATATATATTCTCTTTCACCCAGAAAGTCTATTTCTGGAGATATTTTCTAGGAATATAATTCTAAAAGCAGAAACGAGTTTATTTACAAAGATGCTTATTAAGCGCTATTTCTATTAACCAAAAAATTGGAAACAACTAGAAGCCCTAAAAAGAGAGAAATTATATTGTAAACTCTCGTGCATTCACTTGCTAATTATACAATCTTTAAAAATGATGTTCACAAAGTACTTATTATAACATTATAATATTAACTATTATGATATAGCATATTAAAAAGAGCCATATCAAATGCTGAATATATACAATATGACCATAAATACATAAGCCAAATAAAGAATATGCATTGAAAAAGAAAAAAATTAAACACTGGGTATGAATACCTTAAAGTATTAGCAAGAATTGTTTCTGTGTGATGAGACAGGCTACGAAGGATTTTTACTTTTCTTCCATATGTCTGTATTTTCCAAATGCTCTATTCCAATTATTAAAAACTTTGATAATAAAGAAAGAAATGTCATTTTAGGTATGTGTTTTATTTCCCCAATAAACTGGTAAGTTTCTTGAGGGCAAAAACTGTATAATTTACTCCTTTGAATTATAATACCATATGCCTAAACTAAGTGCCCACTAAAACTTTTCCAAGTGACTTGGGGCACCTGAGTAGCTCAGTGGGTTAAAGCCTCTGCCTTCAGCTCAGGTCATGATCTCAGGGTCCTGGGATCGAGCCCCACGTCGGGCTGTCGGGCTCTCTGCTCGGTAGGGAGCCTGCTTCCGCCTGCCTCTTTGCCTACTTGTGATTTCTCTCTGTCAAATAAATAAATAAAATCTTAAAAAAAAAAAAAAAAACTTTTCCAAGTGACTAATGGAAAAAAATGTCACTCAATTTGTTTTGTTTCTAAATCACATTCAAAAGATTCTATACAAGCACCAAATTATGAGGCTAAAAACTAGGCTACTATAAACTGTTTTGAAAGAGAAATATTAAAAAAGAGTCAGTTTGTTAAAGCTGTGTGAATAACATAGCATGTGTAAGATTTGGCACCAACTCACACTCTGATAGCACCAGACTCTCGGGAGAAAACCATTTCTTGTCTTTTCCTCACTTAATGGAAGAAATAGCAACTCCTTTTATTGAGGAACTAAAAGATGAGGTGAAAAAAAAGTTGATTGAGTATTTCTACTGAAAACCCTGTCTAGTACCATGGTTGAAAGTAATACATGGTCTCAGAGCCTCCTATACTTGGTCCCATCTGTTAAAATGGCACCATGCCTAACTACCAGATGGTATACTGGCTTCACGGGACAGAGGCGCCAAAAAGATGGCTTTAGAAGACATTGTTAATACCACCCCCTTGGGCCTCCAGCCACAGTAACAACTAACCCATGTTGGCGGCCCATCACATCTCACACTGCTTTCATAATTTCTAGAAATAAGTGGTTCCAACCACTTACTAAGTCATTTCCTTGAGCTGCCTACTGGTTTCTGATCTTAACAAAAGTTGAAAAAGAATACCAAAATGGGGGACAGATAGACTGAGAGTATCCATATACTGGAAGTTGCCAACATCTACAGCTTGTGCCTGAGGGTCATTAGGATCATATGATGTGTCAAACTCTATTATGTTAAGGTGGAATGTGTAGGCACTGCTTGTGAAGTTTAACCAATCTCAGTGATAAGAGAGAAGCTCTGTTACATGGAAGAACAAGTTTATACAGTCCACTCATCCTAAAAAAAATGGCTCTAGTGATTTAAAAAACAAAAATAAACTTTTTCTCAAGGAGTCAGTGAAAGAAAAGAGAATTCCAAAATGTATGTATTGACAGCTTAAATACCTCTCAAAACTAAGCTAAATGAACAGCAATAAGCTTAGATTCTGTCAAAAGATAATTTTCAAAAACTTAAAGGTGTTTGTGTTTTTTATATAAAAGATGTACAGTTGATTGTTAACTCATTAATTATATGACTAGTAGGATAGCAAAGTGGGTTCAAAGAACTTTTGAAGAACCAGTTAAATAAAGATTTAAAAACATGAACATAAGTTGTTCAGGTAAGATTCAAAACTTGTTCAGGTTCAAAAGGGCAATAACAGCATGACCTTTGGGGTGATCTTTCCTGTGGGAGGAGAAAATCTCCAAGTAATAAGTTGCTTGCATACAAATATGTTGTATGCATATTGTATACATATATGCATACAAACATATGCTTACATACAAATATGTAATATGTTGCTACAGAGTTACACTCTCCAAAAGAATCAAATAATCCAAGGGAGGATCTGTTAACAAAATGTGTGAGTATGTCATTGAAAAAATATGCTGCATTCTCTTTTTGTCTTATTTCTGAGTTCAGGGTAAATTTTCTTAACTCCTATGACTTCGTCAGGATAGAACCTTTTTTGGGAGAAAGGCAATTCTGAAGAATCACAGTAATTTTGACTACAGTAAAGATGGGGTGAATTCCCACTTCTCTGTGTTTGTAATTAGTTTATCTTTATAGGCAGTTAATCTCTTTTTCTAGGGAACTGTATCCCATGATATCCACAATCACCAAGGAAGTCACGTCTGTGTCATTCTGAATTCTTTTACCCTTGGAATTTTAGTGACTTATTCTTATCTCAAGTATTTAGCTATCTTTATCACACGTATTATACCAACCTAGTACATACATTTTCTTATGTAATTTGTATATAAACAAAAAACTTCAACAAAATTAAATAGACATTGGATAATTGCATTTGGAGCATATTTTCCTCCTTTTCTGTCATCAATTCCACTAATGACTCCACTCTAAGATTAAATAGGTTTGGAAGAGATCTTTAGCCCTGTGGCTGTTAAATAGGAGGCAGTCCTATATAGATCTGCCCTCTACATTCTCAAATGTGTGTGCATATGCATGTATGTACACACATACATACACAAATATGCATATAAGCACACATATACATATGTAAATATATATATGTATGTATGTAGTCATGTACTTATTTAGAGAGCAATTCTAAGATTTTGGCTTTTCATGTTTATATGAGTTCAATCACTCCATCATTCCATCAGACACTATTTTCTCAGTTAAGTAATATTCTTTCTGTACTAGACATTGAGTTGGGTGCTAGAGTATATACCTTTGAAAATAAAAGTAGACACCAAGTCTCCCTCACGAAGCCTAAAGTCTTGTGGGAAAGATTGAAAAACAAATTATCTATCTATCTATCTACCTATCTATCTATCATCTATCTATCTAAATATGAAAAAGAAATACAGGGTGCTATGAGAATGCAAATGAGGGAAACCAGGAAAGTTTTCCCTGAGGTAATGATGAGAAAGATAAGAATGGAAGAATAAGTAAGATACATTCAGGATCTCGTGGACCATGTTTAAAATGACATTGGAAATTATTAGATAAAGTTTTTATATTGGAAAGCCAAAGGCTCTCTGTATTCCATTGTATTCAAGAGGACAGTGATACCCATGTATCTTTGCTTTCTGTTGTGAGTGATAGAAAACCCAACTCAAACTTGTTTTAAAAAAGGAGAAACTTACTGTCTCATGTAATGGAATAGTAGTTTCAGGTATGACTTATTCCATTGTTCATATAACTTCTCTCTTTTTAGGTGTTACCTGTTTGGTATTGGCTCCATTATCTAAACCCCACGTGGTTGCAAGACAATAGTAAGGGCAATATTCCAGCTTTGAATCCAGCAGAAATGACTTGTCACCATCATAAGATCAAAGATTCAAATTAGACCAGGACACTTATCAACCCTTGAAACAGCATCACAAAACACCAGAAGAAAAATAATATTTATACCCAACTACACCTCTATAATATTACTATAAATCTCACTTTTTATGGCTGTATAGTCTTGGATTGCTTCTTCATATGATAATTCTGTAAAATTTTCTACAGACAAAATAGAAAGAATTCAATGTTTTATTCTAGCATAGCAGATATATTTTTATTATTGATAGATTAGAAATGTATCTTATAGTGTTATAATTTATCCATAATACTATGGTTTTTTAAAGAATTGTCATCAAATATGAGAAAAACTCTTAGGTTAAGCCTATGTCACTTACAGCCAGCAATTGGTCCTTACTGCTAGTTCCAAAATCCCATCCTGATAGCTTTCTGGGGCTACACTTTGTATCTCCGTTATAACCTGGGATACTTCAAATACGGAACCTGAGCCAAAGTCTTTAATGTAGTGACTTGAGTTAGAAAGTGACCTTGGAGGGCAAGAGTAAGGGAAAGGGAGAGTGAAAAGGAAAGGACAGTAAGCCAGTTTTACTGGACACCATCACAAGGGGCCAAGCAGACACTTTGGGGAGCATTATTCGACGGGTCTCTGAACTGTCCTTTGAGAGAAGAAAGGGAAACACATTTACCCTTTGGGTTCTATCTTCCGCTGATCAAGGGTGACTGTTGGGCATTAACACCCTGTTGTATGTGTCGGAATGCCAGGTGAATTCCTACAGGTATCCCATATCGCTGTGTTGGAGAAGCCCTGGGGCAGGTGTTATGTCAGTACATTGTGTAGGTCCAAGAGAGATTTTGCCAGGTTACACCTGTGCAAAGCTGGTCAAAGCAGGTGCAGAACTGGTTGGAGCAGCAATGGCTGGAGCCAAAGTAGGGTTGAGAGGATTTGAAGGGAAATACACAAACCCTATTTCCTTTTATGGAAAAAACCCCACAAAAACGTAGCCTAGAGTTCATAAAATTACCAATTTTTGGAATTTTAAAAGGCAGAAAATTTATATATATATGTTTACATTTAAACATATGTCATATTCTAAGTATTTTTCATCCATGAAAAGCAATCTTACAAAAATAAAATGTCTTTTCTCATATCTCTGATCAATTTCTCATATTACTGATTCTTGTCACATGTGTGGAAAGTAAAGGTCCTATCTGATGCCACATAATATCATCTCAAACATACAAATAAATTCTTTCAAGGGGGAAAAAACCCCACAAATCCTAAATAGAATTTATCTGGCTATTTCCGTGTATATATCTTTATAGGTCTTTCTACAGCAGTATTCCACTGAAAACCCCAGTTGTCTGAACTGGAAACATTCATACAATAGTCTCAACACTTCTTTTTTGCGTGTCTCATTTAAGTCTTCTAAACATAAAATAAAAGAAAGCGTAATCATCCCCACTGGGCTGGGATTTTTCTTAGACCTAAATGGACAATAAATTCCTAGTTGGAGAAGGTGATTTCCTGTCCTTGACTTATTTCTCAGCTGTTATAATCATTTGTAAAACAGATTAAGAAACACCTTTGACATTCTCCCATGGCTTTGAGATTGCTATGTAGCTATTCATCTTTCACACAGAAGTCAAATGAATGAATTACTAGCATTTGACAAAAAAAGAAATCCTTCCATGAAAAAAAGCTGGAAAATAGTTGAAGAGAGCAGCAGACTGTAATCTAGTTAGTAAATAATAATGCAAACCACAGTGCAATAGAAGTGAAAAGGAGAACAAAGAGGTTTGCCTGATGAGATTTCATAAAATTTTTGGTGCTGAATAGCTGTGAAACTTCCTTTTCCTATTCATATCAGTTAAAACATGTCCTACTAAGAAAAGCATAAAGAAAATGGAAACCTTCTGTGGAGAGCTCTAATAGGTTTATGTTATGTGATTTTTTTTGTTTCACCCTGTGTAAAAGCATTAATTATCTACAACACCAGGGAACCAGGTAAATTTACCTAATTTACCTTTGCAAATTTTTATGTACAAAGTAGGTAGGAAACTGAGCACTCCTTAAAAACCATACTTTTTCAACCTCTCCAGGAATATAAATTTATACTTTTTTCAAAAAATATTTTAATTACACAAATAATTCATGTTAATTTGAAAAATTGAGAAAAACATATGAGAAAAACCTTAACACCCAGAGAGAGCCACTCAACATTCTGATAGTGTGCCAAATAGCTTTAATGCCTCTATATATACATAAACACACACACACACACACACACACACACACACACACACACAGAGAGAAATCCTCAAATAGATCATATTGTAGCTGCTATTCTATATTTTGCTTATATGGTCCAAAAATTAGTAAACAACCCCTATATTTACTATATATCTGTATCCATATCTATGTATATCTATATCTACAGATAGATATATCCCTACATATGTGTGTACACTCTTTTCAAATTTATAAGTTAAAAACTATAAATCCACACCAACATTTCCGCAAAAATGGTAACCTCACATTTTGAAGTAAAAATGATATACACTCATTTTAAAAGTTAATACCAAGAAACTGAAAAAGAAAAAAAATTAAATCCCATGACCTGAAAACAACTATTGTTAACTTTGAAGGTCAAACCAAACATTTTCTTTTGGAGTATGTTCAAATAGAAGGAGAAGTGGATAAGTGTATATACAGAAATGATTTTTTAATGAGATAATAAGATAAATATTTAATAAGATAATAAGATAAATATTTTCAATAAATGTATTATCCTTAATTTTCCTAGAATTTAAAAGCAAAAAAGAAGCAAGTGGCACTGAAAGAAATGTTCACATTCTGATAAATGTTTTTTCACTGTTTCAAGTATATGTTCCTAAAATACCTCTAAAACTTAAAAAGTATATGTATGACAATATTAAACAACTGCAGTTCTTCACAGTTTTATTTGTTTCAATTTTAACCATTATTTTATCCTGATGAATATATTAGCACATTTCCACATCCCCAACTCCATTCCCTTATCTCTCCATTGCTGTTATTGCTACAAGGTTTGTATTCTGTTCTCTTGCCATAATTTCTAGTTATTGATTCTTAAATGTATTTTTAAATAAATTCTGTGCTCCCCAACTGTGGAAGAGACTATAATGGCATCAAATATTTCATTTCTGTGCCTCCATTTCCAGCATTCTTGCAGGGGGTTATTGACTGTTTCTGTCCAAGAACTATGAGTGAAGTGACACATGTCAATCCTGGGCTGAGGCAATGACAAGACTACGTTTAATTCTTGTCTCTTGTCTCATGCCTCAACAGCTGAGGAGGCTGCAACCAGACGGTGCAGCTATGAACTGATGGAGCATCTGTCACCACTCCCTATCTACTGATGATGCTCATGCTGACCTTCAAACACATATTACATGGGGAGGAAATAACCCTTGTTTGGTTAAGTCCCTAACATTTAGATACTGTTTATCACTACAGCAAATATAATTAATGCATGAATATATTAATTATTCAACAAGAATACAATGCCAGTCTTGAAACCACATCTCTTTGAGTTCTTAATTTTAATGTACCTCTTGATAAGTTGGATTTTACCATTTTTAACTTTTTTCAAGAGATCTTCACAGTTATCTTATTCCCTGACTCTAGCCATGCTTGAGAATGTCTTCCAGTTGCTTTTATACAGTTAGTTGAGGTATGAATTTATTGGGTCATGCTTTCTCCCATAAGTTTTAGACATTGATACCTATCTTCTGGTTGAGAGTATCACTGTGTAAGAAGTTTGAGGATGACCTCCATTTCTTCCTTGTGCATTAGTATCTTGTTTGGATTAGATGCCTATACAACTTTTAAAAAAATCATTAAGTTCAATAATTTACAATGAATTATTTTTGGATGGCAGGCTTAGCCTTTAATATTTATTTCTCTCTGTCCTTATTTCCACAGAGTTTTCTTATACTATAGCTTGGATTACTTTTTTCTCTCCTATTACTTTTGCTTTCATCTTTAGGAACTCATCTATTACCATGTCTATGGTATTTTCAGTCATGTTTATTCTATGTTTGTTCTTTAAGTATGACTTTATTATCTAGACTGTTTTTAACTTATTTGCTTCCATTGTATTCCATTCATCCCCTTGTGTTCTTTCATTTCTTTGCTAAGTCCTACCAGTTCATTTTTCATATTTTTCTGTTGCTGTATAACCTCTTTCCAGAAACTTCTAACCTCCTCTTAAAGTTCTCTTTTAAAAAGTAATCAGAAAGAGTGATATATCTGTACCTACATAGATATATGTAGATACACACATGATGAATACCACTGAGTCATAAAAAAGAAAGAAATCCTGTCATTTGCAACAAAATGAATAGACTTGAGGATATTATAATAAGTAAAATATGTCAGAGAAAAACAAATACTATATGATCTCTCTTATATGTGTGTAATCATAAAACAAAACAATACAAAAAAAAAAACCTCATAGAAAAAGATCAGACTTGTGGCTACCAGAGGTGGGGAGTTGAGGGGGGTAAGTGGATGAAGGTGGTGAAAAGGTACAAAGTTCCAGTTATAAGATAAATAAGCACTAGGAATATCATGTACAACATGAAGACTATAGCTAACATTGCTGTATAGTATATTTTAAAGTTGCTAAGAGAGTAAATTGTAAGTTCTCATCACAAGGAAAAAAACTTAAAAAAAAATCTGTGTGAGAGGATAGATTTGAACTAATTTATTGTGGCAATAACTTCACAATACACACACACACATATATTCACATACATATATATATATATATCAAGTCACTCTGATGTACATCTTAAGCTTATACAGTGTTTTGTGTCAAATATAAGTCAAATATATCTCAATAAAAGTAGAAGAGAAAAAGGAGTCAGTTTTGATAAAGTGATGAATTGAGAATATTAATTGTCAGTTTTACTCACCTTTTAAACATGAAGGCTTCAAAGAAAATGTATTGTCCTATTTTGGTTAGTGTTTAATAAACACATATTTTAAGGCAAATGTTGCACAGAAATTATTACTATGTTCTCCAAAACATAATCTTTAATTCCTAAAAACTTAGAAAAAAAGCAATCATATTGCCTAAAATTTGTTTGAGGAAAGTGAGACTTACCTCTTTGAGCCCTTTTTTTTCTTTGAGAAATGCCTCTATTCTTGTAATATGTATTTGCATTACCTTTTACTTATGAGTTTCCTTACTTTTGAAAAATATTTGCTTCATTTCCTGTGGGTTCCATAAGGTAGCCAGGGTTAACAATAAAAATGGTTTATCAGTGAGGATCCTACTGTGGCTGCTGCTCTCTTGTTTTCAGGAAGAATGAACAGGTTTTTTACAGAGACATTTTCTTCAATGCCAATTCTTGACTCCAAATTTTGTCATTTTATTCTATGCTTTTAGCTATTGTAACTACTTCTTTCAGGAATGCATGAGGCCCAACCAAGGCCTTGAAAGTATATATCAGTTCTTACCATTCTTACCAGTTTGGATTTCTGTGGTCTTACTGATCAGATATGGTATAAAATTTATAATTTAGGATTTGATCTCTTTCTTGTTTCACTGAAGACTGAGCTACAGTTTTTATTTCTAGTTATTTTTGTTGTTTTCTCCTGTTTGTTCTGTTATAGTTGTTCTTAGATGAGGAAAATATTGTGGAGGGACAGTTGGTTATTCACCAATCCATTTCTTCTCCTTACTGGGAGGACAGCTAGATGAAAATTTTCACATTTCCTTGCATTGAAGGATGGTCATGTGACTCAGTTCCAGAAAGTAAGATGTCAGAGAAAATGAGGTCATCACTTTCCAGGACTGGCCTAGAAAACCTCAGTCATCCTCCTCCTCCTCCACGCTCTTTCCTATTCTGTAGCAATGTGGGAAGCTATGTTTGAAGACAGTGGAATTTAAAGATGGAAGGAAATCATCCCTGTATCAATTTTTGTAGGAAAAACACCCACCCATCAGAAATATCCATTTTGTGTATGTGACCGAGGCACATTTCTATTTTGTTAAACCACCAAGGGATAGGGATTTATGCAGCAGTTAGCATTGCCCTAATAACACAGAACTAGAGTAAAGGTGAGGATGAAAAAGCCCTGCAAAGTTATTCTTAAGAACTGGAAATCTGGGGCACCTGGGTAGTGAAGTTGGTTAACATCTGACTCTTGGTTTCAGCTCAGGTCATGATCTCAGGGTCTTGAGATTGAGCCCTGTGTCGGGTTAGGCACTTAGTATGGAGTCTGCTTGAGATTCTCTCTCTCTCTGCCTCTCTCCCCAACTTTCTTTCTTAAAATAAATAAATAAATCTTTTAAAAAAAGTAGAACTGGATTTCTGAAGAAGATGGAGGAGTAGGAAAATCCAAAGCTCACTTTATCCCATGGATACAGATATATAATACTTCATCAGTGTCAAAAACCCAGAAAAGGACCCAAAGATTGGCTCTCCACAGCTAAATGTAGAGGCCACATGGAAGTGGGTAGGGAGGGCAGAGATGGGTCTTGAACTAAGTAGACCTGTGGGACTACCTGCAGAAGGGAGGGATGCCATGGGCACAAAGGGTATAGAATGAGACTTTCACACTAAGCAGCCCAGGCACAAGGGAATCCACATAAGGAACATGAATCCCCATAACATTTGGCTTTGAAAACCAAAGGGGCCAAAGTTCACAATCTGCAGAGTTTATAACCTAGAATTTTGAAAATCAGCCTGCTGGGCTCTAGGATAGCCAGGAAGGTGATAGGGAACTGCGTCCCCACTCATAAAGAGACAGAACAACAAACATCTCCCATCCCACCCCCAGAGATAAAGCACAGAAGCAGCATTTTGAAAAATGCCTGGGGTATACTAGAGGGAGATGTGTTTACTCATCTCAGAGCATGTGCTGGAGAGGCAGGGGTTTTGGCAGACTTCTCTAGAAACAAAGGAGCTGGTAGATGCCTTTGCCTTCCCACATACCCTAGCCTAGGCACACAGAAACCTCTGAGAACCAGTGCAGCACCAACACTCACCACCTAGCTTGCTAAAAGAGCATTCTGCCCTTCCTTACTCTCTTGTGGTCCTGCCCCCTCCAATATGCCCTTGGCTAGACCTCATCCAAAGTGATGCCACAAGAGTGGCAATGTGCAAGCAGCCTCAACAGGGGCCAGCACCACTCCAAAGTGACTCCTGCCCTGGGTAGAGAGGAAGATAACCACACACACCCATCCAACTGTGGCCATAGCAGTGGGCTGGGGGCAGTCATTGGGTCTGACTGCAGGCCCACTCAATGAAAGCTTCTAAGGGGACAAAACAGGGAAAGCTCCCTGCAGTTTGGTGCTATCACACCTCTGGCAAATGCTTGCTCTGACCTAACTTAAGCCTAAGGCAGCCCCAGATTAGCTCCCTAACAACAAAGGGACAAAACCCTGCTCACAACAGGCAAAGACCTTTGCAGATGCCTAGACTGAAGGGAAATGCGCCTCAGTCACAACAGTAGGGCACAAAAAACACATATAGGAGACACACCTGTAGCGCCAGTTTCAGGTGAATAGGGGACATTGCACTGCTCAGCACTATAGGACCTCTTCTTCATGTGGTTACTACTTTCGAGAGCAGTAGTCATAGCTGACTCTCCTATCACATAGAAATTGACACAGAGAGGTAGACAAAATGAGACAGAGGACTGTGTCCCAAATGAAAGAACAGGACAAATCACAGCAAGGAGAACTAAAATGAAATACAGATAATATGCCTAATAGAGAATTTAAGGTAATAGTCATAAAGATACTCACAACTTGAGGAAAGAGTGGAGGACCTCCATAAGGACAGAAAATAAAAAAAGACAAAGTGGAGATGCAGAACTCAATATCTGAAATTAATAATATACTAGATGAAATAAAGAGTAGATTAGAGAAAGCAGAAGAATGGATCAGCATCCTAGAGGGCAGAGTAATGGAAAGCAATAAAGAACAGGAGTGAGAAAAAAATAATAAAATGAAAATAGACTTAGGGAACCCAGAAACCTTCTTAAAAGTAATAATATTTGCATTTTAGGGATCCCAGAAGGAGAAGAGAGAGAAAAGAGGCAGAAAATTTGCTTGAAGAAATAATAGCTGAAAACTTCCTGAATCTAGGGAAGAAAATCAAGAAATCCACATTCAGGAGGCATAGGTTTTTCCCAAGGCACAACATCAACTCAAGGACATCCATACCAAGACATATGGTAATTTAAATAGCAGAAATAGTGATAAAGAAAGAATTTTAAAAGCAGCAACAGAAAAGAAAAGTTACATACAAAAGAAACTCCCTAAAGCTATCAGCTGATTTTTCAGGAGAAACGATGTAGGCCAGAAGGATGTGGCATGATATATTCGAAGTGCTAAAAGAAAAAAAATCCTGCAACCAAGAATACTCTATCCAGCAAAGGTATCATTCAGAAAAGAAGGAGAGATAAGAGTTTCCCAGACAAATAAAAGTTAGTGGAATTCATGACCATTAAACCATTCCTACAAGAAATGTAAAAGGGGATTTTTTTGAGTGGAAAGATGACATCATAAATAGGAGTAAGAAAAGTAGGAAGCACAAAAGCTATAAAATGAAGTATATCTATAAAACAAGTAAAGGGATTCATAAAAGGATATAAAGTATGAGACTGGAAGCCTAAAATGTGGGTGGTGGGGAGAGGAGTAAAAATGGGTTCAAACTTAAGCAAACATCAACTTAATATAAACTTCTACAAGCATAAGATGTCATATATAAACTAAATTGTAGGCACAAATCAAAGATCAGTAATAGACATGCAAAAAATCAAAAAGCAAAGACTCCAAGTTTATCACTAAAGTAAGCCAGGAAAATGTGAGAGAAGAGAGCAAGAGAAGAAATGCACAGAGAAGAACTACAAAAGTAACCAGAAAACAAGTAACAAAATGGCAATAAGTACATACCTGGCAATTATTTTGAATGTATATGGACTGAATGCTCCAATCAAAAGACACAGGGTGATGGAATGGATGAAAAGCAAAATTCATCTATACGTTGCCTATAAGAGATTCATTTCAGACATAAGGACACATGAAGTTTGAAAGAGAAGGGATGGAAAAGCATTTGTCATGCAAATGGAAGTAAAAATAAAGCCAGGGTAGCAATGCTTATAATGGACAAAACAGACTTTCAAACAAAGACTATAATAAGAGATAAAGAAGGACACTATATAATCATAAAGGGAACAATCCAATAATAATATATAACAATTTTAAATATTTATGCACCCAACATGAGAGCACTCAAATACACAAAGCAGCTAATAACAAATATAAAGAAAGTAATCAATAGTAATACAGTAATAGGTAGGGTATTTTAAAACCCCACTTACATTAATGAATAGATCATCCAAACAGAAAATCAACAAGGACACAGTGGCTCTGAATGACCCTTTGCACCAGAGAGATCTAAGAGATATATTCAGAGCATTCCAACCTCAAACAACAAAATACTCATTCTTTTCAAGTGCACATGATACATTCTCCAGAACAGATCACACACTGGGCCACAAAACAAGTCTCAACAAATCAAAAAAGATGGAAGTTATCCTATGTATCTTTTCTAATCATAATGCCATGAAACTAAAAATGAACCATAAGAAAATATCTGAAAAGAACACAAATATATGAAGGTTAAATAACATGCTACTAAATAATGAATAAGCCAAGAAATCAAAGAAGAAATTAAAAAAATACAGGGAGACAAATTAAAATGAAAACCCAATGGTTTGAAATCTTTGGAATGCAGCAAAAGCTATTCTAAGAAGGAAGTTTTATAGCTATACAGGCCTACTTCAAGAAGCAAGAAAAGTCTCAAATTTTTCTAAGCTGACACCTTAAAAAAAAAAAAAAAGAATAAGCAAAACCCCAAACCAGCAAGAGGAAGGAAATAATAAAGATTAGAGCAGAATTAAATGAAATAGAAACTCAAAAAACATTAGAACAGATCAATGAAATCAGGAGCCAGTTCTTTGAAAAGATCAACAAAATTGATAAACCTTTAGCCAGACTCATTAGAAAAACAAAGAGAGAGTGAGAGAGGACTCAAATAGACAAAATTAGAAATGAAAAGAAGAAATAACAACTAACATCACAGAAATACAAAGGATAAGAAAATATGGTGAAAAATTATATGCCAACAAACTGGACACCCTAGAAGAAATGGATCAATTTCTAGAAACATATAACCTGCCAAAACTGAATCCAGAAGAAATAGAAAATTTGAACAGATTGATTACGAGCAATGAAATTGAATCATTAATCAAAAAATCTCAACAAACAAAAGTCCAGGACTAGATGGCTTCCCAGGTGAATTCTACCAAACATTTCAAAAAGAGTTAAGACCTATTCTCCTCAAACTATCCCAAAAAAATAGAAGAGGAAGAGAAGCTTCCAAATTCATTTTATGGGGCCAGCATTATTCTGACACCAAAACCAGATAAAGATACCACAGACCAAAAAAGAGAACTACAGGCCAATAACCCTGATGGATATAGACACAAAAATCTTCAACAAAATACTAGCAAACTGAATCCAACAATATGGTTAAAAAAAAATCATTCAGCACAATCAAGTGGGATTTATTATTGGGATACTAAGGTGGCTCGATATTCACAAATCAATCAAGATGGTCCATTAGATTAACAAGATAAAGAATAAAAAAAACCATGACCATTTCAATATGATGCAGAAAAAGCATTTGACAAAACACAGCAACCATTCATGATAAAAACTCTCAACAAAGTAGGTTTAGAGGAAACATTCCTCAACATAATAAGGCCATATATGACAAACCCACAGTGAATATCATATTCAATCATGAAAAACTGAGGGACTTTCCCCTAAGACCAGGAACAAACAAGGATGTCACTCTCACCACTTTTATTCAACATAGCACTGGAAGTCCTACCCACAGCAAGCAGACAAGAGAAAGGAATAAAAGGTAGCCAAGTTGGTAAGGTGGAAGTGAAAGTTTCACTATTTACAGCAGATATGGTACTATATAGAGAAAACTAAACACTACACCAAAAACTGCTAGAACTGATGAATCTAGTAAGGTCACAGGATACAAAATCAATATAGAGAAGCCCATTGTATTTCTATACACTAATAAGGAAGCAACAGGAAGAAAAATTAAGAAAACAGTCTCGTTTAAATTGTACCAAAAATAATAAAATACTTAGGAATAAACTTCGCCAAGGAGATGAAAGAACTGTACTCTGGGAACTATGAAACATTGATGATAGAAACTGAAGACAACACAAACAAATGAAAAGATACTCCATGCTCATGGAGAACAAATACTGTTATAATGTCCATACTACCAAAAGCAATGCACAGATTCAATGCATTTTCTATTAAAATACTACCAGTATTTCTCAAAGAACAAGAATAATTCTAAAATTTGTATAGAATCACAAAAGACCGCAAATACCCCAAGCAATCTTGAAAAAGAATAACAAAAGTGAAGGAAGGCATCATAATCCGATTTCAAGATAGACTATAATGCGGTAGCAATCAAAACACTATGGTGTGGCACAAAAACAGACACAGATCAACAGAACAGAATAGAGAGCCCAGAAATAAACCCATAATTATATTGACAGTTAAGCTTTGACAAAGAAGGCAAGTATATGCAACAGGAAAAAGACAGTTTCCTCAACAAATGGTCTTGAGAAAACTGGACAGCTACATGTAAAAGAATGAAATGGGACCACTTTCTTATACCACACACAAAAAAACCCTCAAAATGTATTAAGGACAAATGTGAGACTAAAACCGTAAAAATACTGGCAGTAATTTCTCTCACATTGGCCAAAGCAACATTTATATATATATTTTCAAAATTAACTATTGGGACTACATCAAAATAAAAAGCTTCTGAACAGCAAAGAAAACAATCAACAAAATGAAAAGAAAACCTACAGACCAGGATAAGATATTTATAAATGACATATCTGACAAAAGGTTAGTGTCCAAAATATATAATGAACTTAGACAACTCAATACCACATAAATATATGAATAAATAAATACCTTAACTTAAAAATGGGCAGAAGACATGAACAGACATTTCTCCAAAGATATCCAATAGACACATGAAAAGATGCTCTAAGTCACTTATTATCAGGGAAATGCAAATCAAAACCACAATGAGATATCACCTCACACCTGTTGGAATGTATAAAATTAAGAAGACAAGAAACAACAAGTGTTCACAAGGATGTGGAGAAAAAGGGACCCTATTGCACTCCTGGTGGGAATGCAAACTGGTACAGTCCCTGGCAAAACAGTATGGAGGTCCCTCAAAAATTAAAAATAAAACTACTCTATAATCCAGCAATTTGCACTATTGGGTATTTATCCAAAGAGTACAAAAGCACTAATTTGAAAGATATATGCACCCTTATGTTTACTGCAGCATTATTTACAATAGCCAAATTATGGAAGCACCACAAGTGTCCATCGATAGATGAATGGACAAAGAAGATGTGATACATATATCACATGTAATATATATATATATATATATATATATATATATATATATATATATATATCATGTGTATATATATGTGTTTGTCTATGTATGTGTGTATATATCACATGTGTGCATATATATATACATATATACATATAATGGAATATTATTCAGCCATGAAAAAGAATGAAATTGTGTCATTTGCAACAACATGGATGAAGCTAGAGGGTATAATGCTAAGCAGAATAAGTTAGAGAAAGACAAATGCCATATGATTTCACTCACACATGTAATATAAGAAATAAAAGAACAAAGAAGAAAAGATACTAAAAAACAGACTTTTAAGTACAGAGAACAAACTAATGGCTAACAGAGGGGATGTGTGTGTAAGGGTTGGTGAAATGGTTGAAGGGGATTAAGAGTACAGTTATCATCGTGAGCACTAAGTAATGCATAGAATTGTTGAATGGTACACCTGAAACTAATGTAACACTGCATGTTAATCATACCAGAATTAAAATTAAAAAAAATTATTTTAGTATTATTATTTTAAGTTTTTAATGTAATTTATTTTAATTATTCTTAAGAACCAGAAAAGGTGCTTTACATTGTTTTGTTTTTTAAAGGAGAGAGAGAAGAATGGGGGGAGGGGCAGAGGGAGAGGGAGAGAGAAAGAATCTCAAGGAGACGCCATACCCAGTGGGAAGCCCAGTGGCAGGGCTCAATCTCATGACCCTAAGATCATGACCTAAGCTAAAATCAAGAGTTGGATGCCTAACCAACTGAGCCACCCAGGCAACCCAGCAAAGGTTTTTTAAAACAATCTATCTCAAAAAAAAACACACAAAAAACAAAAAACCTAACTCATCTATGAGGAAAAAGAAGAAATAAATCAGGGACTGCAAACTCAAAAGCACAGAGTTTACATGGGCAGATAATGTAACAGAATAAGAAAAGGCAAAATATATGAAAATATTAACTAGTACACATGTAATAAAGAATGCTGTATTTTAGTTAAACTCTCCTATATAAGCACGCAAGATAATTCAACTGTGCATTTTACTAGGGTATATTTTAAACTTAAAAAATTTAAATATATCAAGCGAAAATAAACTTCAAATTATTATTGTAACTTCTAATTATTTTTCTTTCTTCATTGTTATTACATTGATTTTTAACTGGAAACTTTACACATTTCCTTCTGCATCAAGATATTCATATAGATCTAATATTCAAGTTATGCAATAAATAATTCATCCTTAAAAACGTTAACTGAGAATAAGATTTACTTTTTTTCTGTTTCATAATGTAAAACATCTGTTTTCAAAGATATATACTTTAAACATGGAAAGAATCCATAAATGGTCCCTTTTATGTTCAGGATAATTACTCCCAAGATATTTCAGAAACCTGGTATTCCAACAGTCACTGATTTAGTTTTCAGTACTATCCTGCCCTTCAGTTCAACAATTTCCGATTATATTTCTTCATTCATACTATCATCCTGCCCTTCAGTTCAACAATTTCCAGTTGTATTTCTTCATTCATCCTATCAGTATTGATTGAGAAATAAAGCTAATTAATTTTACTTCATTTTTATAAGGCCTGCAACTATATAACCTTTGAAATTCAATTTTTTTCTTCATAATATCAGAAATATAATTCTGCAAATTATTATTATTTCTTGAAACTGATTTCAGCATAGGAAAATGGGCCAGAGTTTTCTTTCCCAAATGAATTTCCCAAAGACATGTGTAGTGGGCTAAATTGTGCCTCCAAAGGTAACAGGACTTAACCCTTGGAAGCTGTCAAGATCACCGTTTTTGGAAAAAATGTCTCTGCAATTGTGGTTAAGTTAAGGATCTTGAAATGGGGAGATTATTTTGGGTTGTCTGGTTGGATCCTAAATGCCTTCACATGTACCCTTACGAGAGAGAGACAGAGGAAGATTAAAGACACAGAAGAGGAGGAGACATGTGACAATACAGCAGAGATTGGCATGATGCAGACACAAAATGAAGCTTGCTGGAGGCCACCAGAAGCTGGAAGAGACAGGAAACAGATTCTCCCCGAGAGCCTTCTGAGGGAATGTGGCCTTATTGATATCTTGGTTTCAGCCTACTAATACTGATTTTGGAATTCTGACCTCCAGAACTATGACAGGATAAATTTTCAATTGTTTAAGTCACCATGTTTGTGGTAATTTGTTACAGCAGCCACCAGAAACTAATACAACATGCTTTTAGTAGAAATGAATGAGAAAATCATTTCATAAATGTTTGTAATTAATATTAATTCCTTTGTAGAGAAATAGTCAAAGAACTCTTTGTCAGGTTATTATTTAAACCTGAAAAGAAAATTTTGGTCTATTCTTCCATTGAGGAGCCTCCTTGGGAATTTTTTTTTTTAAACATGAACTAATTAGTTTTTTTTCCAATGGTTTAAAAAATACTTTCACCCCTCTCATTATGACCTATCTTCAATGTAGTACAGCAATTTCCATATTGTGCATCCAGTTCAAGGACAGATCAAACTATGGGAATTAATTCAGTTTACAATGCTAATTACTATGTCCATTGTGTAGCCAATTTTCAAATATTTTAGCCCAAACCCATTCCAATATATAGTGCAATTTTTAACTTGAAGTTCCTTATTCCTACCAGGTGTGTAACTCTGGGTGTAAATTTTCAAGAGTCCAACATCAACTTTAGCCATTTTAGGAATATTCTTTGTAGATAAGCTTATTGATTTTGCTAAGACCACATTAAAGTTTTTCAGCACACAAAAATAAGTCACTTTTTGAAATTTTGCCTATCATAGCTTAATCTCCAAAATTTGTTGGTCAAATCAAATTTTTCATTAAGACTGCTGAGGTAGCTGAGTGGCACTTTTTATCTATGTTGTCACCAACTACAATAGGAGAAATGCTGAAAATGATTCACATTTTCTTCTTTAATATTTCCTACAATTTCTAAGCCATAGCTTAAATAATCTAAGAAATAGTGGTTTAGCTATATTTACAAATGTAAATGTTTGTTCCTGTTTAGAAAACATAATTCTCACTGTATTCAGTGGACTTTTAAAAAGAATGAACCTGCTATTGTTATAAGCTTTTAATTTAGGGGTAATTTTATCAATCAAAGTGTTCCAGAAATAAACCCTGTGACATGTTGAAATGTTAATACAATTTTTAAAATATTTTGTACTTTGTTAAGGTTTTAGTTTGCTCCTTTTTTTGATTTTCCTTAGTTCTCTTTATGATTTGTTCTATAAATACAATTTAAGTTACTCTTTCGGCCCATATAGTCTTTATTTTCATATGATGCATGAAGGAGTATTCTTCACATCCACAGGAAAAACATACATATAATATTTTCCTTAAACAAGCAACTGTCTCACTGTCTTTTATCCTCCCCTCCTTTCAACAAAATATGTGTCTAGAATAGGCATAAATATATTTTATTATCTATTTAACATCAGTATGAGAAAAAAACCCAGAAGTATAGTGATAAACTACAACCAAAACTTAGGCTCAGTATTAGGAATTGGTGGAGTTTATAGCAAACTGGAGAGAAAAAGTTCCCTCTAAAGGGGAAAATGATAGCCTGTTTTTGGCTCTGATCTGAGCCAAATCTGAGGATCTGAGATGTACTGTTGCCAGATCTTTTAAATCCTGAAATTCAGGATTTCTAATAAATGTCTTAATTTTTACCTGCTGGAAACGTGATTAAAACTCAAGATCTGTGACTTGGGGAAAAAAGGAAATTGATGAGAGAAGTGGGGAGAAAAACACAGAACGAAATAAAAATGAGTTAGCCAAGAAAGAATTTCAAAGGCATATAAAATGCAATTCAGGGGACACTTGGGTGGCTCAGTTGGTTAAGCGGCTGCCTTCAGCTCAGGTCATGATCCCAGGGTCCGGTGATCGAGTCTCACATTGGGCTGCTTGCTTGGCAGGGAGCCTGCTTCTCCCTCTGCCTGCTCTGCCTGCCACTTCCCCTGCTTGCGTGCGTGCTCTCTCTCTGACAAATAACTAAATCTTTAAAAAATAAAAAAAAAAAATGGAATTCAAAAATTTGAATAACTATTTGGATACACTAAAGAACAGTACTGTCTTGCATAAAATCTAAGCTGTGACCAGAAACAATTTTGAAAATATTTCCTAGCATGCAAAACAAGAAGAAAAGTGAGGGACATGACTAGAAAAAAAGATGATTGATAATGAAGAATGGAGATTAAGAATTCAAACTAACAGCTATGTTCTCTGAATTGGGAAAATTGAAGAAAATTTCCAACTAGGGTATCATGAAAGATTAGTTGTAAAATTCTCCATCCTCCTCAAATTTATGTTCTTTGCAACCCCGGTCATCAATAGGTGGATTCTGGGGCACCTGAGTGGCTCAGTGGGTTAAAGCCTCTGCCTTCGGCTCAGGTCATGATCTCAGGGTCCTGGGATCGAGCCCTGCATTGGACTCTCTGCTCAGCAGGGAGCCTGCTTCCCCCTCTTTCTCTCTGCCTGCCTCTCTGCCTGCTTGTGATCTCTCTCTCTGTGTCAAATAAATAAATAAAATCTTAAAAAAAAATAGGTGGATTCTATTTCCCCACCCTTGAATATGAGATGCCCATGTAACTTACTTCGACCAATAGAACATAGTATAATGACAATGTGTCAGGTGTCAGGAGAGACTTTGTACTCTCTTTGTACTCTCTTTCCTGATACTTCATCACCACCATGTGAACAAGCCTGAGCTAGCCAATGAAGGATGTGCATCAGAAAAATCATCCTATGTGAGGTCAACTGTCAGTGAACATGCTAGCTGATCTCCATCACCTAAGAATTCTAAAGAAGAGCAGCTAAGCTTAGCTCCCATCATCAGAACCACCCAGCTGACCAGTAGATGCCTGAGCAATCATTAAATGCTTTTTATTTTAAGTCTGTAAGTTTTGGGGTAGTTTGTTAATGCAGCAGAAGCCCATGGATACAGATAGTACCAGAATGGACCCATCATATCACAGATGTAATGAATAGAAATATATTTGCACCTAGATGAAAGCACAGACTATGCAAAAGAAAAAAACTTTATAAGCAACCAGATGGTGGATGAGGATGAGAATTAAGAAGAAGGAAGAAAGGCAGGGGGAAGAGGTAGAGAGGAGAAAACCTACTATAATGGTTATAAATTTAGGCGGCTTCATATTTTTCTTCTGAAAAACTAAATGCAGAAACAAATTCAATATTAAAATGTGAAAAGTAAAAAAATACATATATTCTACAAAACTACTGTACAAAACCAAGTTGTACATTGAGATGATAGAAATAATATTTATATATGCAAAAATATGAGAATCATTCTATTTTGGGGGTAAACTTACTAAAGAGATATTTTTGATGTGATAAATTACACATAATGCCATTAATAATTTTTAAGTGGCTACTATTTTACCAATTTAAAGTGTCTTTTCATGTCCCCAAATAAGAAGAAAATAAATAAAATAAATAAAATTATTATTTTTGTTAAATGATTACTCCTGTGCCAAGCACTGTGCATACTTTATACACAAAATTACCATTTACAATATTCCTAAAAATTAAGAATTAAATCCCATTTTAATAAGAACATCAAGAATAGAAAAACTATGGCATAAAACAATTGGTGATCAGCACTGACAACGGCTAAAAACTGACTTACTATCAAATAATTGTAATTTTGGATCTAAATGTAATACCAATGCCAAAAATTGCAGTTAAAGAGAATATATGGCAAGTAGCATGTTATAATGGTGTGGAAGTCTGTATTATAGTAAAAATACTGTGAAATTATGGTGTGGGAGGAATAATAATATGTTAAGTTCCTCATCTTGTAGATTTCTTTTTAATTTGATATAGAAATATTTATTTAAAAACTCATGATTAATTAAAAACATAATATATATTTTTAAATTACTGGATAACTAGCAAAGAAAAAGTTCAAATGTTCATATGGCAAAAGACAAAAAACAAAATGACAATAAAATATAAACCAAAAATGAAGAAAAGAGATGGCAAAAATAAAACTAAGCATATCACATTAGTAAACATAGATGATATTGACTTCTCCATAAAAGTGAAAGATTATGTAATTGCTTTAAAAATATTTAATTCATGGGGCACATAGGTGGCTCAGTCTGTTGTGTCTGACTTTGGTTTTAGCTTAGGTCGTGATCTCAGGGTCCTGGGATCAAGCCCTGAGTCAGGCTCCCTGATCAGCACAGAGTCTACTTGTCCTGCTCTGCTCCTCCTCCTCTCTCTCTCTCTCTGGAATAAATACATAAAATCTTTTTAAAAAATTAATTCATACCTGGGATATATCTTAAAAATGAAATAAAACTTTGAACATAAAAGCAAATGGGAGAAGATTTATTAGGCAAATATTACTACAAATATAGTCACAACACTAAGTTCAAGGTGAATACTTTTATATGTATAATATAAAAAAGTAATATAAAGAAAAACATAAAGTCATAAACATTTATGCAAAATATGTCAGGGAATCTAAATATATGAAGGAAAAACTAGAACTACAAGAAGAATTGATAGCAGCATAATTTTATAAGGAATTTAATGCCTCTTATACCTGGAAAAACTACCATAGGGATTTACATTCTGACAGAAGTAAAGCTATCTGGGAGAAGGTATTTAGAAATAATCCAGAGAAAGAAGGAAGTTTTCTGAGTATTAAAAACTAATTATTAGAGGAGTTTATGGGCAAAGTACTCCTACAGAGTTTATAGAAGGCCTTATTAAAAGACAAGGATAGATTCTAAATTACTAGGAATGTTTTAATAAAGAAGGAAATGAAAAACTGGGATGGCTGTTGTTTCAATTCATCTAACTACAGTGAAGATTCCAGAGCAAGAAGAAGAGGTTGGTGGGGTCTCAAAACTCTACTCAGTAAGTAAGTAGTCAAGAAAATAAAGAAAGCAAGAGGGCTATTGAGAAGACTGAAGGAGTAGGTTCCTAGTAGTAGGAACAGTGTTGGTTGATCAGAAACCATGGCCTGGTCCCAGCAGGAGTTGGGCAAAAGAAGAGCATTGTAGTTGCATCCATGTCTCTATCCAGCTAGGCCTACGCCAGTGCCTCAGAATCCAAAGTCCCACATTATTCCCACCTATTCAGTTCTGGACAAGAAAGGAATAGTGGCAGCCAAGAGTAATGGGTAACATCAAAATAGTGGCATTACTGAGCTGAAGTTGGGAGCCATGAATGAGGAATCCTTATTACCTGGCTGGCTCTGAGCAACTCCACTCCCTGACTATTACATGCAGCTACTCTGACAAGAGTGGGGCTGGAGTACACGAAAGAGTTCTCGTGGAAGACAGGGCAGCGGGAGAGGACGAGGAATAGGTGCACTCACTGCAATATTACAGATTTTGAGGTGCTCCCCCCACATACATCCAGACCCTTTTTAGAAGTACAAAGCAAGACCTAAACTTTTGCCCTTTTTTGTCTCCTTCACCAAAGCAATATGATCACTCAATGCACTTGTGAAGCCTGACAACAGTGGGGAAAAAAAGCCACACTACAAATAGAACGACACAGAAGGAAATTAACTAATGGAATGTACAGAACAGACACTCTGAATGGGATATCGTATACATGATGTAACAACAAGCACTTTTGGAGAGGATCCTATTGGAGATAAGAGGATGAAACCTATTGTTATTGAAATAGAAAACTCAGTGTATGGGCTGAATAGAAGAACACTGAAAACACTAAAAAATTAGTTATTAGCTGGACAGTCAATTTATAGCACTCTCCAAGAGTGCATCGACAAGGGATAAAATAATGGCAAGAATGAGGGAAATGTCATAAATAATCATATATATATATATGATCACATATATATAATAATATATATATACACACATACACATAAGTTCAAACATTTGAAAAATTCCTAGAATTAATGAAAGATAGATTAGACCTCTGGCTGAAAAAAAAAACATGTATAGTGTTTCATAAAGGATGAACAAGGAGAAAGGAATAAAAATTTTAAAAATTTAAAACCTCATCTAAGTATATTATAGAGAGATTTGAAACATATAAAACAAAGAGAACATTCTTACAGTTTCTGGAGAGGAAAGGAGAATCACCTAAAATGAATACTGATCTGACTAATGTTAGACTTTTCAGTAGCAACACTGGATGCATAAAGACAATGGAGTAGTATCTTCCTGATAAATCTAATAAGAATTACTTAAATTTTTTTCCTTTTACTTTATTTTTTCAGTACTCTAGCCATCTCCACCACTCCCTCTATTATAATAGGTATTATGTAATAGGTATTGCTATTGCAAAAGCTTACCTACTGCATCCACCATGTCATGTGACCCATCAATATATTCCCTACAAATAGCTTAAATAGTACTCACAACCTCCAAACTCGACCTTGTTACCTTCTCATTAAAACATACCACTTTCGGGAAAATATCTGAAATCCTAAGATGACTTAAAGCTGCTAACTTAAGGCTTAGCCAACCATCTCTGAACAGTGGCTGGACATAAGAATCCCTGGGCAGCTTTGTACTGCTGCATGGGCCCTGCCCCTGTGGTTCTCCTTGAAAGGTTGGGGGCTGCCCCAGTTCCCCAAGTGACTCCCAAGCAGGGGGTTCAGAAGTCCTGATCTTGCCCTTGTGGCCTCTCTAGCCACATCCCTTCTTGGCATCCCTTCAAGGGTGTGTGCTTCTGCCGCACAGATCTCCTTCTGCACCTTGAACATGCCATACTCCTTCCTGCTCTAGGCTTTGCACATGTTGTACCTCCACCCTGGAAAGCTCTCATACCCTTCCAGCAGGGTCATGCCTTCAGATCCAGCTCACTCTTCACTTCTTCAGCGTACTCCTTTCGCATCCTCCTAAGTTTGTCTCATATGTCATTGAAACTTATAGCAAGAGATAGATCTCCCTAATCGCACTTACATTCATTACAGTTTAATGATTTGTATGAGTCTCATAAAACTCTCCTCTTCTATATTGTGAGTTCCACGGGATTAAGGTATATGTCATTTTTATTATTTAATATTATATAGTTTTCAATATTATATAGTTATTTAATATCGTATAGTTTAATTATTTGATATTGTATAGTTTTCAGTTGTATTGTATAGTTTTCAATTTATGGTTTCCAATGCAGTTTTGCCTAACATTTGTCGAACAAATGAATGAATAAATGACACCTACAAACCTAAAACCAGCAAACATCTTAAATTCACATATGCCTTGGTTGCAAGTCATATATACATTTATTATATTATTTCATGCATATATGATTGTAAAGGTGTGATAAATCTAGTGGAGAGATAAACTAATGAATGATATAAGGCTCTATTTTGAATAGCACAAATATCATTTCGATGTTATTGAAAAATTATACAATTACTTTTCCCATGTTTGTTAAAAAAGAACATATAAACTTTTTCCTTTCCAGAGAAAAGTCATGATTGCAAAACTAGTGATCTGTGAACTCAAAGCTAGAAACATATCAATAACAGAAAGTATTTCCATTTTATTGAGACCCTTTAAGTTTTTTTCCTACTATGATTCTTTTAAAAATGCTTTGATATAAAATGTCATTTCAAGATCATTTATAAAGGAGAGCAAAAAAATACTAATTCTTTTGTAAAAGAAGAATTAAGTGAACAATCTATTCATGAAGTGTTTTCAAGGGTGATAAATAAGAAATAAAGAATACAGGTTATCAAAATGAATCATTAACTTACCTAAATCTGAGGAATTAAAACAAAGCAAAACCCCCACAATTTAATCACCATCACACTTTGAAAAACAAAAGCAACTGACAGCCTATTTGAATGGCATCTGTCTTGGATTACAAATGTCATTAATGACATTTGAAAGCATGAGGGAAATAAGCAGAGGACCATTTTGAGCAACTAAGAGAAAAATGGTATTTGATAGAGCACATCCTATCAAGGAGAATTGAGAATAGTGGATCCATAATGTGTATGACACTCAAACCACTGACTTCGAGATATGTAGAAAGTGCTTCCCAGAAAATCCTCATTATACATAAAACTTTTGCAGGGGCAGAACACTTGTGCTGTTAAGAGCTAAAAATGATGGAGTCAAAGGGCTCATAGTAATCCATATATGAATTTACCCATATAAAAATTGTGCTGTACTTGCTTTTTAATTTGATTTTTAAATGAAAACGAATGACTACATATATTCATTACTATTGGCAGCCTGCTTTTCACTTAATAACTTATTATTTTTTCCAATGATTAATGCCTATTCATATAATTTTAACACAAATGGGACAATAAAAAATATTTTTTTTTGTCTGAGCAGTCTTTTCTTTTTTGCCTACGCCCCTTTCCCTCTCCCCCTCTTCCTCTTCAAGCAGGGCTATGTATGGTTGTATAAATTGCTAACTGCAAACATCAAATCAGATTGAGATCTGTGCATTAGTTATCCATTGCCACATAACAAAATTACCACAAACTTGGCAACTTAAAACAATACAAATTTCTTGTCTCACAGTTTCTGTGGGTCAGGAGTCTGTGCATGGCTTAGTTGGACCTGTGCTTAGGATCTGACAAGCCTGAATCAAGGTGTCATTTGGGGCTGCAGTTCCATCTGGAGACTTGCCTGGAGAATTCTCTGCCCCCTTCCCCTCACTGCATAGTTGTTGGCAGATTTCAATTCCTTACGGCTGTAGGACTGAGAGCTTCCATTTTCTACTGGCTGTTGGCCAGAAGCCATCCTCTGCAATTCACCTGCAGCTCCTTGTCTTCCTCACAGCCAGTAAGGGTAAAAGAGATTCCAAGAACATAATCACATAGGTGTAATTATCTTTGTTGTATTATATTAGAAGCAAATTTCATAGATTTTTCCTATAAATAAGAGGGACTCAAAAAGGCCATGAACACTAAGGAAGCATAAATCATTAGGGACCATTTAAAAATATATCCAACACAATCTACATGAATGATACCCCTGGAATCATACAGTGCATAACTTGTGTAGCCATTTGCAGCTGTCCTGTCCATCAGTATCAATATCCCCTCAAGGCCACCAAGTAACTCATGTTAAGAACCTGGTATGTATCATTCACCACCTTCTCCATACTTATAAAATCATCTATATGTATGTAATAAAAATTTTTGTTATAGATTATTTTACAAAGAGATTATTTTATTCCATCTTTCTCTATTGCTTTTGCTATTTAGCAATAATTCATGAAAAACACTCTTAGTCAACTGGTACAGGTCTACTATATTTTTCTAATGGCTATACAATATTCCAAAATGTAGGTATATAGTAATTTATTTAATCATTCCACTGTTGAACAATTCTCCTATTACTTCAATATTTTCTTCCCCTCTCTGCATACCCTTTAAGCTTTGGCTTCCTTTGTTTTATATGATCAATTACTACTTCTCCATCAGCTTTCAGTCTTCCAAGGATATACTGAAATCTCATACCATTGATGTTTTCTTTCCTGTTCTCTTTGCATTTGTAGGCTTAGGATATTTTTATTTTTCAATCATTTACCATTTTAGTGTTTTTAATCCCTCATCTTTAACTGGAAATCCCAGTTGTTTGAAAATAACTTGTTTTCAGACTTCAGGTCATCATACAGAAAGAGATATGAATATTTTCCAAGTCTATGAGGCAATGCTGAACCAATCCTTGACTCTAAATTTGTTTTAGTAAATATAAATAAAATAAATGAAGAAAGCTGCATTAAATGATTTTTGTAAGTTGGAAGAGCATATGTAATAATTAAACAAATGAGGAAAAATTAACTCTTCAATCTGGGAATGGTGAACAAGAAATTTTGTTCAAATAAGGGTTAGATACATTCATAATATCAATGAATTCTTAACGGAGGTGACAATACTACAAAAAACATTTTAGAAGTTCTTTGGGGAAGAAAATTATTATCCATATTCTGTGATGAAAATAAATGTTCTTTGTCCTAATATTTTAAAGAGCTTTATTCCACGTGGAGTTGGAGGTTGTCAACCTATCTGAACCTAGGAATATTTAAAAATCTAGAAGACAAATTATATTTCAGTGATGGAAATGGGGACGGGGGCAGTATTTCTTCATATAGGGAGATCATATTCCAAGTCATGGAAGTGAGTCAGTGTTAACAGGTACCATAATCGTAAAGAAAAAGGAAAGAAAAGGTATGTGTATTATGCAGGTTGGGGGAACATAAGAATGCCTTCTAAGGATCTTGAAAATAAATTCTGTGAAATGTTTAAAATGACGATGGGTATAAGAAGAAGAACATGCAGAATAATGAGAGTGAGATGAAGGGATTTAGACAATGGACAAATGAGGAAAAAGCATCACTATCGAGATCAGAAGGGAATGAGGTAGAGTTGATCTATGGTGGTGAAGAGTTCCTATTCCAGATACAGGAAGCCAAAGCTGGGCCTCAGCAGAGATACTAACTCAGCCTGTGCCTTGATCTCAGACTTCTCAACCTCTAAAAATGTGAGAAATAAATGTTGGTTGTTAAAGCCATCCAGTTTAGGGTAGTTTGTTATAGTAGCCCAAACAGACTAAGACAGTAAGTTAGCCAATAAATAATAATCATTTCCCCCAGCATCTTCTATGGGCAGTGATGTAGAATCTGCTCAGAGAGAGAGAGAGGTCCTCGAGAGCATCCCTTGAATCTTGACACTTCCTAGATGCTGCCTTTTGCAACATTACTATGCTTTTCCTTCATCAGTAGTATCTTCAAATAAGATAATTAGTTATATCTTAACAAATTCATTAATCTCCTTTTTTAGAAACAAAGCAATTTTTTTTAAAAGTCTTGGTAATTTCTTGCTTTGTCCCATATGAAACAGTAATATAGATAGGCCATTTTAAAGAAGGGTACGAAACTGCTGAATGCATGACTTGTCTTGCACATTACAGTAATACTTAAAGCAGTTTTCTCTTCTATGCTCCTATATGAAATTGTCAAGTTAAACATTACAGGACAATGAAATATTCCAAATAATTAAACAAATAAGGCTGGTATCTTATGTGTGGCTTGAAAAGTTAATTTTACGTGAAATAGAGTATGTTCTGGGAAGAAACATCCAAACTACACTGAGAACTTAAATGTCTAAAGAACATTTAAAAAGAAAATAAACATGCATGAATGAAAATGAATGAATCATTTGTTATACCCAGATCAAAAATTTACATTAAATAAGATATTATAAAATAAACATGTGCTATGTATTGGACCTCATTCCTCCTGGTCAAGATTGATGTAGTCTTGGGGCACTTGGGTGGCTCAGTGGGGTAGGGCCTCTGCCTTCAGCTCAGGTCATGGTCTCAGGGTCCTGGGATAGAGCCCTGCATTGGGCTCTCTGCTCGGCGGGGAGTCTGCTTTACCTTCTCTCTCTGCCTGCCTCTCTGCCTGCTTGTGATCTCTCTCTCTGTGTCAAAGAAACAAATAAAATATTAAAAAAAAAAAAGATTGGTGTAGTCTTAAGCTTGATTTCAAGTTTAGGGGTTTTGTTCTTAATTCCCAAAAGGTATTGGATGGAGGAAATAGAAGCAATAATATTTCTATACCATGGCATTTCCTTTTTGTGTGTGTGCAATAAGTAGAAATCCCTTGAATGTTTCTAAGTGAATGAAGAGAAAAAAATTCACAAATACTAATGTAAATATATTTATAGTACTTTTTCCTTTTTGTGAATTTGACAGGGGTGACTGACCTGCTTAAGCAAGAGTGGGAGGAAATCTCACAATTTTATGAGTTCTTAAACATCTGTGTAAATATCTCTTGGACCTTTCAATTATGACATTTAAGAAAGATACCACAATGTTCTGATAGATCCTAAAAAGAAAATAAACCTTTATGAAAAGTATCTTAATTTGCAAGTAACTTGATTCTGTGGGCTAACAGTGTATTAATTCATTCATCATATCAAGTGATTATTTTGTATCATATATGTTCAAGATGTTGAGGACCAAAATGAGGTAAATGCAGGTAAAACTACTATTCGTTCACCTACAGAAATTAAAGTCTCAAGTCACAAGTGCTGTGAGAACGTAGGGCGCAGGAACTTACACGCGTAGCTGGAATAAAGGTACATTGGTAGCTAGTTTAGTACAGTCAGTCCTCATTACTCACAGACTCTGTATTTGTGAATTTCCCTCTTTGCAACCCCCAACTAAATACTTGCCATGCTTCTGGAGTCATTTGTGGACATGCACCGAACGGCGATAAATTTGAACTACCCAATACACTACACCTCCAGCTGAGAGTTCTGCCTTGTTTCAGCTCTCTCACTGCAAAAATGTGTCCTTTGTACTGTCTACTTAATGCCATGTTTTTCATATTTTTGTGTCCTTTTTTGGGTGATTCTGCTTTCTAACATGGCCCTTGAGGATGGTGCTGAAGTGTTGTTGTCTAGTGCTCCTAAGTGCAGAAAGGCTGTGATGGGCCTTCTTGAAAAAATATGTGTTAGGCAAGCTTGCTTCAGACATGACCTATGGTGCTGCTGACCATGGGTTCGATATTAGTGAATCAATAGTATATGTTAAAAAAGGTGTCTTTAAACAGAAACACATCGGAAACAGGATTACATTTGGATAGGTTGATGAAAATGTGACCAGAAGTTCACATGAACCTAACCTTAGGTTTGCCCTGGGAGTATTTCAGTATTTGCTAATTCAGTGTTTGTGGTAACTTTACATAACATAACTAACACAGACAACCAGAATCACAGTAACAGAATTTACTGCATTTCCCCAATCCTATATACATTATCACCTCATTGGCAAGGTGTAATTCTGCAACAGAAACAAAGCTTTAATGTCATGTTCCTTTATTAATATCAAAACATCATTCTCCAAAAAGAGTGTGTGCTTCTTGCCATTACTTTCCTCAAAACCAATATCTTATATTCTTAAAATTCACAGGCATTCTGATATTGGCTTTTGTTTTTAAAGAAAGGGAGGCACCCTTGACTTGAGGTTAAAGAAGAAAGAGGAAAATTCTTCACAGACAACAGGACAATCTCCACTCCCGGGACTGCCTTGGGCCCCGTGGCTTAATTCTGACCCATACCGAAATGCTCCTATTTCTAACTCTTTGGCTTCCTTTACTTCTGTACCTCATGGGGGATCAAACTCTAAGACTCCATAGCACCATTCTCCCTGAGACCATTCCATAACTCTGATTTTCCATATTCAAAATCAAGGAAAGTGACTGGGAGGGACAGGCAGGGAGATTTGTGAATCACCAGTTGGAACCTGCACGTAAAAATGAAAAACCCATTGCCAAATTGAAAACAGTTACAATAGCAGCTAAAGCATATTGACTTTTTCCTATGTGCCCAGTACTATGTTAAACATTTTACATGGACTATTTTATTTAATTCCCATATTAACTCTAAAAGGCAGGTACTCAGAGTATGCACAGTTTAGAGGTGAGGAAATTGAAGTTAAGTGAGTGTTCAAGGTCAGAGAACTAGGAAGTAGTAGGGACTGGATTTGAATCTGGCCAAATCTAATTTCAGAGTGTTCTCTTAAACCACTCCAGTTTGCTTCCTCCCATGAGATGATAAATTTCCTCCTCAAACCTAAGATTTGAAATTCCCTTAGCAGAAATAGTCATCTGAGACCCAGTATCTCAGAGCTGAGTGAAGCACAAAACAGAACTCAACTATCTTCCTTCTTCCTCATATCAGATGGGTATAGACTTTCTTTTTGGGGGTGGATGGGTGGGAGGGGGGTTATCTAACTGAATGAACTTTTAAAACTATATGAACAGAGACTGAAATTATTTTTCTCATTTTCAGAAATCCATTAAGTAGGTGAAACTAAACCACATGCCTCCCATGGAAGAAAGTAACTTGGAGATGACTTGATATGCAGGCAATGTGGATTGGATAGGGAAAGCCAGAGTCTTTCAAAGAGTTGGTTTGTGGATTATGAGCATGGGACCAAAGAAAGGAGTAAGCCTCGCACTGGTCACTTGTGAAGATCAAAGTTTACACTTCTATTTCCCTTGGTCCTGACTCCTTCGAGTATCTAGGTATTCAGCTGGTCAGACTTTAGCCGGGATTTACCCTTTCTCCTTTTTGGAGCTTTTGGGAACAGCTTCATTCGTTGGAATAGCAGGAACTTCCTAACTTATCTGATCAGGATGGTCACCAGATGGCCACCTACTGTCATCCTGGCTGCCTGGCACCAAGAGAGCAGGAACCTGTCAAAGTGGGGTGCTACATATACATGAGAGTAAATGGGTGTGTTGTTGGTTTTATGCAAAGAGATGGCCTATGAATATTTAAGTAACATGAAATACATTATCAAGTATAATAAATGGGGCATCTGGGTGGCTCAGTGGGTTAAAGCCTCTGACTTCGGCTCAGGTCATGATCTCAGGGTCCTGGGATCGAGCCCCACATTGGGCTCTCTGCTCAGCAGGGAGCCTGCTTCCTTCTCTCTCTCTGCCTGCCTCTCTGCCTACTTGTGATCTCTCTCTCTCTCTGTCAAATAAATAAAATCTTAAAAAAAATTACTGTATTGTTTTCAATTGTTCAGGATATTGCTCTATAACATGTATTCCCATATCCAAGCTCATGTTCTCTCCTAAGGTAGAGTCCTACACATCTACACACATGCACATATAAAGGTCCATCGCAACACATTTACTAAAACCTCTGTATTTGTAGGAACAAATATTTTATTACTGATTCTTTAACTAGATATTAGAAACAGATGGAATTGCCTCTTCTAGGTAAGATATATATCAAAGTATTTATGAACCATTTTTTTAAAGGGACTCTCACAGATGAGATTAGTTGTGGCATGTTTGATGTTTTAAGAGTAAGATAAATGGGAAAAAAAATAATGAAACACAAATAGAAATTATAGTTTATTCAGAAGAAAATAGTCTATAAAAGTGCTCTTTATCTGAGTTGCCCTTTTTGGGGTACCAGAACTTTGGTTCTACTAATCAGGGAGACTGATCCTTGGCCAAACTGGAAAGGATCTAATACAGCATCTTTAGGGAATCTTTAACATAGGAATTTTCATGGAGATGACCACATGTTTGTTGAGAGTGACTCAAGCCATGTGTTGAACTAAGAGCTGTTTGCATTTTATGTGGGCCCACAAACACGTGGGCACCTAGGCAGACTAATACTTTGGTTCAACTTCAAACAGATATTTTAAAAGCATTTGTTGGATATTTTATTTAGAGTCAAAGCATGAAGGCAGAGTAGAGAAGAAAAAGCACCTTCTCTAGGCAGAGTACCTTCTCTGTTTCCTCTGCAATTTATCTCTGCTCTAAATTTTTATATCACATTTTACAAAACTAAAGAGAAGAGCATTTTTTAGAGCATATGTTATTACACAGCCATGCTCATAGGGGTGTCTCACCTATACAAAAAAGCTCCAACGGCCTTATTCAAGAATTCCTGCCACTAATTACAGATGTTTCTCTAGAAACTAGTTATTTTTATAGTTATTTTTAGAAATCTCACTCACATACAAGTACCGGGTATCTGGTCTCCTTCCCTTGTCAGATCTCAGACCAGCTCTCCCTCTTATTACTTACTAACTGCATCACAATCACCATGATGGAAAATACCATTCAATGCATCGTACTGACCTCCACTCGCTTCAGAACATCCACACCCCAAGTCATTTTGTTTCCCTTGTTGCAGATTCTCCTTTGTGAAACCTACAGTTCAGGAGTTTTTCATTTTGTGATGGGCTGTCTTCACATTTCAGGTCTCTGGTAATATTTATACAGTCCTTAATCTTTGCATCTGTAAGTGCTTGAAACTCACTGTACGTGTTCTCTTTTGGAAGGCATCATTTCTTTTTATCATGCTTATACAAAATATGGACTTCCTGAGGTTTTATTATCGGTGTTTGGGAAAGTTTCGGTCATTTTACTTGGTCCAACAGAGATTTTTCTTACCTAAATTTTCTATCTCTCTACCAGCTACATTCTTTGTCTTTTCATGCAGCTGAGGGAAGGGGTATTTGGAATACCTTTCTTTTCTTTCTTTAGGTAAAGTTTGTTCTGTGCTCCTATGTATCATTAATAACCATCATTATGGCCTACTGCTAATTAATAGCACAATGTTACTGTATAATCATGTTATATCCAACACTGTTTTGCTACACAGAACCACATACCTATAAAAGGCTTTCCTCTGCCAAATTTCTGTAAACACAGTGACAAAGTTTCAGTTGAAAGGTCAAACTTTTTTCTTTTGGATTTTGAGCCTGTAATTGAAACGGAGAGATCATGGGTTTTAAAGTTCTTCATATCAAGTTTTCTTTGCTATGTTCCACGCTCTCAGTAAATTCCCTTGGCTATTAGAGAACTGCATAGGTATTTAATGTTTATGAAAAGCAGCTAAAGGCAACTGACTGATATCCTAAGCAAAAAAAGTATAACGCTGAATTTGAGGTCTTGGCAGATCATTTCTTGCAAAGTTTAGGGGAGTTGGATTTACCATACTTTAGCTCACAGCCCCCACTATAAGGTTCTGATGGTTCCAGATGCCTGCTGAATCCTGGGAAGGGCCTTTTGGTATCTTTAGCTCATTCCTGAAACTTCTCTTCCTTTTACAGAAGTGCTCAGCAAAGCAACAGGTCATGTAAATTAATGTGTTCTACAGATGCCAATGCCACCAGGCTGGAAGGTATTATGGAATAAGAAAGAAAATAAAAGAAAAGAGGGAATCACAGGGACTCACATTCACTGTGTTCCTATTCTGTGTGTTAGATCTGAATGAAGTCTTTCATAATTACAGAAAACTCTTCATTTTGTTTGAATTTCATTAAGAAGGAACTGGTTTAAGCCAAACTGATTCATATACTTTCAACCAATAAAGAGACCTTCTCCAATAAAACTATTTTCCCAAACTTTGTGAACAATCATGGATTTGCTATACTAAATTAATAGTTTTCTATGTAATTTATGTGCTAATTTCAATTTCAATTTCACTGTCAATCCCATCTGTTATTGCTTCAGTCCTGAATTAATGAGGCAGATTAGAGCTGGAAAATGTCAAATCATCTGAGGGTGTCATTCTTTTCTAAGGTCATATAAAATGAAAGAGTACTTTTGTCATAATTCAACAATCCATCCCATTTTATAGAGTCATAACACATTAGAGCTGGAAGGTTTGTAAAATATCATCATATTCAGATTTATAGGTAAGAAAACTGAGGTCCAAAGAAGCAAAGTGATTCATCCAAGTTTTTGTAGCCATTGTTCCTTGCTCATTGTTTCTAGCTTTACAAAAAAGGTCTAGATGTAACCTTTAAGTAATCTGAATGCTACATCCTCCTACTCTTCCAGGCAGATTTAGGAACTCCCTGCCTTTCAAATACTTATGCAAGAGTAAGGAAGAACTTGAGTTGCTTCACTTCTTCTTCCTTTTTTTAGAGTTTTTATTTAAATTCTGGCTAGTTAATTAACATAGAGTGGCATATTAGTTTCAGGTGTAGAATTTAGTGATTCATCACTTACATACAATACCTGGTGCTCATCACAAAAAGTGCCTTCCTTAATACTTGTCACCCATTTAATCCATCCCTCTGCCCACCTCCCCTCCAGTAACCATCAGTTTGCTCTCTATAGTTAAGAATCTACTTCTTGGTTTGCCTCTTAAATTTGTTTTGCTTCTTAAATTCCACATATGGGTGAAATCATATGGTATTTGTCTTCTCTGACTAACTTATTTTGCTTAGCATTATACTCTCTAGCTCCATTCATGTTGTTGCAAATGGCAAGATTTCATTCTTTTTTATGCCTGAGTAATATTCCAGTGTGTGTGTGTGTATGTGTGTATGTATGCATTTGTGTATACATATGTATATAAATATGTATATATACACACATATGTACCACATCTTCTTTATCCATTCATCAGTTGATGGACACTTGGGCTCTTTCCATAATTTGGCTATTGTTGATTCACTGCCTCTTTTTAACACTTACAAATTCCATTTACTCAGGAATTGTTATGTGTCAGTCACTGTGTTAATATTCTTACATGCACTAGCATATTTAAACTCCAAACAGACAAGAAAAATGAGACTTTGAGGGTTCAGATTTTGGGCAAGTAGAATAGTTATTAAGGTGGAAAGGCAGAGTTCAGAGGCTTGGGGATTGTGCTCATAGCCACTATGCTATGTTGCCTCCTGTGGGTTTGAACATTTCTACTATGCTGACCTATTAGAAGCTTCAGCACTCACTTCTGAGCTCATAGTTCCATCGTTCTCCAGTACCTTTGTTCTATTAAAGAGGTTCCTGCCAACACGGCTCTGAGCCAGAATTCCCTCTGGAGGTCTAAGAGGTAAAATTCATTGTCTCTTTGATTGATTATGAATTCTTGCCTACAAATTTGTCTCACTCTGCAGCAAAAATTCTGACTTGGCATTTTTTTGCCTCTCTGCCTTTGCAAACTCCACAGCCTGAAGGATGGCATCCTGCTGCTCTGACTAGGCCCTGGTTGGGAATATTCATTTATCGAAAATTCAACAGGCAAAGGCAAAGGAAACCTTATAAGGAAGTGGGAATCAAGATGGACAAGAGTCAAGTCATTAGCACTGAGCAGTTTGGACAGGATTCTCCAGGTGAGGGTAAACAGCTGAAGATCTGAAAACAGGTGAGTGATAGGCCCAAGTTTCTGGGATTGTCAGAGGCGGACAGGTCTCTCTAGAAATATGAAGAATATTTGGAAGACGATGAGGAGGAATGGCCTCTCTCCTGCTTTGTCTCTCTGAGTCATTCACACTCCTCAGAGTAGAATTCAAGTTCATTTTCTGGGCTAAAATCCCCTCTACTAGAGGGTGTATAGTGATCTTTCCCTGCTCTGAACTCCTCAAGCCCTAAGAGCCCATGTGACTAATTAACAATATGCTGTAATGTGGCAACCTATGCACATTTTACAACCTGTCTTGTAGAGGAGATATTTACATGTAAAAAATATTTATATAATACAAATGTGTGTAATATAAAGTAGTTTGATGAATATATATGTATATTTATATTTGATATATATACTCATGTAACACCATAATCAAGATAAAGAATATTTCCATGACCTCCAAAAGTCCTGTCATGCCCCCTTGCAACCAATCTCTCTTCACCCTGGCCATAAGTCATAACTAATCTTATTTCTGAATGTTGTCTCTTTCACAAAGTCATATAGATGGAATCATATAGTATGAAGTCTTTTGTGTCTGGATTCTTTGATTCATCCTAATTCTTTTGAGATTCATCCATAATGAATTCTCTATAATTCCTTTGTATTACTTGTAATATTTCATTGTGTAAATGAACCATACTTTAAAAATCCATTCACCAATTGATAGACATCTGAGTTCTCTATTTTTGTTTTTTATTATGATTTATTACAAATAAAGCTGCCATAAACATTTACATACAGGGCTTTGTGTGGATATATGTTTTCATTTATTTTAGATAAATACTTAGAAGTGGGATTCCTAGATGGTGTGGTATGCAGTGTTTAACTATTAGAAACTGCCAGGTGTTTTCCAAGCAGTTGTACCCTCCCATAATCTCACCAGCACTTTATAAGAGTTCTAGTTACTCTATATCCTTGTTGGCATTTGGTAATGTTAACCTGCTTAATTTGAACCAATCTAGTAAAATGTGAAGTAATAACCCCCTTTAGTTTTAATTTATATTTATTTAATTCCTAATGATATTGAGAACTTTTCATATGGCTACTGATATTTTGTCTTCTGTGAAGCCAAATCTTTCACACATTTTAATTGCATTATCTTCATATTATTGTGTTGGCCCATATAATATACACATAATATTAAATATATAATTGCAAGTATTTTCTCCCAGGTTAGTCACTTGCCTTTTAACTTCCCTTCAATAACTTTCAAAGAGCATAAGTTTTAATTTTGATGAAGTCCAATTTATCTTTTTTCTTTAGTAGTTCATGCTATTGGTTCTAAAAAATGTTTGCCTAATCTAAGGTCACAGAGATTTTCTCCTGTGTTTTCTTCAAGAAATTTTATAGTTTTAGTTCTTACATTGAGGTCTATGATACATTTTGAATTGATTTTCATGTATGGTGTCAGGCAACAGGAGGGATTCATAATTTTAATGTATAAATAAATGTCCTATTAATCCAGTACCATGTACTAGAAAGACCACTTTTTTCTCAATTGAATTATCTTGGAATCTCTGTCCCAAATAAGTTGACCACATATTTCTTCTCTATTATTAGACCATATATTCTCTATTTCTCTACTTCTTACTCTGTTACATTGATCTATATGTCTCTCCTATGCCAATATTCCCTTATTTTTTTTTTTGGCTTGGATTTTGTTGTTGTTGTTGTTGTTTTGGTTTGATTTTTACTATGTTCCTGTGCAGAAAATAGCTAATATACCAGGTTTGACACTGCTCTCCTTAGAAAAACATGCTGCTGGAGTAACTGGGTGGTTCAGTCAGTTAAGCATCTGCCTTCTGCTCAGGTCATCATCTCAGGGCCTTGGGATCAAGCCCCACATGATGCTCCCTGCACAGGGAGCCTGCGTCTCCCTCTCTTTCTGCCACTCCTCCTATTTGTATGCTCTCTCTCTGTCAAATAAATAAATAGAATCTTAAAAAAAGAAAAAGAAAAAGAAAAGAAAGAAAAACTTGCTGCAAGGCTGGCCTTTGGCTAGCATCTAGGAACTTGGAATTCAAGAGTGTTTCCACCATTCCTTACACAAAGAATGATTCTCCATAACTAAACTTCAAAAGCAGTAAAGTTAGGATGAACACCTGATTTCCTTCTGAAGTCTAGAATTTTGGTAGGTGCTAGGCAGATGGTCCCTACTTCACTAATCCCCAGTGAAAATCTTGGGCACTGAGTTTCTAATGAACTTCCCTGGTAGAGATTTTCCCACATGTTGTCACAATTCATTACTGGAGGAAGTTAGCACGTCCTGGGTGATTTCACAAGAGTGAACTCTTGGAAGCTTAATCCTGGTTTCCTCTTGAATTTGTCTTCTGTGCCTTTTCCTTTTGCAAATTTTCTTTAGTATTTCCTTCCTGTAATAAACCACTGCTGTTATGACTATACATGGTGTTCTGTGGATCTTCCTAACAAAACACTAAATTTGGGGACTCCTGCCACAGTGTCTCTTATCTCCCTTTCTAGAATATGGTTTCTTTCTAGGACAGAGACCATAGCTTAATTCTCTTTAAATCTGCCTACGCTGTCTTATATACAGTAGATATCTAATAGATGTTTATTGTCTGAAATAAAGGACCTAGAGAGATACAAACTAGACAGTTTCATCAGATCCTTACTTAGAAAGAAAAATTAAATCTAGAGAAGTATATTTATGAACTTATAGAGGGAACCATTACATATTACTGCTTTGTAATTATCTAGGAAAAAACTTTGCCTTTGCTTTGTATGCAGAGTAGATTTCCCCAAGAGTTGAGGAGGGAGCACAGCAGTAAGCTAAGCTTCTACCTCACCTCATGATGGACCCACAAAAGAAGTTACCAGTCATGGAGGTGCTGTCCAATAATTTCTGCCTGGCAGTTTGGAAATGTGCCCATCTTCCAGGCTATAAATACATTTTGAAAATAAATGGCACTGATCTCCTCCTAGGCTCACTCTAAGTTTTTTCCATTTTGCCCCATCAATTAGCACTCGAACTCACCCAAAGTAATTACATTTTAAGAAACGGGGTTTCTAAAAGTTGGTGCAAAGAGCAGGATAGACATTTTGCCCAGTTTGCAAAACCATAACCCTGAGATACCCAATTAGAAAATGGAGGTGTCCTGTTGAGACAAAGTCAGTGGACTTAGAGAAGACACTCCACTGTTAACCTCATCTCAAGGCTATCTTAATAAGATTTCTGACAGTAATACACAAATAAGGAAAACGCAAAAGAAAAACATCCTGTGGATTACACAGTTAACGGAAACATGTACTGAATCAAGGAATAAACAAGTCATGCTATATTTGGAACTCATCAGATATTATTAATCATTCGTTAAGAATTATATGTATCAGGAAAGTCCAAAATATTCTCTCCTGCGTAGTCTTTCCTTCCTTTTTCTTTCCCTATTGGTCTTTACAAAAATTTAAGTTATCTACATTCACTGAGATATCCCTGTGGCATGATCTAGAAACCTACATGTATTCTTCACAAATCATTACAAACTTCGATCTTCTAAGCAAGGAAGCTTCATTTGCCACAAATAAACAAACAAATCCCAGAAGATTAGAGGTCAGTGTAGAAATCAAAAAAGCTGAACAAGGTTGCAATACATTTTATTTATTTATTTTTTTAAAGATTTATTTATTTATTTATTAAAGACAGAGACTGAGAATGAGAGGGGAGAAGTTCAGAGGGAGAAGCAGACTTTCCCGCAGAGCCGGGAGTCCGATATGGGACTCGATCCTGGGACTCCGGGATCATGACCTGAGCCGAAGGCAGTCGCTTAACCAACTGAGCCACCCAGGCGCCCGCAATACATTTTAAACACAGGATGAAAAATTCTTTCAAATTTATATATCTCACAGAACTAGTAAAATTTTAGAAAACAAATTTGTTTTAATTTAAAGATTTGTAGCCATAATTAATCCATGATGTAAGACAAAAATAAAGTTTTAAAAACATATAGAATATGCAAAAGAGGGGTGCCCGGGTGGCTCAGTGGATTAAATAAAGCCTCTTCCTTTGGCTCAGGTCATGGTCTCAGAGTCCTGGGATCGAGCCCCGCATCGGGCTCTCTGCTCAGCGGGGAGCCTGCTAACCCCTCTCTCTCTCTGCCTGCCTCTCTGCCTGCTTGTGATCTCTCTCTCTGTCAAGTAAGTAAGTAAATAAATAAATAGATCTTAAAAAAAAAGAATATACAAAAGAAATTTCCATCTATTGACATTATCAATTCGACAAATATGGAAAAAAACTTCTTAAGAGCAAATACTGATTTTAAGATGGAAATAATAAATTTGGCTCACACACTATTTTTAAGTTAAATGCAAGCAAACTTCATGTTCCAGATCTGTTGCACCAACTGGCACAGGGTTTAGTTAAAGAATAGCTTTGTGTCTGAGTAGAAGTACTACTCAAGGTTTTCTTGGAAGCAGTGTTTAGCATCTCCCTTATATTCCAAATAACTACAGATGTTATTATTCACATTTAAACTGGCAAATGTTTTATATCCTGCAGGATTTCATGAAATGCTTGGATTTCCTTCTTTCTTTCTTTCTTTTTTCTCTTCTTTCTTTTTTAAAAGAAATTTGTGCATTAGGGAAGCATGGCTACATTAAAAACAATTGGAATTCAGCTAATTCTTTTACTATTCATAACTAAAAATTAATGTAAGTTTACACAGATATATACAATTGGCTCTAAGCTACAGAATATTTTTACAGAAATGCTGGCAAAGATGTATATAAAATTCATATTTTCATAAAGAGAAAATTCCTTTTAGCACATAGCTAATAATCAATATCCTAGAAACATGAATAAAATCGAAACTACATTTTTTAAAGCCATGCTATTTTAAGGTTTCCCTTTATTAAATTCTTTCATCGCACAGATAAGGCAGCACCTTGAAAAATTAAATCATCAATAATACTGTCTGCACAAAATAGTTCTCCTGAAACCTACTGAATTTATTCCTTTAGTGTCAGCTTTTCCTTCTCTACAAACTACTCAGCTATAAATCCAGTGTATTGAGGACTTGAGTTGTAAAATGCTAAGAGTCTTTTTTACTTTTCAAATAAATAAAATTATAATCACCTCATCTACGCATTTAAAAATTCAGCATACGGTTTCTGAATCTATGTTTAGAGCATTCTGCCTTCCCATTTGTAGATCCCATAAACAAGATACACAAGGGCTGGGCAGCATTTCTCAGTATCTTGGATCCCTGAGCTCAGGACTCCCACCAATTTAGGTCAAATGCCACTAGACTCTAGCAAGTCTGTGTACAACTGCCCTGCTGAAAGGATTAAAATTCCAGCAAGAAGAAGACTGTACTCATTTTAGTTTTAAATATTCTCTTTCTCCCACCCTGCTTTATTTGAATGAGCTGAGTCACACAGGACTGTATCATGGACATGAAATTGTTTTTTTGGTGGATTATTCTCCACCTTAGGAAGCGCAGAGAAAAAATATGGCAGAAGGGAAGGACAATAATCTGTTAACGAAGACAGACCAAGAAAGCGTTTCTGTATAATTGAGAAGCAGTTTCTTCACTGCAGAGTTCAGAGTGGTCTCAAAGGAAAGGTGACTGGCTTCCTCCTAGACTGGAGCATCTTGATCAGCTTGAGGTATTCAAAAAAGGAACTCAGCTGGTGGTTATTGTCGATGTGGATTTTAAGTGAGTTAGCAATGTGAAGTTTTATTAGCAAGTGTTGGGTTATTAGTTGCTTTTTTTTGGCTTTATTTATCAAAATAAAAATAGTTTTACCTTTTCTGATTATTAAAGTAATCCATGCTTCTTACAAAAATTCAATTTAAGCAAAAAAAAAATCCATTTTATTATTATTAGTAACAGAAGCACTATATTTGTTTCATTTTTTTATGCATGGGCACATGTATTTAGAAAAAATTGGACAGAAGTGTACATATAGCTTTTTAAACTAATAATTTTTCATTAAACATAGTAACACATTATGGCCTTCTTGCTACATCAAATATATATACCATGATTTTCAAATTTGCATGAGCATACCATAATTTATTTATTCAATCTCCATCTCCCAGTGATGTGCATTTATTATTTACAATATTTAAGTAAACAGTGCTGCAATGAACATTCTGGTGTAATTTACTTTGCATATTAATCCTGTTATTTCTTTAGAAGTAATTTTTAGGAGTGGGAGTCTTGGGTCAAACGGTATGCACATTTTCAAGCTTTTGATAAACATTGCCAAATACTTCAGAGAAGTTGCAACAATTTTTATTCCCACCCACAGTATAGCTGGGAATGGTGTTAATTTTTTTTACTTTTTTAATTCAGTGGTAATTTAGTAAGGAAAATTCAAATTTAATTTTTGCTTTAATTTGGATTTCTTTAGTTATTATTGAGATTGGCTATCATTTCTTGTTATTTCTTCTTTTATTGATTATTCATGTCCTTTGCCTATTTTCCCCTTTTGGTTGTTCATTCTCTAATTAATTTGTTAGAGTGCTATTTGTCAATGTTAGTTCTTTGTGTGTCATATATGTCATGACTATCTTTCCCAGTTTGTCCTTTGTCTTTGACCTGGACTTCTTTTAAATACTATTTTGTAAGTTTCTTGTAAATCACTTCTGAATGAGGTGATAGATGGCTGGATATGCACAAAGACACTGAATTAGTAAATACCAGAATAGTAATTTGAATCCAGGTCTATCTTTTTGCAATCCTCATGCCTTTATACTTTATGCTCCCTCAAGTTTTGATTGTCCTGAATTTGGACTACTGGTACATGTTTCCATCATATACAAAAATAGTAATTAAAAATGTGGCCCTCTTACTATTGAAGGATGATATTATTCTCCTTCATACTTCTTTGGAATTCTACAACTTGATAAATAATGTAATTTCTGTGCACATTCCACAAGATCAAAACAACATTGGCTGGAGTCAAGTTACTTCCATCATTGTGCAGTGGTAGTCTGTGCACAGCAGCACGGGGCCTGTAAGAACAGCTGGGGGAAGGTACAATTCCCAGCTTCAGGGATCTCTCAATCCAGTTAACGTATCTGTGGATCTACCTATAGGCACAGCCTTAGTTTTCACAGACACAGAAATTAATTCTCAGAACTTGGCAATTGCTCCCATTCAGCAATTATTTCCATAAAACTTCTTTTTTGTGATGATAGTAAACTGAAATTTACTATATATATGTCAGACATTCTTCTAAATGTTTTCTGTTTGTTACTCATCTTATCTTCACAACAACTCTAAGTTGCAGGGTTATTATGATCCTCCTTTTATAGACAAGGATACTTTGAAGCACAGGCAGGTTAGGTAACTTGCCCAGGATTGCAGTTTATAAGTGGACTCAGGTTGTAAGGGACTGGGGTTGTTTGTTTACCGCTAGTTTGGGCTGCCTCCCAGCACAGTGTACCTGCACAGCAAGAAGTGCTGATAGTAGAATTGAATACATAGACATATCAAACCTCACCATATGGTGGGAGGGACACTCAAATGCCAAACAAGCCCCTATCCCCAAGCTCACTGCAGAGAAATAATCCATTCAGCCTAGATTTTAGAAGTTACAGAAGTCAGAAAAATCTCATCTAGAGAGGAGGTACCAAAGGAAATTAATGGGGAAATGTGGCCTATATACCCAAAGTGCAACTTTTTAATGCTGACAACTCAATACATGAAAATAAAATTTACAAGTATAATTTCTTTCCAAGTCTTCCAGCCTCCCAGGACTACAATTTCCTTTAATTCCCCAAAGAAAATGGTTTAAGCCCTTATAACACTTGCTATCGAAAGGCTAGTACTTCAACATTTTTAAAAGAACTTCTGAGGAGCTTCTATTCTCCTGACTCATCTCCCATGACGGCTGTCCTTCCACTGGCCTTTCCCAAAGAACCCCTACACAACTACTGTACATCTTTTACTGAGGGCTGAATATAACTGAGGGAAAAGATAGGAAACTTTAAATTTTAGACATCATGGTCCTAATATTCCATAGCCACCACAGCCTGGAATTTCACATGGGCCATCTGTCTTCTTAGGTTCCAACTTCTGCCAAAGTGCAGGTCTTTTCCTTCCTTTGCTCAAGAACCCATTCAATCAATGCTATCAGCATCAGCCAAGTGTCAAGAATAACTATCTACATCAGTTAATTTGCAGTAAGAAATGACTGCTAAAATTGTCATACTTCCAATGAGTATTTTTCATTTTAGAATAATATTGAAATACTTCAAACACATTTCAATGTGGTAGATTTTCAAATTGGAACAGAAATTGAAAAAAAAAAATCAAGAATGTAGAAGGAGATATTTTCCAGAAAGGTGGAGGAAGAGGAGAGTAGAATAGAGAAAATGAATGAGTCCTGAATGCCTGGGATTCTGTCCCTGGAATAACATTGATACATACTAAAAACATCCAGTATTTGTTTGTTTGTTTTACTTTGATTCCCTTTGGAGAGACAGCAACTCTTTGGACAGAAGAGATGGTTGTCTTAGAATGTGATTCTTATTTAAATGTTTTAGAAACACATCCACTGCTTAAGTTAGAAACATGTCCATTGACTGGCAATGGCAAAAGCTAAAATATCTTTACGTATTTGTTTCAATGTAACATTGAATAATGATTGTCATTTCCCGCCTACTTCCCTGTATTCATGGTATACAACATCCCTGCATATAACATAAGCATGTGCGGTAAAAATAACAGAGTCCTGGATTATAAATCAAGAATCCCGCATTTGTTCTGGATGTGTCCATAATTAAGAAGGTACAAAGTAAAAGAGATAATACTAGATGGTTTCCAAGGTTCTTTTGGCTTGACAGTCACTTACTACTTGATCAATCTCTTTAACAGCCAAACTATGACCAAGGTGAATGGAGAGATCTTCACTTTTAAATTGGCTTACTCCTTCCTCTAGTTGCAGGAATGTTGTCAGGTGAAAACCACGCTAGAATGGCCTTTTGCCAAAGCAAAGTGACGCTCCCTGGGGTGTCTTAATTCTAAAGACTGGCCAATGTCAAGTTATAAACTCTGACCTTACGTCAATTCAAGACAATCCTAAAGGTCTAGCTTAGCTCCAAAGCTTGTAGTGGGAAGAGCCTTTCTTTCAATTGTGTCCTAGTTTAACTTCCGCCAAATCCTGTTGTCTCCTCACTTCTTCACAATACCTTCACTGTATCACAGTGTTTGTAGGAAGGATACCAGGATCTTGAGAAGTTCACTGTTGTAGGAGATGTGTTATACAATTAGGTTCCATGATAGCAACATGGATTATAGCAGGAATTTCTATTGCTGCTTCTTGAGAATCTTTAAAAATTATTGATGCCTGGCTTCCACCCCAGACAGTGTGATTTAATTGGTATAGTTTAAAATGAGGCATCAGCAGTTTTAAAAGCTTACTAGGTGATTCTAACGCACAGCGGAATTTGGGAGCCACTGTATTATAGGATATTAAAAAATAGAGGCCAAGGGCCGGTGCATGACCATCAGAACGAAGATGAGTACAATTATCATAATCAGCAGCAAGGATAGAGTAGTAGCCAAGAAGGACTGAACCAGACAGAGCGATGGATATGGTTAGTAGAACAAGGCATTCCTAGGGGCAAGACGCATGTACAGTCAACAAGGGTACTACTTGAACACTCAAAAGAAATTAAGTATTGATAAGCAAGAAACTAAGGGCAGTCAGCCTGATAAAGAGCCATGATTCCTCACCCAGTTTTTGAATATGAACCAGTTTTCAGACCTAGAACACACTGACTGAGGGAAGGGCTAAGGCCCTAAGCAGAATATACCTGAATCACCATGGCATCCCCAATCCTTCCTCAAGGGACCTATGGCTATTTATTTTGGTAAGCATTCTCTCAGCATTCCAAGGACCATTGGATAGATACTCTTAGCTGACTTTGATACCTAGAGACCAGAAATATCAAATGGCCCTCTTATGAAAATGGGGGCATATGGGAACTAAATAATAAGTAGAGTCCTGAATTAATTCCAATTCACAGCAGTTTACTGAGTCCACTGATCTCACTCCCATCCTCAGTGGTCATTTCTCAGTTCCCTAAATGCATAAAAATGAACTTGACAGGTGGCATTAACCTCACATTACATTTATTTATTTGTTTGTTTGTTTACTTTTTGATCTGAAGGATTCAGATCTATTGTCATGGAGAAGTCAAGGTAAGACCTCAGAAACTACCTTCCTCTCACCCCAGTCATTAAAGTACACACGTGCATGTACACACACACACACACACACACACACACACACATATAATTTAGTGACATCTTTTAGGAACCTAAAGAAAGCAAGGGGAGTGGTCCCCATAACATCTTCATTTAACTTGCCAGTGTGGTCCCTAAAAAAATGATATTGGAGGCCTGTCAGAAACTCATTTAGGTAGAATTCTCAATTACAGTTGCTGAACTATAAGTGGTATCTTAATTAAAGCAGATTAACACAATCTCAGAAACATGGTATATAGACATTGATCTGAGAAATATACTATTCCCATCTCTATCAAGAAGGAAGACCAGAAACAATATGTATTCACAACATTTGCAATCTTGTCCCAGGTCTCTATTAGTTCTCCCATTCTCTATCATAATATAATCTCAAGTGATCTAAATCACCTGGACATTCCACAGACTATCACACTGGTCTACTATATTCATGAGATCATGTCCATTGCACTAGAAGCACAAGAAGTGACAAACATATTGAAGGCTTTGGTAAAACATAAGTGCTACAAAAAGCAGAACACAAATCCTACAAAGACTCATGGGCCCAGAATATCAGAAAAGTATTTTAGGTACAGTGGTCTGGATCATGTTAGTATACCCAATCCAAAATAAAATGCAAAATATCTCATCTCATTCCTTCCATCATTAAGAAGGTAGCACTGTATCTGGTATCGCTTTGAGTTCTGAAGGCAGAATATTCCATACTTGAGAACCCTTTCCCTGTTTACTCGGTGGCATGGGACACTGAAATCTTTCAGTGGAACACAGAGCAGGAAAGAGCCCTGTAATAAGTCCAGGCTACAGTGTAAACAATCTGGGACATACATTCCCACAGAACCCAAGACATGAGAGTTATTTACGGTGTAAAAAACACCATATTTATGACAAGCCCTGGGGGGACAATCATGAGTATTTTCCTAGAGTCCAGAGTAAAGTCATGCCATCTACAGAACGGAACAGAATTGTACACCATACAAAGAACAGCTCTGGGACGTTACCAGACCTAAAATGGAAAAGTGACCATTTGGCCAGAACTGTCAAGCATGATCTGGGTTCCATCAGACTCAGTAAATCATAAAGTCTGATGAGCCCAGCAATAATTCATCATTAAAATGGAAAATATTTATCTGGGATTGACACAGGCATGACTAGAAGATAAAAGTAAATTATAGGAGCAAATTATACTTAGATTCCCATGTAACCTGCCTCTGATTCCTGTCCTTCAGCTCACACCTGTGACTGTGTAAGGGATTCCTTATGACTAATTGATGGAAGAAATAAAAAAAGCTAAGCTTGATTAATAAATGGGTTGTCTCAGTATCTAGGTACAAGGTGGGAAAAGACTGCTCAGGGGTGGTTCTGAATGACAGCAGGGAGAGAAAGGCGTTTCACTGACATAGCCTTGGGTAGGAGAAGCCTCTGACCATCCACTTAGTTTGGGAAAACACTGGCCTCAGAAATGTATGGGCATTTCATGCTTCTTCTCCATCCTACTTTGAAAGTAAATAAACAAGTATAGAAGCTATATCCTAAGAAGAGCATGGTGATCAGGTCAGACCCCTAAGATATGACAACTCGGAACGTTCCACCAAACAAGACACCTGGGCAGCAGGGGTGTGGCCTAAGAAACAATTAGAAAATCTAAAAATAGGCAATAATGTTGAGTGTCAGTTACTGTCCCAAGATCAGCTACTGTGACAGGCACTCTGTTTTCTCTCACTAAACTTCTCCTTATATAAAATAGTGGAGGGACTATTCTTGGATAGGGAGAAATGATCATGTAACGCAAGTGGACCCCAGCAGCACAGGGATGGACTAAGCAGACACCAAGTTGCCTTATCCTGATCCCCTCTATAAAGTCCAAGGAACATTTCTCTGGCTGTTAGGGGTGCTGCCTGCTGAGGGCTCACAGCTGAATCTCTTCCCCGTTTATGCCCCTCACTAGGAGCCTCTTGCATCATTTCAGAACAACTCCGAAGGACTGTCTCAGTCCAGCACTCCCTGAGGGATTAGCCTGAAGCCTTTGCACAACTACATCACAGTTCAACTCCCTCTGCCTAATCCTATGACCCTCACGTCCCCATAGGTGCTATTGCTTTGAGTTCTCTTCAGTAAGATTTCTGCATGCCTATCTCCATCACAAAGTTGTTTTCTGAAGAATCTGTACACTTTAGGGGAGTACAGTACCAAACTGAAAAACAAAATACGGAACAAATTGAGTTTAATAGGGAAGGGGAGAGAAACTGAAACCTTGTTTCAATCATGGCTCTTATCTAAAGCACTATCCAGATTATGAAACTTCTTCCCTACCATCACATTTTTCCATAAGGCTTTTCTTCATGTCCTTAGGGCTAGAATTACCCCAGGAGTTAACTTTAGAGTCAGGTTTCTACAGGTGTATAAGTGTGCTTCCTTCCTTCTTCTAAGAAACAATTTTTTTAAAAAAATCACACCTAGGATAATAAGCCCATACAAACCAGTATGTGATTTGATACTTGGTAACAAATCACAACTCAGTTTCTTGGGAGTTATAGGTTAGCTGGATTCTATATGTAAAGGATTGTTACATTGAGAGATTCAAAGACAGACTTAAACACAGGTTAAAATATCTCCAATGTGGAAAATAAAATAAAGTATCTCCAGTATGTATTTCAATGAATTTCTCTACTGGATCCCATTAAACCTTTCTCATTAATATCCTATATAGCTGTGTTACAGAGAGTCTAAACTTGTATTTGCTCAAGAGTAATTCTGAAAGATTGAGTGTGGAGTAAATATTCCCTTTTGAGGTAGTGAGTGGAGTTCAAAGAGGAAGGCGATTGAAAGGAGGATTACTAGAGTTTGAGGATGGTAAGGTGAGGGGATAAAAGGGAATAGTTTAAAAGGCTCTGCTAGTGAGCACGGTTTCATGCAACCAAGAGAAAAAGGAGGTTAAATGGATTAAGGTGCAGTTCACAGGTTCGATCACACCCCACTGTGAAACCAGGTATTTCTAACATATAATTACTCTTGAATTCTCTTTTCTGAGAACCACAGCTTGAGAATGCATGCAAGTGGAAAAGCCATCAATGGGCTGCAACCAGATCACTGGGAACTTAAGTAACTACTGGCTGTTTAAATAACTGCTACTCAGCCCCAACTGTTTCCAGGAAACTGTGCTGTCTGGCCCTATGAAATGGACTCTTTTTTCCAGCCCGAAAAGTGAAGGTCAACCAGCCCTCTGAGTCTGATCATTACCCCACTATTTTACCTCTCTTTCTGCTCCGCCTTTAATCCAAGTACATGAGGAAGGAAAGCTCCTGGATCCCTTCCACCTGGAGACCTCCATGCCATCTGCTGGTGCTAAATGGGAAATGGGGCAGTATTGGGTTGGTGCTTATAAGCCACTTGCCAATCTTGGCCAATAGAAGATTGCATAAACCAAGTCTTCCCTAGATTAAGGCAGGCTCAGCAAACATAGAATATGACTGATAACCTATACCTATACTAACCTATACTGATAACCAGGCAGTTTCTCACAGAGCGCTTCCACAGAGATTCCATTTAATCAGTCATAAGATATTTCAGCCACTGAGTGAGGTGTGAGGTTTATAAAGAAAAAGCACAGAACCTGCATTCAAAGGGTGGTTGAGGAACACAACAGGAGAGACAGCAGCATATTACGGGGCTAGGGTTCTGGAATGAGGCAGACCAGGTTCAATTTCCTGCTCCATCATTTGCTTGCTATAGAACCTTCATCAAATTCCTTAACTGTTTGGATCCTCAGTTTCCAAAATCCGTTAAATGGAGATAACAGTCCCCTGAATTTTTAAAGAACTAAATAGAACAAAATTAGCTCTTTAGCTTAGCACTGTGCTTGGAAGATCAAAAATCCCGACAAATGTCAGCTACTTTTTAATTATTCAGGATAGGGGTAGATAGGTACTGACTGACACTAACATTTTGTCAAATGTGCTAAAAATGTCCAACACCAAAGTCATCCGTGTTAAAGCTGTGGGATATTGTCATGACTCAGACTCATTCTCCACAGTCTAATATTACTTATTTGTATGTTCCCACTCTTGTCAATGGTTGACATTTCATAAGTCCAAAACAGCAGAGACTAAGAAAGCATCCACATGCCCTGCACCCATCCTGGAGAGCAGCAAGTCCTGTGTGCCTTCATGTGAGTGGTATGAGTTCAGCAGGAATGGTCGAGTCAAAGGGTAGAGGTCCGACATGTGAGCAGAACAAGTGTCCTCACCTTGGGTTAATTTCAATCTTACTCTAATCTGTGAACTGGATTTATATTAAAAGGAAAACAAATAAATATATTAACCATCTAAGAAATAAAAATTTAATTTTAACAGTTACCTTCTTTGGGTACATTCTGTTTTAACTTAAAGTAGTAACACTTGGGGTTTATATGGTAAGAGAACTTCTCTTCACACTCTTAAAATAACATTACATGGCCATTGCTTCCTTTACCTACAACCTACCTATGTTTACAAGCCCTAATATTTCTAAAGTGCCACATGTAAAGAAATTATCAAGTGTATTTATTTTTGAAAATGTTGAAGACTGTCAGAGATAATAGAACAATGCAGGAAATACAGTTCTAATATGTTAGTGGTCAGTCAATGAATATTTTAATAGTTGTTCACAGGGTACATGATGCTTATATTAGATAAAAATTTGACAAAGATGCATTGCAATAGAAGACACTTAGTTCAATTCAGATAACATACTCCACGAGGAATCAATTACTATAAAGGATAATTTTCCCCTGGAAACTTCAAATGTGTAGGAGGTTTTTTTTTTTTTTTTTTGATTCAGGTCTAGATTTATAATTTAAATTATAATTCTCTTAACAATAATGGGAATGCTTTTCTTTAAGGCTTCAAAGCATTTACTAGAAAACGATATGATTTAGCAATTGCTTCAGACATTCAACCAAGATGAATTCCTTGAAAAGAGCCCCGTGTCCGGACCATAACCTTTAAGAGATGAGAGGAATAATCTGAACCTGTAACAGCACCGACCGCTGTGCTCAAAAGTATAAATATTCCTGTCTTTGACTGGCATTTAGCATTATAAAAGAAGAATGATGTCCTCTATTACAGCAAGGAAAGAATCATCAATTCAGTTTACTTGAAGATTTTCTAGGTCCTTGCGTCAATCATTTCATAAAATTATTGATTAAAGGAAATAGAAAAGTAGTGAAATGGCATAAATAATAGAAAAACATTGAAAACCTGCACACACTCAGTGTTCTGAGCTTATGATGCAGATCTCAATTCAAATTTAACCTTCAAACACAAATGTCAGGGAATGTGCCATCATTTTACTGAGCATCAGTCAAGGTCAATCAATTACTTCTGTCTACTTAATATACAATTAGACATCCATTATAGAAGATACGAAAACCTAGGATTCAGATACTGGTTTCTCTTTATTTGATTGTTAAATTTATATCAATATTAAAAGGAGAACATCTTATAAGTGTGCAACTTGAAGAAGTAAAATATCATAAAGTGAACAAAGTGGATATATCAGATATAGAACATCATTAGCACCTAGAAGCCTTCTATCTGCCCCCTTTGAGTCAGTAATTTCTCCTCCTTCTTCAAAGATCATAGAGATAACCCACAGATTAATTTTGCCACTCTGGGAACCTTACACAAACTGAATCATATAGTATAGATGACTCTGTGCCTGGCTTCTACTGTTCAACAGTATAGTTTATAAAAAGCCTACATATATATCTATAATTCATTTATTTTCATTGCTGAAAACTAATCAACTTTATAAATGAAAAAATTTTAATCATATTACTATTGCTGGGCATTTGGATTGTTTACAGTTTGGGGATATTACACAAGTAATTTTGCTACAGATATTCTTGTACATGTTTTTGACACACTGTAGAAGACATTCCAAAAGTGCTGGTTCCCAGACTATGAACATATTTAACATTCACAAATGATGGCATTTGATGTCAAATGATGAAAAAAAATCTTCCCAAGTAGATTTATCAAATTACATTCCCATCGACAATAAACTAGAATTCTTACTGCTCCACCTGTTCAGGAACACTTGGTAAGATAAACCTGTTTAATGTTTAGACATTCTGGCCGGAATGTAGTTATAACATCATGGAGGTTTAAATTTGTGTGTCCCAGGGGCGCCTGGGTGGCTCGGTGGGTTAAAGCCCCTGCCTTCGGCTCAGGTCACGGTCTCAGGGTCCTGGGATCGAGTCCCGCATCCAGCTTTCTGCTCAGCGGGGAGCCTGCTTCCTCCTCTCTCTCTGCCTGCCTCTCTGCCTACTTCTGATCTCTCACTCTGTCAAATAAATAAATAAAATTTAAAAAAATTTTTTGTGTCCCAGATGACTAACGAAGTTGGGGTGTTTTACATTTGCTTATTGGCCATTTGTATGTCCCCTTTAGGATATTTGAGTTTCTTGCCCTTTTTATATTGGGTTGTCTATCTTCTTGATTTGAAGAAATTCTTTATATATTATGAAAAAGAACCCTTTTATAGATTATGCATATTCCAAATATCCTCTCCCTCTCCTTGACTTACCCTCTCACTTTTTTAATGATGCCTTTTGATAAGTAGAGGTTCCTAATTTTAATAAGCTGATAAAATAGCAATCTTCCCTTGATAGTTATTACCTTGGGTTCCCTTTTTTTTTTTTTACTCCAACAATGTGAAGATATCATCCTAAGTTATCTTTTATAAGATTTTATTTTTTTTTACCTTTGTTCATTATATCTACAATCTAATTAGAACTAACTTTGTTCATGGTTTGAGGTAATGGTGAAATTTTATTTTTTTATATGAATATCCAAATTATATTTATTGAGAATACTTTCCTATCTTCATTGCTATGCAGAGCCACTTCAGTCATGAACCAAGTGTTCATACATGCATAGGTGAATTTTCATTGTCTCAATTCTGTCCCTTTGGGTCTTTATCCTTGCATTAACAGTCCATTTGCTTAAATATTATAACTTTATAATAAATCTGAATATTTATTTATAAGTCCCTGTTTCTGGTCCTCTTCCTTAAGATTGTCTCTGCTGTTCTCAATTCTCTGTTTTACAGGTCAATTTCATAATTAATTTATCAATTTTCATGAAATGATTACACTTGAATTTTCATTTGGGTTTTGTTGAATTTGTAGACAGATTCGAGACAGAATTAACTATAAAAATATGATTATATGCCTTTATTTAGGTCATCTTTAATTTTTTTCCAATGATGTTTAAATTTACCTCTACAGACGTCTTAAAACTGTTAGGTTTAATGCAATTATACCCAAATTATTTTATATAGATTTAAACCTAGTGATTTAGGTTATTTAATTTAATTTTAATTTTTATTATTTCTAGCTTTATTGAGATACAATTTACAATTAGGTTTATGGTGTACGATATGATAATTTGATAAGAGAATATATTGTGAGATCATTACCACGATAAGATTAACACTTCTATATAATCTCATATAATTACTATTTTTGCATGTGTAGTGAGAACATTTAAGACCTATTTCCTTAGCGAATTTCGAGTATATAATATAGTATCGTTAACTATAGCCACCATGTTATATGTTAGATCCCCAGAACTCACTCATCTTGAAACTAAAAGTTTGTATTCTTTGGTCAACATCCTTTCCATACATCATATATATATATCCATTCATCAATTAATGGATATTTAGTTGTTTCCATGTCTTGGTTATTGTAAATAACGCTGCAATGAATGCAAAAGTGCAAATATCTCTTAGAAATAGTGATTTCATTTCCTTCAGATACATTCCCAGAAGTGAGGTTGCTGGATCATATGGTAACTCTATTTTTAACTTTTCGAGGGACCTCCATACTGCTTTCCCTAGTAGCTGTACCAATTTACATTCCTATGAACAATGTAAAAGAGTACTAATTTCTTCACATCCTCACCAACACTTGTTAACTTCTTGTCTTTCTGATAATAGCCATCCTACCAGGTGAGGTGATATCTCATTGTGGTTCTGATTTGCATTTCCTTGACAGTTAATAATACTGAATGTTTTTTTCATATATTTGTTGGCCATTTGTATGTCTTCTTGGAGAAATGGTCTATTCAAGAGTTTAGCCCATTTTTAAATTGGGTTATTAGAAGTGGTGTTTTGTTTTGTATTGGTGTCTGTGCTTTTGAAGGAGCAAACACCTATTCCGATCTTTACAGACTGGTTGCAGCAGGTAAAAACCCTTTCTTGTTCATTTACCAAGTCAATGAGATTACCAGAATGCAGTCATACAGGCTGGAGTCAATTAGGAGGCTGTTTGGGGGTTTGCAATGGGATCTGCAGTTGGTGGGCTTGTTACCAGGCATTCAGACAAGCGTGGATGCTGCCCAATAACCTGGTCGATGAGACCACTTCCAGTAACTTGTTCAGTGAGGTGGTGCTGGCACAAGGGTCCAAAGTTGGGTCCTTAGACAGGGAGCCTATTACCAGGTGTGCAGATGGGTGTGGCTCTAGCCAGATCGATCGGAAAGACCCTGTTTGATCACTGGAGGTGTTCTTAGGTAGGCATAACTGGCCCTGGACTGTGGCTGAGAGGACTTGGAACTTAGCCTCAGTACTGTATCAGGTTTGCAGCCAGGACTGAGGTCTGAAGACTTGGCTTTGGAGGCACAGATGGCACGTCTCCCTCTAGGTCCCTGGGCAGGCTGGACTGCTCCCTGACTGCAACTAGAGAGGCTGAAGCTGAGTACAGGACCCCTTTGGAATCTCTCAGGGCTCAGACAGGAGTGTCTCCTACCAGGTCCTTGTGCTACCAGGTCTCACTGTGGCCTGTGGGTGGGCTGCAGTTAAGTGTAGGATCCCGTTTTAGGATTTCTATGAATGCAGATAGGAGTGTCTCTGACTAGGACCCTGGATCCTTAGGACTGCTGGCAGACTGTGGCTATGAAGACTGGAGGCAAGTGCAGGGCCTTTTTAAGATCTCTGGGGGTATAGACAGGAGTATTTCCAGCCAGGTCCCTGGCACAATTGCTCATAGACTGTGGCTATAATGGGCTGGAGCCAAGTTATAGGACCCTTTCAGAATCTACAGTCTCAGTCTGTCAAGCTTACCTCTAGGTACACCTGGATTACAGCTGAGAAGGGCTGGAACAGGTTCACAGGCCACTTAAGGGTCCACAGCTAGAACTGAGGTCTGTATGCCTATTACATGATGCATGGGTGTGCATGACTCTTTCCAGGTTCCTAGACATACAGCATTGGTGACAGGACCAAGCAGGATGGTAGTCAAATCCACAGGATACAGAATTGTTTCCAGGTCTGTAGATGGGACCACTGTTGGTGAGTCAAATGTGTAGGGGCAAGTCTGCCTTCTTAAAACATTTCTCTTCAGTGTTAAAATGCACCGTGGTTTCAGTGTCCTACCTGGATCCCATTGCTCCCACAGCACTATTGTCTGTGGGCAGATGTTAAATTATTGCTGTTAGGAGGATAAGCATGGGGGACATCTTACTTGACCATCTTGTTTACATCACTCTGGATTTTTAGTCCCAGCTATTAATGCAATTATGGTAGTTTTAAATTTTTACTGTTTTTAGTATATAGAAATTAAATAGATTTTAATATATTGACTTGTACCTGATAGTATGTTAAAACTTATGTATTAATTCTAATACTTTATCTGTAGATTATTTTGGACTTTCTGCACATAACAATCATGCTATCTGTAAAATAATAATACCTTCCACTTCGCTTAATGGAAACTATAGTTGCTTAAGCCTAGAACTTTGGAGTCTTTCCTGACTCTTCTTTTCCTTATATTCCACATTCAATTTATTTTAAAAGTCCTGCTTGTTTTCCCTTGAAATTAGCTCCAAAACATATTCCTTTTTCATCACTCGATGAGTCACCATCATCTCTCATTGGGATTATTGCAATAGCCCCCAACTGGTCTTTCTGCTTCCACCTGCAAATCCCTTTCAACCAATGTGCAACAGAGCTACCAGAGAGATCCTGTAAAAACATGTGAAGTCATGTCACTCACAGTTCAACCCTTCCTACATTCTCCATCCCACTCAGAGTAAAAGCCAAAGTAGTTAGAGTGGCCCACATGGTCTGCCTTGATCTGAGTCCTTATTACTTCTCTTCATCTCTTACTATTTTCTGCTGTGCTCTCTGCCCATGCTTACTGATTTCTCTATTTTTTGAGCAAGCAAGAAATCCTTCTGCCACAGGTCATTTGTATTACTATTTTCTCTGGTGGGAAGATTCCCTCATTTCCTTTTAATATTTTCTCAGCGGGAATTACTCTGACCTATTTATGATGCAAACTGTTCTTGCAGAACAGCACTCCCTATCCTCTGACTTTAATTTTTTTCATATTCACCACTCATTGACATACTTAATATCTTATTTATTTTGTTCATTACTGTCTCCACTAAAAACAAATCTTTAAACATCATAATTTTTTTCTCTTTTTTTCTCTACTGTATCTTCAGTGTCTAGTACAGTTCTGGGAACATATCTGGCACTGTCTAAATATTTATTTAAACAATTAATAAAGCATGCATTTTTTAAAATGCTATAAGATTTCAATCATTCTAAAGAGATTCACAACATGTTTGGAAAGTTCTATGACTTCCCTCATCTACTACTGGGAGATTCAAAACATAAGCATCGACTTTCTTTATGTTTTTCCTTTATCTTTCTTCACTCTTCAAATTATATTGTCAAAGAACACAGGACTTTTCTTTAAATTTATTGCTGTGTCTTAAAAAGAAAAACACTATGTATTAAGTCAAATGTGAACAAGTAAATTACAAAACAGTAGTAAACATCAGATCTCAACTGATTTGTGTGGGACCGGTCCTCTAAATATGAAGAGGAAGGTAAATAGTACAACCTAACATTTGATATGCTGTACATAAACTCAAATATTGGGCAGACAGGTTAAAGGTTATACAGCAATATAATTTTTCTTGGTTCTCTTCTTTAGTTCAACAGATTTGTAGAATAATAAAACTTGAGATTCAAGACCATAATGATGTTCAGTGGTAGCTCAAACAGTGTGGATATTAAGCGTTGATTAGTTTAGAGTCAACCCATGATGTTGGAAGGTTTTACAGATGTTAGGAAAGCTTGAGTTTTCTCTCTTATATTATCAACCAAACCTCCTTAGATTAGTATTTTGACTTTTTCAAGTCTGATAAGCTCTCATAAAAAAAAGAAAAGGCTAGCATTTCTACTTCCTTTGAGGTAACAATTTGTCATACTTCATAATTTCCAAAGAATCTTTTTGTGATTTAGCTTCTTTTAATCCATAAATCACTCTCTGAGATTGGCGTGTGTGTCCCAATTCTACTGATAGAGAAACTGGGTCTTGAAGAAGTTAATTGTGCTTTTGGAGGACAGCAAGAGATATAAAAGTCATGAGTTGAAAATAGGACTTTTGACAACAAACTGGGCCACAGCTCTTTTCATTCTGCCCCATATTATAGTGATAATGCTAGGGGGGCTGTAAACCAAAATAATGTGATGTAAGAAATTCTCTCAAGTTCTTAAGACTAAGAATTCACCATTGGTAACTGTGACATTTCAATCCTTAAAAAAAACTGCTGTTGAATGAGAGAATAAATGGAGCATTACTATTTCCCATCATGTGTTGATAACTCCCATCTGCCCTTATAATCTTGGAAACTTTGGAAGTTGCTATCATTATATTTTTAAAAAAAAGCGATGTCAGCTTTGAATTTTACAAATCCACTATTTCATTAGCACATTCATTTTAAGGTAAAAAAAAATCTAATAAAAAAGTGTATTTATATCTTGTTTTTTTAATTGAATAAGTTGTTATCTATCATGACAATAGATGAATAATATCAACTGATACACAGGGACCCCCTCCTGATGCAGGTTAGCCTCTTACTCTCTGTATAAGTGACTGAGAACAGCTCACTTCACTCCCATTGTTTCTCCAGGAACTCCACAGCACCTCTTTGTGGAGGTGATGGTGACAGGAAGACATCATTATTTCAAAGTCATATTAGAGATATCTGTGATTACACATATTAAAAGTAGAATGTCTAGAAAACTATGTTGGCTGAAATCTCTGTACTTTCATAAAAGCCTATGGAGAACTTGAAGAGCTGCTAGAACTTAAAGGCAGCTAGAACCCCACATTAAGGAATTGGGAAAGCTTGAGTAACATATTTTCTGACTGAATAAGGGAATTAAGCCATGTAAAAGAGAAATCATAACCAACATAAACCTACATTTGACTCAATTTTCTACACATTTTACATGAAAATTTATTTTTTTCCAGCCAAAATTTCCAGATTTGCCAAATTTTGGAAGTCATTGTCATTGGAAACACTTGCTTCAAGGACTCATTAACTAGTATTTCATAAGACTAAATATATGTATCTTACTGATTGGAATTATTGAATTTCTTCTTTACATCTCTAGATTACTGCCCAAAACAACAATTACTAAATTTAATAAGAAACATACCAGACTTGCAATAATTGGTAAAACAAGTTGAGACTCTACAAAGTGTGACTTGTCATACAACAGATTATAGTGTATTATATTCTCTTCTCCATTTAAGAAATCAAAACTATAAAAAGAAAATCAATAGTACACTAGCATGTATAAAGGAGTAAGGGCTCCTAGGTGGAAGCGAGTTTGGAGAGTTAGTTCAAGGAACTAAACAACGCAAGTGTGAAACATAAGAGCAAGGGAGAGAGTGAAGTTAGATGAGGATGCAGAGGTGAACTGGGGCCAGAGCATGCATAGTATTGAGAGAAAGTCATGATAATGATTTTGGCTTTCTCCTAAGAGCGGTGTGAATCCAGAAAAGGAATTTAAATCATGCAGGGGCATGATGAGAACTGCATTTTTAAAAGGTCACTCTGACTGCTGTGTGGTGAATAGACTGAATTGAGAAGACTCAGGGAAAGGATTTTGGAAAAGGTAGTGACTCACACTAGAGTAGTGCTATGGAGATGGAGAGGAGATAATGGGCTCACAAAAAATAAAATGGAGTGTTACCCTCCCTCCAGACCCCATCCCAGGCACACATATCACGGTCTATCTGAAAACAGCCATTGGCTAGTATATAATACCCATGGAAATCCAAGATCATTCCTCATGATTACTAAGTATAAGAAGAACTTGCTGGTTTAAGTTCACAGCCCATGTCCATGCTATGTTCAGTTGCTTTGTAAAAGGCAGGAGAAGAACATCTTGTGATGTGTCACAACATGTGTACTTTGCCACCTGGAGCTGGCACATGGTAGGTAGTGGGAGGAATGTTGACTGCCAGCAGGCCACGGGTGCAAAGAGAAAGGCTCAGCCACTCCCCATGGGCCCTTGGTTTAAAAGCTTAAACACCTGCCAAATCTATAAGTTTAACTACTGTCGCTGAGCAGCTCTTTCTCCCACATGACAGAAGGACAATAAATAAACAGATTCAATCAGTCAAAACTTGCCTATAAACAGTCTCCTAAAATGTATGATGTCCTTAGAAAGAAAGAATACATTAACCTTTTGAAATGTAGTACCAACAGCTCAACACAAAGCCCAGTGCAATTATCCTTTGAAAAAAATGATAATAAGGAGGAATGGCAAGGACTGCCTCATATTAGGATACCAGAGACTTCACAGGCAAGAGAGAAAAGAGTATGATAACAAATGTTTTGTACATTATGCTTAGAACTTGACACAATTTACTTATTGGTCTAAACTAGATTGGCAAATCACAACCTGCAAGCTAAGTTTAGTCCACCACTTGCTTTTTGAGTCAACTTTAACTGGAACGTAGCCTCAACTATTTGTTTATGTGTTGTTTATGGCTGTTGTCATGCTACAACATCAGAGTTAAGTAAATGCAACAGACTGTATGGCCAACAAAGTCTAAAATACTTATTATATGCCCTTCAGACAGAAATGTGTCAACTCTGGTCTATCTCTAAAAAGAACTGAAGAGAGTAGCAGACCTCTTTTAGGCAACTTTTATACCAAGTTTTTGATGTCTATACATAATTACTACTCACATGGATAACTTTCAATCCAAATTCTTTTGGTGCTAATAAGAGATCTACATGGGCTTATTAATTCTTCTTGAAGTCCAAAAATTAGGCCAAATATATACACATATTCTACTGGTTCTGTTTCTCTGGAGAATCCTAATACAAATAGTATGGCACCTTATGCAGAAATTTCAAAAACATGTAAAATTTAAAAAATATATGATGTATACATATGTTGGAATTTTTAAAGAAATTCCAGGGAACAATGAACACACAATTGAGGATAATAGTTACCTCTAGTGAGGAAGGAGAGGGATTGAACGGGAACAATAACACATTGGGAACTTAAGTAATGGCTGGGTGATGTATACCTGATATATATTTAACATACTCTTCTTTTTCCTCTATATTGAGTTATATTATTTTTAGACCATCTATATGCATAAAATATTTTAATATATTAAACACTCATGATAAATTTTTGCAAAGAATTCAGGCATCCCAAATTCTGGTCCCGTTCTCTTTGCATTATGTCACATGAGTATATCCGACGTAAAATTGAGGCTGTTCGTGGCTGACTGCTTCATTTTGTTTGACACCAATATCCTCAAGTCTTGCTTATTAAGATTTTCAAACTTTGTAATGTTACAAAATAATTTAACTCCAATTTTGGCAAGTGGCCACCATAGGAAAATATATGTCTACGTTGTATTAGCCACTTAAAAACAAGGGGACTAACTTTCACGATTCTTTCTGATCAGGCAAAAATGGGAGGCAAGAATCACTGAATGATTACAGAGCAGTTACTTTGTTTCTTCAACTGGGCTATACTAACTAACAAAGAGTGATCAACTGGGCTAATAACTAACTAACAAAGAGTGGATCCACTTCAATGTCAAGCTGCAGTTTTTGAGAAGAATGCCCCACAGCAGCTCCACACTTCCATGGGTTTACTATGAACAAGTGATTTTTTAACTGGGGATCTATGGATGGTGAACAGAAGGGCTTCTGGTGGGGAAGGAAGTGGCTTTAATCCCTTGCAAAAAAATTATGTTTTTATATACTTTTATTTTGGGGGGCAATGAGGCTATGGTTTTATCTGATGTCCAAATGTAATACTGATCATATTAGGATTCTGATGTGACTTGTGATTAGGGAAAAAAAAAAAGAGAGTGAACTTTCATCTCAGCCATTTATTACCTGTATGATTTTTTTTTTTAACTTGATGACTCTCTGGGGCTTTGTTATCTTCTCCTTAAAATGGAGATCCTTATTATATATATATATATATATATATATATATATATATATATATATATAGTATATTATATATTAAATGTATCATATTATATGATAATATAATCTATGTAAAATATATCCCTTATATATATGATAATATATATATTGCATGTGTGTGTGTGTGTGTGTGTATGTATCATTTCTATTAGATGTACTGTGATTTTATCTGGTAAGGTGAAATTTAACAAAATGATAGCCTGAGAAACCCAAAGGCCTACTCTAACTTAAAGCAGAGAACATATTTCTCACTATATTCTTCAAGAAATGAGATACTCTTTTTCACTCATTAAATGAACAAAAAGATTAGAAACAGCCAGTACAAATAATGGTAAAGGGAAAAGGACATGCTCATGCTTTGCTGATGGGAGTATGGATTGCTACAAACTTCTTAGAATATAGGAATGCTTTATCCACATCCAAAAATAAAACTGCATGTAAGAGTATGAAAGGGTATGTATTAAAGTTATTTTTGTAGTGGCAAAAAATGAAAATAACTTGAATGTATATTAGTAGTAAACTATAGCAGTTGATGGTGTATATACATATTATATAATATTCTTCAACTATTAATGAGTATAATTATACTATACGACTTCCTGGACTGTGATATTGTTTAATGATAAAAGCAAACTGCAGACTACTATAATCTGTTTAGCTAGATCCCATGATTGTTTTCAAACACAGACACACACAGACAGATACACACACACACACCGAAAAAACAAACCTGTTTGTATATGATCAAATAAACACAGAAATGTCTGAAAATAAAGACACAATTAATATTAGGCAGCTCAAGTAACAAGGAGAGTTGAGAATATTAACTTCTCATTTATATGTTTTTATTTTTTAACTTAAAAACATAATATATTATTGCTATGAACAAATCTCGTTGACAAAATGAACTCAAAGATTCCCAGGGTACTTTAACTGTAGTTATTAACTGTATAGTCACTAATTATATACACAAACTTTGATTATAATATTTTTTTTTATTATTGACCCCAAATCTTTAGTTGGTATCAAGACTCTTTCAAGGGTTCTTTGCTTCCCATCTGAGCCTGGAGGTAAATCTTTCATTTTTAAATCTCTCCAAAGCCTCCTTTTGCCCATATCTCTATTTCTCAACTTGCATAAGAAAAAATGAAGAATATGTTTATATATTTGCCTATCATTCTTCTGACTGCTTTTTTGTTTCTCTTGATAGTCCCCAAGAAAACGTGCATATGCTTTTAAAAATAAAACAAAATATAGACATAATAACAAAGTTTCAATGTCAGAATGCTATTTAAATTTTTTATTTTCTCTTATTTATTTTTAATGGAGTATAATAAACTTTCATCTCTTTTATTGACATTTAATAGTTTGAGCTCGGTGTCACTTTATTTTGACAAAGTAACTGTAATTACCCTCAAAGGAACTATATCCTTTGCAACATAAAAGATTAGCTTAAATATTAAAAACAATATTACATGATTGCACACACAAAAATAATACTACTGGCCAATTCTATGACAACTTGTTTGAATTACTTTCAAAGAGTAGAAATGGAATCATATTGATTCATTCATACTTTCTCACTAAATTTTAGTTTTGGATTTGAAATCAGCATTTGGCAAAATACTATCCATTTCTAGCCATTTCTAATAATCACTTACTTTTATGGCTCTTTTTGAATCCTATGACTTAGACAAATAATTCAGGTATGAGGATGTTTGCTCTAATTTTATGCATCATTGTATCTGAAGAATACTCCATTGTCATGCTACCTGTGATTACTGGCAAATGTTCCTCTTTTTAGCCTCCTTGCCCATACTAGGTACAGATCTCACTTGTGATTCCATCTCTATGACCCACTCCTAGAACAAGTTGGGGTTACTTATTTAAAGCTACAGTGATTTCATGCTTAATCTATGTGCTCCTTGAGATCTGGAATTTAGCCACAGTGAGCTTGTTACAGAGGTCAACTACAAACTGCTATGGTTTGAATCCAGAATAGAGGTTTTACTCACAAGGACACAAACTATATAGTCAATTCACCAAGCTATTTCAGGCCCCAAACACTGACAAGCATTCCTACAGTAAATTCCAGGTCAATCTGACCTTTCCCTCTCTGCAATTAATATTTCAAATTTCTCTACATTTCTCAAATTGGAGATCTGCTTATCTCTCTCCTCAAGCAGATACCTCATTTCTAATTCTTCTAGAGAGAAAAGAAGACATCAGATGGAAAAATCCCTCTACTCCCCACCCACAGCCCCACATGTGCACATATTCTCTCCTCTTTCCTCTGATTAATATAAGGCCAATATGTTTGGCTAGACTCTAAATTCCTCTCTTCTCAGAAATTTCACACTATTAATTATCCCTTTAAGCAAACTATCTTCCATTTTTTCCTATGAATCACTTTCATAAAAAAGTCATATTTCACAAGTATCTTCCATCTCAAGTAAAAAAAAACACACACACACGCACACAAAATAAAACAAAACGATATATTTAATCATATTCCTACTTCCTACCTAACAGCCAGACATTTATCATAATCATCAGCAGAGTGCCCAAAACATCAATACACAGTTCAGTAACTCATCACAAAATGAACACCCATGAACCCACTACCAGGTGAAGAACTAAGTGAACATTGCCAGCTCTCATGAGACCCTCTCCCAACTCATGTCCTCTCCCAATCATTACTCCCTTGCCAAAGGTGACCACTATTCTGACTTTAGGCTTCTGTGATTTAGATTTACCTGTGTTTATAAGGTGATCATATTAATTCCTTATTATTACTATTATTTCTCAACATTATATTTTAAAATTCATCCATGGTGGTGCAATGAATCATTCATTTTCATTACTTATAAAAGTTCAATGAGTTTTAATAAAAATAAAGTCATGTATCCACCACTGACCTCAGACATAGAAAACTTCTAACATTCCCCAAAGTTTCCTCATGTCTCTGCAGTCAACCCTACCCCACCCTACCTCCCCCCTACCCCCACAGTCCTGGACAACCATAGATCTACTTTCACTACAATTTTGCCTTTCTAGAATTTTACATAAATAGAACCATAAGAGTATGCAATCTTTTTGTCTGTCATATTTCACATAGCATAATGCTTTTTAAATTCATCTATGTTATTGCATGTGTTGGTAGTTTATTCCTTTTTATTGCTAGGTTGTAGTTCATTGTGGGAAGGTACTCTAATCTGTTTATCCATTGACCAGTTGTTGGACATTATTCACTGTAATTTTTATCTGTATTTTTCTTATTACTGATGGTATTGTTTATCAGCCATTTATCTGTCTTCTAAGTGCTAAGATTCTTGCCCACAGTTCTATTCATTTGAAGGTATTTTTATATAGCCTTCATATAAATACTTTGCTATTATTTGGATTGCAAGTACTTCCTCTTACTGTGTATCTTGTTATTTATTAATTATGCATTTTGGTGAACAGAAATGGTCATTTTTATTATAGTCAAATGTACTGATAATTTCCCTTTCAATTGGTGCATTTTGTGTCTTCAGAAATCTTTCCCTATCTCAAGAACATTCAATGATTTCCTTTACTATCCTATATAAGCTATATTACTTTGAGTTTCATATTGAGATCTATAATGTACCTGGAATTAATTTTTGTATATAGTGTGAGACAGGATTTATCTTTCTTTTTTCCTTGTTATTTGTTTAGTATTTTGGTAAAAATATCTACTTGAACTAATACCATTTTTTGAAAAGTCCATTCTTCACCATCAGCTTATGTATCACTTTTAACATAGATCAAGTGTCTTTATATGCATTGTTCCCTTTCTGGACTCTCTATTGAGTCTTTTAATCCATAAACATGATGTATCTTCCCATCATTTAATTCTCCTTAAATTTTTATCTACACACACACAAGTGTGTGTAGGTGCCCTTTCACATTTTTAGTTAGACTTATTACTAAATGGTTAATATTTTTGGTTATTATAAGGGTATTTTTTAAGTTTATTTATTTTTGTAAGTAATCTCTATGCCCAGGGTCTTGAAATCATGACCCTGAGATTGAGAGTAGCATCCTCTTTGGTTTTTCTTTTCCTAAAGATTCTTGTTGGTATATAGAAACAATTCATTTTTGTATATTGACTTTTATACATCAACCTTGACAAAATCACTGATTATTTTAAGGATTCACAGGTTTTTTTTTTTACTTTTCTAATTATGTGGTCAGATCAAATGCAAATAATAGCATATTTAATCTCTCTTTTTAAATACTATATCTTTATTTCTTTTTATTAATTAACTGAACCAGCTAGGAGTGCCAATATTTTGTTAAATAGAAGTCATATGCCTAATCTGAGAGAAAGCTTTCAAGCTTTCACCATTAAATATGATATTTGCTTTAAATGTTTATGAATATTATTTATCAGGTTAATGAACTTCTTTTTTATTTTTGGTGTTCTTGCTATGATAAGAATTATTAATTTTTAATCATAAATGGATGCTAAATTTTATCAAATGCTATTTTGGGATATCGTTGTTGAAATGAATATATTATTTCTATCCTTTATTGTGTTAATTTGGTGAATTATACTGATCAATTCTTGAATGTTAAACCACCCTTGCATTACTGGAATTAATCTAAATTTGTTGTGATAAACTGGAATTTTTGTATGCTGCAAGATTTGGTTCATGAGGATGATTGCCTTATTATTTTTATTTTCTTTAATTCCTTGTTAGGTTTTAAAATCAGGGTTATGCTAGCTTTGTAACACAAGTTGGGGAGTATTCATTCCTTTTTCTAGAAGAGTTTGTGTAAGATTAGTATTACTTCATTCTTAAATATTTAGTAGAACTCACTAGTGAAGCTATCTGATCCTAGAATTTCATTGGGGGGATAATTTTAATTACATAAGCAACATATTTATGAGTTAAGAACAATTTAATAGGCTATTTCTTATAGTTTAATTTTGGTTAAGTATTTTTGTTTCCCTAATAATTTTTATATTTCTTCTAAGTTTGTTTCATAATATTCTCTCATGGTGGATTTAATGGGATTAGTAGTGATGTCCCCTGTTTTCACCTCATATTATTCACTTTTGCCTTCTCTCATATTGTCTTCATCAATCTCATAGGGAGTTTACCAATTTTTTATAAGCTTTTCAAAGAACAAATTTGTTGATTCTGTCAATTATAGCCCTATTTTCTTTCTTTCTTTCTTTTTTCTTTCTTTCTTTTCCTTCTTTCTTTTTTTTTTTTTTTTTTGCTACTTTCTGCTTTTATCTACTTTCTCCTTCATTTTGTTTTCTTTGGATTAAATTTGCTGTTCTCTTTCAACAGTCTTGCTCCAAAAATTTGAGCCTGGCATATAAGTATTCTAAAACTTATAAAGCTCAAATTGGTATTGATTAAAATACAATATACTATCAAGACAAAACATATATCCTTAAGATGCCAATATTTTAGAATATTTGTAAAGCCATGGCCATTATATAACTGAAATTTAGCAAAATATGAAGGTGCCTAAATTTAATTATCCTTGTACATGTTTGGGCATTCTGTTTTGGAATGACAGAATTTGGATAGTCATAAAATAAAATCATGTGTATATCATAATTATCATATTTTTTCCAGAAAAATATTTTTATTTTTTTCAGCAAAATGATTTATATTAGTATAACTTAAATTTTGTATAATTAATTTTCTATTGATAAATTTAACCTTTTTTCTTGAAATACTATAGTCTTCAGATGGTTTTCAATTAACTCTGATTTGGAGAAATTTGGAGAAATTTTACTCCACTGAGACTACAGCAACTGGAATTGTCAATTGTCAAATTTAGCCAAGAATTATACATACCATGTTCAAGTATTACAATAGAGCTGTGTTTGATAGATTATCTCAAAAATATTACAAAATATTTAATTTCATAAGGTAAATTATTATCACAAATGTTGCAATTTGCCCTTTCTTTTTAAATACTCTCTAGATCCAGATAGTAATGTAAAGAATCAGTATTCTCTTTCCTATATCATCTGCAAACATAACTCAAAATGAATCATAGATCTCAAGAACTAAAAATATAAAATGCTTAAAAAATACATAGCAGCGAATCTTTGTAATCTTGGGTTAGGCAAACTTCTTAATTATGGCACCAAAAGCACAAGTAATAATGAAATAGAGATAACTTGAGCTTCATCAAAATTAAAAACATTTGTGCTTCAAAGGACACCATTGAGAAAGTGAAACAACAACCACATAATGTGAGAAAATATTTTCAAATCATCTATGTGGCATGAGACTAATGTCTAGAATATGTAAATAACTATATGACTCAATAATAAAAAGATAATCTAACTTTAAAAATAGATGAAGAATCTGAATAGACATTTCTTCAAAGAAGATACACCATTGACATAAGCACATGAAAAGATTCTCAACATCATTAGCCATTAAAGAATGCAAATAAAAACTATAATGAGATACCACATTATACCTACTAGGATAGCTATAATAAAAAGGCAATACTAACAATTGTTGGCAAGGATACGGAGAAATTGGAATTTTCTTTTTTTTTTTTTTAAGATTTCATTTATTTGTTTGACAGAATGAGACACAGCGAGAGAAGGAACACAAGAAGAGGAAGTGGGAGAGGAAGAAGCAGGCTTCCCGCCGAGCAGGGAACCTGATGAGGGGCTCGAACCCAGGACCCTGGGATCATGACCTGAACTAAAGGCAGACACTTAAAGACTGAGCCACCTAGGTGCCCCGAAATTGGAACTTTCATACACTGTTGGTGGGAATGTAAAATAGTACAGGCACTTTGGAAAAAGTTTAGCAGTTCTTCAAAAGGTTAAACACAGCCTTACCACATCACCCAGCAATTCTATTCCTAGGCATATACCCAAGAGAAATGAAAGCATATGTCCGTGCAAAAACTTGTCCATTAATGTTCAAAGCAGCATTATTCATAACAGCCAAAAAATGGAAAAAACCAAAATGGCCATCAACTTATGAATGGTTAAATAACATGTGGTATATCCATGCAATAGAATACTATTTAGCAATAAAAATAAAGCACTAATACATGCTACAACATGGATAAGCCTTAAAAGCATTTTGGTAAGTACAAGAATTGGTATCCAGCTTTATGTATGTTTCATCTATAATATGGGGAAAAAGTGTCTTGCTTAGGCTCTATGCATTGAGGATTCTTATAGTCTTCCTTATCTCATAAATCTATTGAAGGCTTGGCTCAATGTCTCAACCACTCAACTACTTTTCTCAACCCAGAATCAGCAGAGGTCTCTACAGAATTTCCCTCTTTTCCAAAACATTAGCTTTTTAATTTATCATAGTCTTGTTATAATCCCAATGGTTGTAATCAGATTTTTTCTACTTTTATCCAGATTTTCAGAACAGTTGTTGAATTGATGAACAGTTATTGAAATCCTCTCTTCTGATAATACCTTAAAAAAAGATTGATTTCATCATTCGTTGTCATGTCATTCCCATGCTTTAATGAACTTTTTGCTGTCCCTAGGATTACTATATGATTTTTCGAGTAGTTTACAGTCCCAAGACTGTTGGTCCTCTGCTTCTGACCAAGATCATTACAGATGATCTCCCAGAAAGTACAGTAATCCTATTTTCACAGTATTTCCCAGAGTTTTAGGGTTGGGGCTGATAGTAAATCACTGGTGATACCCATTCAGAGTGATAAACACATGCAGCAATTATTTATTCAGTTATTGCTTTTTGATTATGCAACATTAAATTTCCTTCTTTCTTGTGGTACCAGAGCTCCAATTTCCTTTGGAAGAATAACTTCTCTCCTTCTATTATTCATGTATAACCATTTATACATATAAAGAGATAAGATATTGGCTTGCATAATTATGGAGGCTAAAGTCCCACAATCTGCCCTCTGGAAGCTGGAGATCCAGGAAAGCCAGTGATGTAGTTCAAAGGCCTGAGAGCTGCAGAGTCAGAGGTGTAGATTCTAGTCTGCGTCTGAAGATCTAAGAACCAGGAGCAGGAGAAGATAAATGACCTGGCCCAAACAACCAGGAGAAAGGAAATTCAACCTTCCTCAGTATTTTGTTCTATTCAGACCCTCACCAGATTGGATAATGCCCACCCACACTGAAGAAGGCCATCTGCTTTATGCAATCCACCAATTCAAATGCTAATCTCTTTCAGAAACATCCTCACAGACACACAGAAATAATCTTTAACTAGATATCTGAACAACCCATGGAACACTCAAGTTGACACACAAAATTAACTGTCACATTCCCATTGCATATAGTCTTGTGGAATTATTGCTGAACTTCATTGCCCTCACTATTGAAGGAATGGAAATATTCTATAAGCCAATTAGGTTTCCTGTTCTGAATCTTTCAGTCTTGACCAGGGAGATACAAATTGTGTATGTGGAGTGGTGGACAGTGGAACTGATTCAGAAACAACTTTCCAGTAATCAGTTCACATTATCTATTTCATGTTCTCTCAATATTGGTTTTTGTTGCTTGCAATAAAAAAACAAAACAAAAACAAACAGTAACAACAGTATTTATTCACAAAATAAGAATATGATTCAATTTATAATTTTCTTTTAAAATGACCACATCAAAAAGAAATAATCAGTTTGGGTGCCTAAGTGGCACAGTCGGTTGAGCATCAACTCTTGGTTTTGGCTCAGGTGGTGATCTCATGGGTCAAGGGATTGAGCCCTACATTGGGCTCCCGGCACAGCAGGGAGTCTGCTTGGAGATTCTCTCCCTCTGCCCCTCCCCCCACTCTCTCTCTTTCAAATAAATAAACAAACCATGAGAAAAACAGAATCAGTTTAATAATGACATAACTTTAAAACTCTTGTAATACATGTTGATCTCCCTTTGTAGTACCAATAAAAAGGTGCAGCTTCAAGCTTTAGATTTAGGGCAAACAATAGCACACTGCTAGAATTTAATGAAATTGTTTAAATTTTACATTTCTTTCCATGTATATAAGGTGTTACTGGTTTTCTATTTATGATATTTAACATATAATTATTTTTAAAAACATAATTTAAATAATAATTTAAAAATTGAACAGTTGAAGGTTGATATGAAAAAAATCAAGAACAGGTTTTTGAAAATGACTGAAGTTTGGGAAACACAGACCAACTGAAGGAATCTGGTCAGTGGCCAGTTCAGTGGTTAGTCTAACCCACTCTTCATCATATTCCCACAATCAAATCGTCTTACTTTCTTAAATTCCCCTTCAAAAAAGTCTCAACTTACTTGATTAAAGCTTGTTCCCTACTTTCTTAAATTTCTTTCCTGATTGTCTTCTTTGGAGTTCTCAAACTGACTTAGTCTAAGTTCTAAATAATTAAGGCTGACTTCGTACATGACAGAGTAGATTCTGCTAAGGCTGATTAAAACAGAAGACACTCCAAAAGTCATTATAAAAGGAAAGCCTTTTAAGGCAGTTTTTTTTTTAAGGTATACATTAAAGAAAAAATGATTTCAAATGATTTTATGTGCACAAGGCCACCCTTCCAAGCCAGATGAATCCCATCATCCACAAATAGCTTAGCTACATCCCTTCCACTGGGCGATTCTCACTCATTTCAAGACAGGCACTTTGAATGCACAGAAACTTTTAAGATGCAAGTGACTGCAGACTCTATCTTTCCTAGTTACATAAAGCTCTTCTGAACGTGGCTGTTCTTTATATCCCTGTATACAATTTCTCTATATTCCTTCCACTCTCTCTCTCTACTTTTTTGCTATGTTTTTGTTGGCTCTTAACTTCTTTATAGTCCTTCTGTTTTTCATTTGTGGTGATGAAATCAATCATTAGACTACTATGTAAGTCCAAATAAAGTTGTCTTTTTTTTAATTGAGGCTAAAACCAATGCTTTGTTTTCATTTCTCTTCTTCAACAGTTTTTAACAGCATTTCATCAGTGAAATTTTACCAGAATACTCAATACCTAACACTGACAATCTCATTTCCAAAGTTGAGGCTTTTCATGTGGGCTGTGCTTGGCACTGTACTCTGCCTGATTTGGATTTTATTTAATCACTTTGGCTTTAACCGACATTGGGAGGCAGGAAAACCAGCAATCAGCCTGCCATGAATTTGCCATGGGACCACATGCTGTTGCAGAAACAACCATATAAATTTGCTGAGGAAAGACAAATTCACAGCAAGCAGATTACAGCAGCTTGGTCCTCATGCACTAGCCAGGCTCCTGGGAAAGGGGAGCCTGAAGTAGAACACAGAATGAAGAATATACCCGTTTCACAAGCAGGATTTACAGCACTTCAATCAATAAAGGAAGGAAGGCAGTATGATGAAGTAAAAATAGCTCTGGGCTGGAAATTATGAAGACTGGGTTTGAGACCATGCTCTGCCACTGAATAGTTGGTTTGGGTTAATCATGAAACTCCCAAGCCTCAGTTTCCTTTTCTGAAAATGGGAATAATAACCACTGTCATGAATGATTTAGCACAGTTGTGAAGGTTAGATATAAAACTGTTTATGATAATTGCCTTGTGTAATATAAAACTTTATATGAATATAAACTGGCCAAATTAATCATTATTTCAAAGTTAATTATATTAACAATAGCAATAATAACAATTACTTTGCCCCTAAGTTGGGCAAATGGCTATTGGTATTTAAGAAGGATTAGCATAAAAATCAATGTACATGGCGTCTAAATCTTAGAGAAACACATTCTTTCATTTTCAAATAGGATTTCTTCATGATGGATCATTATTAAAGATTTTCTGAGAATAAAAAAAATCAAAGTGGAATACAAGCTGATTTTAACATGAAAAATGGCTATTTTTATGTTTATGGTTACAAAGACTCTCCTTTTCTAGATGCTCACCGTATATTCCTCTTCCCAGAGAGATCCATTTACTTTATGCCTTTTAATAACAGTGCTTTTTTCTGAATAGTTTTATGATACTGGGAAGTTGAAGTACAAAATCAATACAGATATTTATGAAATCCAGACATGGCTACTAATAAAATGAGAGAATAAACAAGCAAACTTAAAACAATAGGATATATACTATTCCCAAAAGGTCCTGAACAGTGAGCTCATTTGGCAGGTAGAAACAGAACTAAACAGCAAAAAAAACGTACAAACAAAAAAACAACAAAACAAAAACCTAAAACCATGTGTATAGACTAACTTCGTTTGAAATAGTCATCAGGTGAACCACCACAGTGTACTACCAATTTTTTTAAGCTATTTAAAAATTAAGTTGAATGTAAAGTAAGTTATCACAACATGATGTGTGTGTGTGTGTGTGTGTGTGTGTGTGCGCGCACGTGTGCGTGTGTGTGTGTGATGGTCTGGCTAATCTAGAATGCCAAATAATAAAAGAACATATCTTCAAAAACCTGTGATTATTCAATAAGTAGTATTTGCTTCAAACTATCTTGATAATAATGTGGTTATACCATCTTTCTTTGGTTATTTACTGACTGAAACCCCTACAGTAAAACTTTCTGTACCCTTATATTTCAAAAATATCCCTTATAAACAGGATTTGGCTTTAAGAAAACAAAAATCTAGCCTGGTAATCTTTGTCTTATAACTTAATCCATTTATATTTAATGTAAATATTGATAAATTTGCAGCTTTTTTAACTTTACATTTTGAAATAATTATAGATTCACAGGAAGTTGTGAGGATAGTACAGGAAGGATCCCTATACCCTTTATTCAGTTTATGTCTTATGTAATTATAGTATAATATTCAAACCAAGAATTTGACATGATTACAATGTGTGTGCATAGTATGTAACTTTATTACAAGTGTGGTTTGTGCAACCACAATTGCAATCAAAACAGAGCTATTCGATCACCACAAAGATTTCTCTCATGCTACCCCTTTATAGTCACAGCCATCTTTCACCCCACTAAACTAGCCCTAACCCATGGTAACCACTAATCTGTTTTCTATCTTTATAACTCTGTCATCTTGAGAATATTATATAAATGGAATCATACAGTATGTAACCTGAAACTTTTTCCCCAGTAAACACAATGCTCTTGATCTATGTAAGTTGTTGCATGTTTTAATAGTTTCTTGCCTTTTACAGTTGAGCAGTATTCCATAGTATGGATGTACCACCATTTGTTTAACCATTCACCCACTGAAAAATATTTTGGTTGTTTCCAGTTTGGGGTTATTACAAACAAAAATGCTATGAAAAATCAAGTATAGCTTTTTGTGTGGAAATACATTTTCATTTCTCTGGAATAAATGCCTGCCAATGCAATTGATACTAGGTACAGTAAGCATATGTTTAATTTTTTTTTAGTTGCGAATGATTTTCCAGAGCGACTGTACCATATTACTTTACTACTAACGAGCGATTCCATTTCTTTACAGACTTGCCATCACTTGACATTGTCATTTTTCATCTTAGAAATTCTAATTTGTATGTAGTAATGTCCCACCCTGTTACTAATTTGATTTCCCTAAAGGCCAGTCATGCTGAACATCTTTTCATGTGTCCTATTTGCTACTCATATACCCTCTTTGATGAAATATCTCTCATGTCTCTTGCTTGTTTTCTAATTGGAGTATTTTACTCTTGATTCTTCTATATTCTAGATATGAATTCTTTGTAAGCTATATAGTTTGTAAATATTTTCTCCTGGTCCATAGCTTGTCTTTCAATTCTCTTCACATGGTTTTCTGCACAGCAGAAGTTTTTAATTGTGATAAAATGTTATTTATTAATATTTTTCTTTATGGATCTTGCTTTTGATGTCATGTCTAAGAACATTTCATCAAGCCCTAAAGCCTCAAGATCTTATTCTATGTTATCCTCTATCAGCTTTATGGTTTTATGTTTTACATTTAAATCTATGATCCATCTTTAGTTAATTTTTGCATGAGGTTTAGGTTCTTTTTTTATGGAGTGGGATATGGATATTTAATTAGCCAGCACCATTTGTTAAAAAGATTATCTCTCACCCATTGAATTGCTTTTGATCTTTGTCAAAAATCAGCTGGCAGGACCGGTGTGGAGCTATTTCTGGGTTCACTATTCTATTCCTCTGTCAATACCACCGTCTTTATTATAGCTATATAATAATTTTTTAAATCAGACAGAATGATTATCTCACATTATTCTTTATCAAAATTGTTTGAGCTATTCAACTTTACATTTCTATGTAAAATTTAAATCCACTATATTACTCTTTTTTTAACTATTTATCCCACCTGTTCTATGTCTTTGTTTTGTTTTGTTTATTTAGTTATTTATTTGCTTCTTTACTTTTTTCTTTTAGGATTATTTTCTATTATTTAACACATACCCCCTTACGTGGAAGTTATATGCTTTTTTTATACACATTTTTCAATACTTCTCTAGAGACTTATAACAAATTATATTGATTATTATTTTATTCTCTTCATAGACAATGTAATAATTTTAAAATACTTTGTTTCATTTTCCCAACTTCTGCATGATTGTTATAATTTAATTTTCTCTATATGACAAAAAATATTTTTAAAGATCTTATTTATTTGACAGAGAGAGACGGTGAGAGAGAGAGAGAGAGAGAGAGAGTGAGTGCACAAGCAGAGGAAGCAGCAGAGGGAGAGGAGAAGCAGGCTCTCCACTGAGCAGGGAGCCCAATGTGGGGCTCAATCCCAGGACCCTGGGTTCATGACTTGAGCCGAAGGCAGATGCTTAAAGGTGCCCCTATATGACATAAAATTTTATTATTTTATATAGACAATACTAATTTATTAATTATATAATAATTATTTAGCCTTCTTGTTTCTCTTGGAAGCATCTCTGAGCTTCCACATGGAGTCATTTTTCTTCTGCCTAAAGACTACTATTGTTTTCATTGTGGCTTGCTGGTGGAGAAACATCAATTTTGTTTGATTGAAAATGTTTTTACTTCACCTTCATTTTCTAAGCATTTTTCCACAAGGTATTGATTTATTGGTTGTTGTGTTTTGTTTTTTTTTTTTTTCAGCAGCTATCATGGTTTGGAATATATCATTCCTCCTGACTACCACTGTTTCTTTTAAGAAGTCAGTTCTCAGTCTTATTGTTGATTCTTTACATTTACTATGTCTTTTCACTACCTATAACAGTGCTATCCACAGATGATTTTAATAATTTTTCTTTGCCTTTTTTATTTGATAATTTTACTTTTCTATATGTAGATATGCCTTTTAAAAAAATTATGCTCCATAAGATTTTCAGGCTATTTTATGTACTTTCATCGGTTTTCAAAAGTTGTCAGCTATTCTCTTTTCAAATATTGCTTTTGCCCTGTATTCTCTCTCCTTTTCTTTTGGGATCTCAATATGTTTCACTTTCCCATTGTGTCTTCTCTCTTTTTTTTTTTTCTTAGAGAGTGAGTGAGAGGGAGCACAAACTGTGGGGGAAGACAGAGGGAGATAGAGAAGCAGGCTCCCCACTGAGCAGGAAGCCTGACATGAGGTTTGATCTTGGGGTGTGATCCCAGAACCCTGGGGATCATGACCTGAGCCAAAGACATACGCTTAACCAGTTGAGCCACATAGGCACCCCTCATTGTGTATTTTCTTGTGCTCTTTTCTGTATATGCCATTTCTTTAGTCTCTCCATACTTCATTCTATATATCATCTTCTGATCTATATTTCATTTTGCCAATTCTTCCTTTAGTTCTATCTAATATGCAACTAAACCCATCCACTGAGTTCTTAATTTTGGTTACTGTAGTATTAAATTTAGAAATTCAGTATGGTTAGATTTTAAAGTTTCTATTTTTTTGTGCCAGAATTCTCACTTTTGTCTCTTTTCTCTCTGAACAACAGAAAGTATAGATATTTTAAAGGCCCATGTCTGAAAACACCAGTGTCCGAAATCCTGATGACCTATTTCTATTGTCTGGTGCTTCCATTCATTTCTATTCATGTTTTCTTTTCATGTATATGGATTTTTTAAAAATATGTGCCAGGCATTTTATTTGTAATCTTGTTTGTAGTAAATTGAGAACTAGGATAGGATACCCCATCAGGAAGTATTTTTGTTAATTTCTATCATGTGCCTATGAATACCTGCAATCTGGGATAACCTCAATTCAATTATAGGGATTAAGAGTATCCTAAAATGAGCTACAGTTTCTGTGAGAACCTGTTTACTTTCAGTTTACCTTTCTCCTAGGGTGCAGCCCTTTGGGGTTCCCAAATCTCAGGAAAGCAAGGTCCACCAGGATCTCCCCTTCGACTGAACTTGGGAATCTTAGTTCTTTTACCTCTTTAAATCTGTCAAATGTGCTGTTCAGTCTCTCTCCTGTCCATCTGAACCAACAAAGTGGCCATAAACACTCGTCTCTATTCTCCATTTGCTCTTGTTCTCCCCTATTTTTAACCCCCTAAACCCAGTGGACTCATTGTCTTATCTACTTCATTCCTATTCACGAGGCAGTTATTATTTCAGTCTCTCTTTGTTTGACCTTTGTCTTAATTTTCATTAGGTTCCAAGAAAAATTTTCATTAGGTTCAGGAAAGAAAAAAAGGTGTTATTTTTTGATTCACTAAAAGTCTCCAAATGGCCAAAAACTTCTCTTATTATAATTCATTCTATGGTAGAAGCTCTTCATCCTAATCTTCACCAGTGCCATCACCCCAGCATCATGCCTGTAGCTTGAAGCAATAATGTTGATATATCCAACCACATGCTTTTTTCCTCTACATTGGCATATTCCATTTACAGTCTAGGATTAATGACATGCTTTGAGTCACAGTAAACTAAAAACAGTGAATGTGAAGGAATTTTCCCAGTGACACAGAGAAATAGGATAGTGGAATAGTACAAAAGCAACCGAACAAGCTGTACATTCTGCCCACAGCTATAATATCAAAGTTTATCTTCTCTAAGCAAAGTAACAGACTGTTAACTATATTTTATTTTTTCATAGTATGTAGGTTTTTAAAATAAAATATTACAAAGCCACCAATTGACACCTGATTTCATCTAAGTCAAGGAAAATATTTCCCTAACTCTACTTGGACAAAAGGGTCTGAATACTATGAACAATAGTTCAGACCTAGTCCCTAAACCCACAAACTACATTTATATACACATAACCAGAAATAAAGCTCTTTTTTATCTTAAAATTTTTCCATGAGCCATGAGTTTTAATTTTCTTTTTTATTTTTCTGAGAACTTCTGCTTATTTGCAACTATTTCTGGGCCACGATAGCACTCCAATAGAGTGTTTTGGCAACAACCTCTGTTATGGTCAGCAACTCCTTCTGCAGCTGGGATTTCTTGAAAGAAGTGAGTAGCATTTGCCTTATAATGCTTCAGCAACAAAACAAGCAAAACGTTCGTGGGAATCAGATAGTCACAAAGCTTAACTCCTCTCTCTCCTTCATGTGATCAAGGAGGTCAAAGCCACTGGTGCACATTTTAGCAAGTATGTCATTCACAGTGGGGCTAATACATGGATACAACCCTAACCACTAAGCCCTGAAACAGATCGTGGGAAACTTCCTGACTACAGTGATTGTGGGACTAATAACCTGGGTGCCACAAGTTGGAGGACTTGTCATAGCTTAAGACTGTATCCCCTTGAAGTAGACATGTTCCTCAGGGTGGATATGCTCAAGTATATGCGTTTGTTGGGGAGTGGTTTAGCTACATAATTTGTCCAAAGACAACAAGGCCATGGATTAAATAAGCATAAATATCTAACTCTGCCTTAACTATAGACAACAAAGCAGACAAAACCAAACAAGAACAACAACAACAAAAAACCACACAATTTTTCCCGGCTAAGCAGTAATTCAGAATAAGCCACAGGTGATAAGTCTTACAAGGTAAAAGTCACAGCATTTAAAATGTGGGAGTCATATCTGGCTAATCCAGCTTGAACAAAGTCACTATAAGAAATCAATGTATGGGGCGCCTGGGTGGCTCAGTTGGTTAAGTGTCTGCTTTCAGCTCAGGTCATAATCCTAGGGCCCTAGGATCAAGTCCCACATCAGGTTCCCTGCTCAGCAGAGATTCTGCTTCTCCCTCTCCCTCTCTCTCTGCCCCTCACCTGCTTGTGTTCTCTCTCTCTCTGGAATAAATAAATACAATCTTAAAAAAAAAAAATAAAAAGAAACCAATGTAAATATCGGGAAAATGCTGTGGTATTTGCAAAAAATTCAATTGTGGAAATGTAGATCACTGATTAAAATTTAAACTAATACCCCAAATGTTCTTTCTTCTACTGATGCTCAAACAACAAAACAACCAAAGAAACTTCTCTGAGTAACTGTAACTTTAAATAAATATCTTGTTGGAATCCTAGATTTGGAAATATCCTATGAAAAATATCCTGTGGATTCCTATAGATAATATTCACTGAAGCCTGAAAAAGAAGCTGTAAGTTTTTTGTTTCTTCTAAAAAATACTAATCTTTTATTAATGATATTCTTATTGAGCCTAAAAAACTTTCTCTCAGTGTCAATCCCCTCCTGCCAACATCTGCCTTCATTTTGAGGGAGCGGTGACATTACCACCCCCAGTGGTCCCAGTGAGGGTCAAACACTTCCACTTTTGATGACCAATAGTTTTCAAAACACACATTAGGCAAAAGGGCATTTCTCAGAAGGAAAACATGCTGTTAGCTCTGACAAAGGCCTATCTGTGAGGTCGCCTCCTATTTGAATTGTCCCATAGCAAGACAGATGCTAGAAAGGGAAGTTTGAGAATCATTCTAATCCAGATCCACTTTTGGTTACTTCCTCTGCTTGCTTCCAACACAGCTGCACAGAATAAAACAAAAAGAGGAAATGGGGACACCCAGACTCAATATTAGTGCCTTCAGCAAAAACTTTCAGAAAGCCCTCTCAGGAACCCCTGACATCACAGAGATGTGTCATCTTCCTTACAGAACTTTGCTTCACAAGCAGGATTTATGCAATTTCTTAATGCAGACAATTAATGCCAAAACAAAGCTAGCGTGCAAGGCAGTAACTTAGGAAAAAGGCAATACTCAGGCAAAGTCTTTTGAGAAATTAAAATGTTAATTAACTCAACCAACTTTCCTTTTAACCAAATAAATAATGGCACAACACAGAGAATTTGGTTCAGAGAAAGAGACACAGCAAAACTTGACTAATCTCAGGGGCTTGGTGTTTTAATTCCACCTCTGTGACACTTGAGGTGATCTTCCTAAATTTACTTCATTACTCTGAATCTTAGCATCCTCATAAAGAAAAGGGAGTTGGATTTGATGATACAGTTTCTAGACATTTGAGTCTGATGTTCCATGAAAACATAAAAGTAATATATCTAGCTATACCTCATTATTCTACTGGCACCCAACCAATATGCTCTCTTTCTCCAGTAATAACCTCAGGTTTGGATGCCATCAACTGTCTTGTTTTTATAGCCAGAAATCTGTTAGCCATCCTCTCCTCTTCCATTTTTTAACCACTTAAAGTCCTTCTTTAAGTGGTTCACCGTCTTTTTATTACATATTTTTAGTTTTTGAAAATCTAGTCCTATCAGTTTAATATCTGAATCTTTTGCTGAACCATCCATTTTTAAAATCTTCTCAGGCAGGTCCTTAGGTCAGATTTTCCCTCTCTTATTGGAGCTTTTGTCGGAGTCTCCCAGCTGCTCTTCAGTCATTATGTTGCATTGTGTCATATTCTACAATCTAGCTTTTTTAAAGCCACCTAAGTTTCTTCTTAAAAGGTGCATACCATACATCTCTCTCACTTACAATCCTTCAATCATTCCTCACCGGACACAGAATAAAGTTAAGCTCCTTAGCGCATTAGGCAAGATTCTTCAGTGCCATTTCTTACAAATACTCCACCCACCCTGCAAAAACTCCTGATTTTCCATATTCTTCTGAATGCTTTGGTCTGTATATACAGCATCCTAAAGCCCTTGTTGATATAAATCTATCCCTCAAGACGTAGCTTAAGCATTGCCCCTCATGGTTCTACTGCTATTCTGCTTCTGCTCTGCAGAGTTCACTGCTGGTATTTGCTACTAAGAGGAGAAAGTTTAGCAGTGTGAAGAGAATTAAATGTTAGACATCCCTTCTTCTCTCCTCACATGAACAAAATTAAATTCCATTCAAGAAGAAGAGAAAGTAGAAAAAGAACACACCATCCAGAAACAATAATGAGCTGAAAATCACAATCCTTTAACATGGGCTTGTTCAAAGACTTCATCTCCATGAGTATATTCAAAGGTATATTTAGTTTATTGCCTCTTCAAGAAATAAATATTATAACTTCATAATTGAGCATCACTATGAATATGATAGCATCCAGACAATCATTCATTGAGTCTTAGAAAAATTAGCATAATTTATAAGTTCTCAGTGCTGAGGAAAAGAAAACACACTGTTGAAACTCTGTCCCTGGAGTGTTACAGTTATGGTTGTTAATTAGTCTCAGGGAGACAATAAGGAACATTCCTGGCAATCTAGGAATGATAGGAAGGCTACTTCTAAGAGACAAGAGAGAATGGTGCATAGATTGCTACAAGACCACGAGAGAGTTACTTAACTTTTTGGGACTCAGCTTTCTGACTGACAATGTGGGGACACAATGAGTAATGTTACAGTGACTTCTCCAGTCTGTAGGAAGATCTATAGCAGTGTATTTCTGTAACAAAAAAATATGTACAAAACCTGTGTATTTCTATAAGACAGAGGTATAGGAAGGTTGGCCAGTACTACTAGTTGCCTAATTTGCTGAGGATACTCCTGGGTTAAGCCTATTGTCTTAATATAATTATTTTTTTATTTATTTTTATTTTTTTTAAGATTTATTTTATTTAATTGAGACAGAGATAGAGAGAGAGAATGAAAGGGGAGAGGTCAGAGGGAGAAGCAGGCTCCTCTCAGAGCAGGAAGCCCGATGCGGGACTCCATCCCAGGACTCCAGGATCATGACCTAAACCGAAGGCAGTCGCTCAACCAACTGAGCCACCCAGGTGCCCATACAATTATTTTTTTTTAAATGCCTCCTTAGAGGGGCACCTGGGTGGCTCAGTGGATTAAGCATCCGACTCCTGTGTTCAGCTCAGGTCATGATCTCAAGGTTGTGAGTTCATGCTCAGTGGGGGTTCTGCTTGAGAATCTCTCTCTCCCTCTCTCTCTGCCCTTCCCCCTAACTTTCTCTCTCATTCTCTCTCTCTCTCTCTCTCTCTCTCTCACCCCCCTAAATAAAATAAATAAAATCTTTAAGAAAAAAAGCTTCCTTAAGAGTTTTTAAAATGTCCTATTCTGGATGATAAATTTTATCAAAACTGTAGTATGATTTTTATTTTTTTTCCCCCTGAAAATCTTTAGGAATCATGTACTTGTCTGGCTTTTGCTACTGACGATAGAGAAGAGTAGGACGTCAGAGTCAGACTCAGAGCTTTTCCTCCTTTTAAATCTCCTTTAAAAGATGCTTCTTTTTTATGATTCTCAATCTTTTAGTGTAAAGTCAAAGATTCATATACTCTTGTAAAATAGTTTTCAGGTGTTATTTACTTTGGTTTAAGTTACAGATTCCAGTGGGACTTTCTCTCTTTTCAAAGAACATCATTCTTACCGGACTCCTCCACTGACGGCTTCCTTGCTGAGGGAATTCAGCAAAATATATACATCATTTTACCATCTGCAGGGTTGATGGCACTTAATTAGAAAAGCCAGGAGTATCAGATGACATTTTCAAAGCAGCACTTCAGGTAAGAGACCCCCTTCCCTCCTCTGCTATGACTAATAGCTTTGCAAAGCATTGTATGTTCAATTGCATCACAGAATTTCCCCTGGAGAATATGGAATTCAAATCGGATGAACAGATGCTCACAAATTAAGGTACTCTATACACGTACAGCAATCATGAGGTGGTAGGTGGAAACAGGATAAAGGAAAAATCAAATTTTGAAACCACCTTTATTTCTTGTCTCTCTTTTCCCTTCTCTCTTCTCATCTCCATGAAACTCCTTCCCTCCCCTCTGCTACCCATCACTGTATTATTTTCCCTGTAATCTCTTAGTTGCCATAGACAGGCAGTGAGGGTCATGTGTTTTCAAATGCCAAGCCAATCTCCTTTTCTCTTCCTCTCTTTATAGTCCTGGAACTTGCTCTCAGTAGTTTGAGAAGCAGAGCTTGTAAATACTAAACTTTATTTTTTTAGGTTATGGTTCAGCAAGCAGAGAAATTTGCTTTGTCCTAAACAGAAGTGTTTTGTAACAATGCTGGTCCCCAGTTCCTTCCCCCTTGGGTGGTTTCCCTCTAGATCATAGGCTTTGACCCAGGCGTGTTAGATGAGGACCACTCAGGCTCATCTTCACCCAAACTCTAGGCCTCAACCATCGTTTCCCAATCTCTACCTCAAAGTGTGCCCCCTCTGTTCCCACATCCCACCAAGCATCTAATTTTCCACAAGAAATACGAAATAAGAAAGCTATCCATAATAATCTGCCTAATAAGGACACGTTTTATATCCTGTTTTTTAACCTTATATAAAAAAAGGCACTGAAGAACCTCCCTTCATGCACGATAGCCCTTAACTGAGAGATATTGGAAAAATTTCAAAGAACATTACCTTTGAGGATTATCTTTGTCTTTCTATATAGTAGAGCAGGTATCAGTGGCTCATGAAAAACAGCCACAGTTCACCAATATACACTTTAATGAATGCTTTTTTTTTTGGCACATTCATTTCCTTCTATCCTTTTTACACAGTTGAATTTTAAAATGCATATCTGCTTTTACAAAACAATAATGATTTGTAATCTTTTTTGTGAAGCCTATAGAGTACAAACCCACATGTTTGCCTGTCCTCTATCATTCTTCATATCACATTATTTTACTTGTTAAACAATCCTTTAAAATGTCCTAGATTTATTTTTCCTACTCCAGTTACAATAGCTCTGCATTTGTCTCATGAGAGCCATTCCTCATCTGCCTTATCTGTTTTTGAGAACCTCGATAGTAGACTTGGCTGTGTGGCCACATGAAGTAAGGTCATTCATGCTCATCTTGTTAAACTTGTCATAACTCTGAGATTTCACATAACAGAATATTCCCTTGTGCATTCTTAGCAATGCCACACAACAGGGGATTTTAGAATTCAATACGTAATCATATTCTCTAAATTGAGTGGTTGTTTCAACAAAATTTCCAGCATTGTAAAATTGTGGAATATAAAAACAAACAGAGGAAGAAAAGTATCTCACATCACTTATTCTATCCAAAGGTAGGAAATTCATAGCAAAAGGAAAGAAAATCTTTTCTACCCATGGTAGGGAGTTGGGGTCAGAAGGGTGTGAGACAGTATAAAAGACACATTTCCTCTAGCCATCCAGAAAACATCTTTGTTTACCACTGTAGTGTTGCCAAGGCAACGCCAGCTACTTATGACATCATCTTGAGATGGCTATCACAAGCACCATAGCACTGTTGTTTAAATGTTATAGTGAGTCTTAACCCTCCTGTGTCTTTCCTATTCCCTAAGAGAAAAGCAAAATCATCATTGGTAGCCCAAGATTGTAATAAAAGAGGGAAACGAGATTATAGCCTACATTCAGCTTCACTTAGATCATTCCCATTTTATTTCCAGACCAATGGTGGCAAATCAATTGTGCTTTTGGGTTAACAGTTGCAGTAAACACATCTAGCTCTAACCTTGTCACCTGCCATCTCTTTCCCAAAAATGTCAAAAGGGAACAGTAGATTTTGCTGTCAGTGGAAGAAGAAAAGAAAACATCCCAAACCTTTTCCTGGATCACCTCAGGTCTTTCTGGAACACCCTTGTACACAGCTGTGTTAATGGGGATTTATTTACTTATTTACATTTCTATCTGGTCTTGATGTCTTGTGACCACAAAAACACAAGTGTAATAGAAGTGTAATAGAAGGTCACTCTCCCTATGTAACTGTCCTCTCCCAGCTTCCATAAAGTGCTCCTGAGAAAACCTTTCTACCCAAGACCCTGAAAATGTAGGAAGGATTTAAGTCAGCAGTCAGGAAGAAGTACATGAATGCGGTAATGCCCAATAGCGTGCGCATAGGAATGTGGGCAGGGGGAGAAGTGGTGAAAAAATGCCCCTGAACTGAGGCGTAAGCTTCCGCAAAAGGAAGAAGTTAGGAGCTTGCTGCATATACCCTTTAACACTTTTAGATTGTCTTGAAATTTCTGGCAGATTTTCAAGGAGGCAAATGTTTATGTCTCTTCTTGGATCTCTGAGGAAAAATTAATCTATGTGCTAGAGGGACTACAGCAGGCTAGGGCAGGCTGGCACACTGATAAATTGCAGGCTACTCAGGGTACTCAGAAAGGAAGGTGGAGCAGTATGGTGGGCTCCTGCGCGCGCATGACAAACCTTGACGGAGATCTTGGAGATTCATACGGAGCCTCAGCACAGGTCCAGGGGAGGGGATTCTGCAAAAAAGTGAAGCAGAATGGTTTTTAGTGTGAGAGGAAGCTCTGGGAGCGCAGCAAAGTTGCCATGACAGGCATTTGAAAGAGAAAGTATTAATTCTGTGAGACACATGATGTTTTAGTAAAGAATCAGGCAAAATGGGCCAGAAATTTACAATGATGAGGGGCCAACACGTCAGTGGTAGCATCTGACACTATGACTCCTTACGGCACAAAGGAAGAGGGTTGAGGGGTTCTCTTTGGTCTATCAAGCATTGTTCTATAAACCCTTCTGCAATTTGTGTACACAGCCCTCTGTCTTTGTTGGGCTCCCCCTTGACAGTCTGGACATGCTGGAGGCACCTACTGCCCTCCTGTTGTCCACACAATTCACACCATTGTCAGATCCGCCCATCATGCCATCCTGGAGAGACTCCTGCTTCTAATCTTCACTGCCTCGCCTCCAAGGTCTCCAAGGTCTCAACCCCATGGAAGTTCTCTACTCATTAAGGTGATAGGGAAAGCAGTATAATTACAGGCCCATATCTGGAGGAACGGCTATGGATTTTGCCACTTGATTCACAAAGTAGCTCACTATTTACCAAACCTGCTCAAATCACGAAACTTGCATTGAGTACACAGCATTCAAGGCCTCAGAAAAACATATGGCAGAACACTACTTGGCAATTATTGACTGAAGGCAAAAATCTAGAAACCTAGCTCCTACCTTCTCCTAGGTAGGAATAAGATTTTTCAAGTAGTCTACCATATGTGGGCATAAAAGTGGTATCTGCAACTCATATAAATATTTTTTGTTTTATATATTGCAAAATTTTAAGATGTGACACATTTCTCTTAAATGGAAAATGAGAATGGATACATTCTTGTTATTTCAAGTTCATGGATTTTGGAAAGGCAAAGAAAATAAACTCTATATGATAAAAAAGGATGTTATGATTTTTAAAAAGATCAATGTCAGTTTCTATTTTTGTAAAGTATTGCTTTCTGCAGAAAGAGAAAAAAATCTTAGTATCTTTGAATAAAAGTGCCTCATTAAAAATTGTTTTCAATGAGGAATAGATTATAAATTAATAACCATATGAAGTTAAAGCTAAACAACGACCATAAGGAAAAATTGGCTACTTACTGACAATTTCAAGAGAGAAGGTAAAAATTTTATTTTTTTCTTAGTTATATTTTGTTTACATTGTACTTGCTCATTATTATGTTAGAAATTGTTCAATTAAGTTTCTTTAATTTTGTTCCAATTAATTTTTTAAAAGCTTTTATTTATTTGACAGAGAGAGAGGGGTAGAGCAAGTAGGGGGAAGAGCAGATAGAGGGAGAAGCAGACTCCCCACTGAGCAGGGAGCAGAACATGGGGCTAGACTCCAAAACCCTGAGAACATGACCTGAGCTGAAGGCAGCCACTTAACCAACTGAGCCACCCAGGCACCCCCCCAAAAATTAATATTTTAAATGCAAATGTGGGACTTTGTATTTCCCCTATTAAATTGTACTTTATGGAAATGTCACATCGATGTTAACCTAATGTTATGAATGCTGAGAATGAATGCCATGTTTTCCTGATGACTCTCTGATTTTTATTTCTTCTCTGAAAGGTAGAGGACTAATCAACTCTTCAGGATAGAATAAGTTAATAGATGAAACTTGCTAATTCTAGATGAAGAGGAATAGTTTGATTGGGGAAGGATAAAAAGGATCTACCTTGTAACTCCAAGGATTCTTTTGCATAAAATTTTTTTAGTTTGATGTACAAGGAACTCCCATTATACCTATTACCCAGACTCTACAATTGATTCTGTTTGCCCCACTTGTTTATTATGTAGGTCTCTCTATTTGTATATGTATATATGCATTTTTTTTCTGAAATCACTTGACAATAATTTGGAGACCTTGTGTTCTTTTACCTCTAACCATTTTAGGGTACACTGCCCAAGAACATGAACATTCTCTCACATACCCCGTGCATAGCTCCCATAGTCAGGAAACTTAACATTGATAACAGAATGTTATGGACTGAATGTTTGTCTCCCTGTCCCAAATTTATATGTTGAAGCCCTAAATCCCCAATCTGAAGATATTTGGAGATGGGGCTTTTGGGAGGTAATTAGGGTTAGATAAGGTTATGAGAGTGGGGTCCTAACCTGATGGGATTAGTGCCCTTTAAGAAGAGACACCAGAAACACTTTCTCTACTTTCCTCCCCTACCTTGTGCACAAATGAGATTACATGAGCACATAGTGAGAATGTAGCTGTCTACAATAGAAAATCAGAGTTCTTGCCAGAAATTGACCATGATGGCACCCTAATCTTGGACTTTCAGGCTCTAGAATTGTGGGGAAATAAATTTTTGTTGTTTAAGCTACCCGTCTATGATATTTTGTTATGACAGCCTAAGCAAACTAAGATTCTAATCCCTCATCTATATTCAAAATTTGTCAATTGTTCCAATAAAGTCACATGGCTATTTCATTTCCCTCAGTTAAGGATCCAACCTAGGACCATACATTATATTTAGTTGTCACGTTGCTTTAATCTTTATCTGGAATTTTTCCTCTGACTCTCTGACTTTCATGACCTTGACATTTTTGAAGAGAATAGATCAATTACTTCATAGAATGTCTGATGTTCTCTCTCGGTTAAATTCAAGTTATTTGTTCTACCATGGAAGTGATGGCTTGTCTTTCTCTGCACCATATCTGAAAATATTTGATACTAGTGGTTCCAACGTTGATGATGTTTATTTTGGTATCCACCAGCTTTCTCCAGTGAAAAGTAGCTATTTGTTTCTCTGTAATTAATACAGAATTTGTTTAGAGATACTTGTCTATATGAATATTTGGGTTCTTCAAAATTTTACTTACCAGGTTTAGCATACATTGATAATTTTCTAACTCTATCATTCCATCTACATTTTTTAGTTATAATTCTGTTGTAAAGAAGAGTGGTTTTCTCTTCTCTTTCCATTTGTCTGGGTTTTTTGAATTTAAATAAGAATACACTCATGAATTCTTACCTTATATAATGGGTTGCAATTATTACTATTGTTTTTTTTAAAGATTTTATTTATTTTTATTTGACAGACAGACATCACAAGTAGTCAGAGAGGCAGGCAGAGAGAGAGAGGGGGAAGCAGACTCCCTGCCGAGTAGAGAGCCCGATGTGGGGCTCGATCCCAGGACCGTGAGATCATGAGCTGAGCTGAAGGCAGAGGCTTTAACCCACTGAACCACCCAGGTGCCCTGTTATTGTTTTTATTACATTTTGATGCTCAAATTGTTCCCAAATCTGCCCAGCAGAAGCTCATTCAGGCAGCCCCAAAGTCACTCTGACATGCTTCTGTCAGTCTTTGGGCACTTTCTTATGTTCTGCTACAATAAAATGCTCCGGATCTATTTTTTTCTTTCCTGTTCCAGTTCTAGAATCAGCCAACTCTCCAAGAAGCCCTGATCCTGGCTCCTGGTGTGCTCTTTTCTTTGGTGCAGGTTTGCTTCAAAGCTCCCCAGAACATAGAAGTATGTACATGTGAGTGCATGTGCATACATACACACACACACACACACACACACACACACACTGTTTCTTTTTTCAACATTTCAAAAATTAAACATCAATTAATTCTTTCCTCATTTTCTTTCCTATCTCTTTTCCTTTTTCCCTTTTCTCTTCTAGTTATCTTTATCTTTCTCCCTTTCTTTTTCTTCTTTCTTTATATTTTTCCCTGTCTTCTTGCTTATAATGAAAAGATTCTCTGAATTTTCCAGGCACAGAAATCATGTACATCTCTCATCTATTCAAGAAAAAAATGGGGATGATAGGAGAGGTGCTATAGTCAGGAAGTGGCCCACAAAGAGAACAGACCTACCAGCCTTCAGCAGCAGGTTATAGCCCACCAAGCCCCTTGTCCTCTACCAGAAGAATGAGGATGTTGCTGCTGGCAATTGCTCTTTGTAGCATCTCTTGGTCTGGACACAATCACTACAGAGAAGTCAGAGAAACCAGATCCTAATGTTACAAGCATCCTGGACCTTAGTATCCCAACAGTAAAACATAACCTTAAAAACAACAACTCCTTTGCAGTTTGAGGAAATTATACTTGACACTTTAATTTGTTTAAAAATCCTTCAGCAAAAGTTTCATAAATGAACAGTACTGCCAAAGAAGCAAGAGATTGATAATTTGACACAAAGTATTTTTCTACTTTTACTTCCTAAAGATCTAATTTTACAGGATGATTTATTTTCTTTTTCATATAATAGTAGGTGCTAACTGGATGTGAATGTAAAATATATTTATCTGGTACAATGTAGGACTCACAAATCAACCTTTCTGTGCCAAATTCAGGGCTCCCAAAACTAAGCTTTCTAAATCTGGTACACTTTTCTAGAATATTACAAAGAGTTCATCTAGGTTGATTTGTCTGCCTTATTCTTGGCCTTATGGCTTTTACCAAGTTCTAGATTCACAAAATTTTAGTCTGATTGGTACTTCAAAATTATGCAGTCCTACCTTATCATCCTATACTCACTTCTAAAGGAATTATTTATTGTGACAATTTTAAAAAGAAGAATTTTATTCTTCTATTTAGAATTCTTCTACTATTTAGAATTTTGCATCACTTTGAACGAAATCCTTTCAGTGCCTATCATAAGGTTATAAGCCAAGTAGCTTTAAAATATTTTAATCAAACATTTGTTTAGTTCACTTATTGAATACTGACCATGTGCCAGGAACTGTGTAGATGTTGTGAATACAGCATGGTGTAGATGGTGCATGGAGAACAGACAGTAAGGGATCATGAACAGAAACAGAGACTAGTTAGGAGGCTATTGCAGGCATAGCCTAAGCAAAAGGTAATTGTGACATGGACTAGGGTAATAGGTAAGGTAGTGGGTTAGCTGGATTTAGATATATTTTGTTAGAACTCACAGGATATACTATTGGATAGGATGTGGAATGTAAGAAAAAGAAAGGTGTCAAAGATAACTTCAGGATTGTATTTGTTTTTTAGCCCAAAAAACTGGAAGAATAAAGATCTTTCAATTTGGGGAAAATAGATTTGGAGTGGGAAAGAAGGCAAGTGTGTTTTGTGGCATGATAATTTTGAGATGAATATTCTATTTCAAAGCAGAGATGCATTAGGGTTTCAAGTGAAAAAACTTCTGTGGAGTTCAATGCAGGGATAGGGACCAGAGCAGTTAACAGCTTATAGCATCAGACTAGGAACCAGAGGTGTATTTTTAGCTGGCATTTACTGAAGTCTTAATTTCAGCAATTGTTCTGAGAGCCTTACAAGCCCTGATTCATTTAGCTTGTGCAGCAATCCAGCCCAACCAGGTAAATACTATTATTATCATTATTATTTACAAATGAATAAACCAAGAGCAAAGAGAGACTATATAATGTATCCCAAGTTTCATACTGAGTAAATGTCAAAGCGGAATTTGAACCTCAGCTCTTGTGAATCCACAGAGCTCTTGCTCTTAACCAACTAAAGGTTAGGTACTAACATATCTTGGCATTGACTGTGAGGCAAAGGAGTTTAGAAAATGTGTGAACTGCCAAGATAATAGGTCACACCAGTAATTAGCTGCTTCATTATAATTAAATTACACACTAGAGAGCTAGAAGAATTTAGCAGGTTCCATAGATATCCAATTTATAGCCACAGATTAGCTTAGTCACGGGTATTATCAAGCTCATAATGGCTAATCATTTAGATATTGTGCACACCTTGCCCTACTGCCTACCACTTTTGTAAAATCTCACTGTCACTTAAGTCCTTCATAAACACCCTTCATCAAATAGCAGTAAAGGGTGCTACTAAAAGGTTCATTTCATTAACCCCTTGTCTTCTAAACAGACAATTATAGTCTATGTTCATTACATTCCACAGAGTAAGAAAGAACTTAAGAACTTTGTGTGGGAATTTCAATTAACTCAAAGGATATTTATTGAGCACCAAATTGAGAGTGGTGAAGTATTTGGCCCTACAAGACTGCTTTGCCCCAAGATTTTGTAAGCTATATATCAAATGGTGCTAATTAATTTCTCTTTGATGAGGATGTATTTCTACTTTTCCTATGCAGAGATGACTTACCTAACTTCTAGAACCCTTATGTTAGATATTGTCTTTGCTGACAGTGCTGGAAGTTTGCACTGTGAGAACAGACTCTCTAAAAAAGCTTTTCCAACTAGACGAATCATTTGTATAGAGTAGGTCTACAGTGGAAGTGAATGTTTGTCCTGGGCTTTAGTCAGTTTTCAATCAACATGGCCCATGGTTCAGATTACCTGTTTTTATATGGTCTGTGAGCTAATAATGGTTTTTCCCATTCTTGAATGGTTGCAAAAAATCAAAAGAATAATATTTCATAACATGAGAAATTTATATGAAATTCACATTTCAATGATCATAAATAAAACTTTATTGGAATATGTTCATCCCCTTACATATTGTTCATGACTATTTTTGTACTCTACAACAGTAAAGTTGGGTATTTGTGACAGAAACCATATGTTCTACAAATGCTGGTCCTTTACAGAAAAAGTTTCCCAATCCCTGCACTATATACTTGAAAAAAAAAGAATCAGTCATAACATATTCTGGAATATAAAATAGTTATTTATTTTTGTACTGCTGTCCTTGAAAATCATGGCTCCATGTGGCAATGCTTAGTCAAAAGTAAGAGGACCATCTTATCAGTGAGCTAAAAAATAAACAGAACAGCATTGAAGCAAATCAACAAGTTATCATAAATTTTTTTTAATTCGATAATTCTCCCTTCAGAGGGCCAAATCTGAGTTACTATTTGGCTGCTTTTAAATAACTTTCCACTCTTTCTTTAAGACAGTTCATTCCTAAATGTTTTCAATGGAAAATTCCAGGGGTCTATACACATGTATCAGTGCTGGACAATTTTTATAGAAGAGTATGGAGAAGAAGGCTTTATGTTCTAAGGAAGAGCCCTTGCACTTAATATAAGCAGGATGATAATTTTCCAACTGCATGAGGCTCTGTCTAATCACAACATTTAAAATTCAACTATCTTTTGCTATCCTCACAACTTAACAAACTAAGTATATTTATCTTTGGTTTGAAGTGAGGAAACTGAGATCCAGAGTATCATTGTTGTATAATGAAAAAAAATAAAAAAAGCATTGAGCTTAGGGTCAAAATCTCTGACCTCTTTCCCATTCAACTCTCTAAGTGAGTGTCCCTTACATAGAAATGCAAGTGAGAACCCTTAACGAGCCAACTTCACTGAGCTGTTATAAGATTAAATAAGATATATATAAACATGGTCTGAAAACTATAAAACACTTTATTTTAAAAAAGAAAAAAGGCAAGTGATTTGCTTACATCAAGTAACTCCTGGATAACTAGTGGGGTTCACCTGCCTTCTAGCTTGTGTTCATCCCATTAGCCAAAGCAAGTGGAGGTGAAAATGAAAATCATTTGCTATGGGAGTCTGTGCCTTCAGCCATCGAACGTTTTTGGCTTAGTTAGGATGAATTTCTCACCAGAGGGCTTGTGATCCACAACTGCATTGCTCTCATCTATTTCCTCTAGCAAGTTAAAAGACAAAAGCTTTACACTGACTGTATCAAATGCTATCGATTCGAGATTTTGTTTTATAGCATGGCTGCAAAAAACCCTGAGTGTCAACAGTACTCAATCTATGTATTTTTTAATAAATTGCAAATTTACTCTACTGAATAATATAATTGATAAAATCACCATATCTTTGGACTTCAATGAATTGTTTGTGTGATGGTGTTGTTCTTCATTACATGCCTGAATGCACTCATTAAGCTCACAGTGAACAATAAGCATAAAAAAGCACAAAGACAATGTGTCTGAACCAGCAGGAAGCCCACATATCAACCAGCACAGGATCTGGCAGGTCTGCTCTTTGAGGAGAATGTTCCAAGCATTGTATCTAAGAGAATGAGAACTGCATATCCCTGGTTATAAACATAAACCTGAGAGGAGAACATTGTTAAACTAAGAATTTATTTTTCAAGGAATTGACACCTTCTGCCTGCATTATTTAAAAGCCTAAGCTCCTTTTCAAACTCATTTTCCTCAGGTTTTATATACTCTCACCTTCAAACAGCACCATGTTCTAGGGAACTTCTGATGCTTCTTCATTCTTTCCTTGCTGTCTAATAGCAAAGGATATGCCCAACTAGCCTGACAAGGGCTCTGCACAAGGTTATGCAGCTTCATTCCTATCAGAAAGATAGTTTCTGAGCCAGATTCGGCTGATGTAATAGGTTCAAACAAGGATTCATTTTTCTGGGCACCCAGGGTTAAAACAAAATACATTCAATAATTCGTTTACCAAATATGTATTGAACACTGGACATTCTGGGTTCTGGAGATAAAAAGTGACTAGAATAGACAAAGTTCTGTTCCCATAATCCTCACATTGGTGGAGGTAGGAGAGAAGAGACAAATAATAAACAGAGTATTTACCATAATAGATTTCTTTATAATATCTTATGTATTCTATAATAGAGCATTATAAAGTGCTAGAAAGATGATAAAGATGTGGTGAGAGAGCAAAGTGGTAAATGGAGTTGGAAATACTATCTTATATAGAATGCTTTGGTCACCATTAATAATGTTCCTAATAATAGGCGTACATAATGTACTCCTAATGCTCATCTTCTAGAACACTGGAGGGTTCTATTTCCTCATATTTTAAAACTTGGGTGTGACCATGTGGTTTACTTTGGCCAATGAAATATGAATAGAAATGATATGTCACTTTTAGACTGGAGAACTGAGGAGCTGCCATACAATTTTCTAAAGTGTGTCCTCCTGCTGTGGCAAATCACCATGTCTCATGTTGAAAGAGTGCCAACTTCCAGTTTCTGGTCTGGCATGTAAAAATCTTGGAAGTCATCATTTCTGTCCACACAAGAAAAGAGCCGAACAAACTAAAAAACTGACACTCTTCTTAGATTCAACAGAGCATTGAAGTCACAGGGCAAAGAAATGAGAGAGACAGAGAGGTGTATATTGAGAACATACTGGAGCAGAAACCCACAAGAAACCTCTATCAGAACCAGTATCAAGGTAGGAAAACCTAAATGGTAATTGATGGACTTGTTGAAACATTCATATAGAAAAATTTGAGAGTTAAAAAAAACCCAAGGAGCTCAGTCTCGGAAGAACTCCTGTACTTTAGTGAGCTTCTTACTTTGAAAATCAGAGAAAAATTCCCTGGTGCTTTCCAAAGTGAGGAAGGAAAAGGAACCATAATGAAATATGTCCAGAGCAACCTGTTTTTATTAACAAGGCATGTCCTCAAGAGGAACTATTTTACCAGAGCCCAATCAACTTAAATTTTACCAGAACCCAACTGATCTGGAAGAAGGAAAATACCCAACTCCATCTCCCTCTAGCCTTCCCATGTCAATTAACAAGAGAGGTGAAAGACTGAGAAGCAGTTGTGAAGATCACAGCCCAGGGGCACAGCATAGGCTCATTAAATGATTGAAACCAAAGTATAGAATTAGAGAATGCTTTCCTCCCTCCCACATCTTACCACAACATCAAGAGGGCTCCTGTATAATATAATTGGGTACTATAAAAAGAACTGCATGCCTTAGAACTCATTTAGGAAGTTTCTAGGGAAACCCAAAGATAAAAGGGGAGAAAACAAGGACACCAAAGAGGAAATTTTAGCCTCTATTACCAATAGCTACAGCAAACAATAATCACCACCTAACTACTAACCAGATAAACATAAAACCTCACACTAAATAAAAATCTATTACAGGCACATTAAAAGACAAAAACACAGTTTGAAGAGATAGAGCAAGCACTATTCCAGTGCTCGCTCATAGCAGAGATGAGGGAATGTTAGACTAGAATTTAAATGTACAACATGCAAAAAAGGATGGGTTATATAAGCAGAGATAAAAACTCTAAGAAAGAATCAAAAGGAAATGCTAGAAATCCAAACTAAAAGAAATGAAAAATGCCTTTGATATGCTCATCAATGGACTGGATATAGCCAAGGAAAGAATAAGTAAACATGAATAAATGTCAATAGAAATTTCCAAAACTAAAACACAGAAAGTTATAAAAAAGAACAGAATCTCCAAAAACTGTGGAATGATCATAAAAGTATAACATGTTCATAATAGGAATATCAGAAGGAGAAGGAAGAAACAAGAAATATTTCAAGCAATAATGACTGAGAATTTTCCAAAATTAATAATAGACACCAAACCCAAGATCAAGAAATCTCAGAGAATACCAAGCAAAACGAATATTTAGATAAAAAATAAATACCTAAGCATATTCTATCCAAACTGTAGAAAATCAAAGACAAAGAAAAAAATCTTGAAAGAAGCCAAAGAATAAAATACTTTACCTATAGAGGAGCAGGAATAAGAATTACATCAGACTTCTTTAGAAACCATGCAAGAACACAGTGAAATGAAATATTCAGAATGTTAAAAAAAAAAAAGCCAAAAAAACAAGCATCAACCTAGATCCAACCCGTATCTGGCAAAATTTTCCTTCATAAGCGAAGGAGAAATAAGACTTTCTTAAATAAAAAAAAATTTAAGAACGTTTGTTACCAGTAAACTTGCTTTCCAACAAATGTAAAATAGAAATTCTTCAGAAAGAAGAAAAATGATAGGTCAGAAACTCAGATCTACATTAAGAAAGATATAGATTAGGGGCGCCTGGGTGGCTCAGTGGGTTAAAGCTTCTGCCTTCAGTTGAGGTTGTGATCCCAGGGTCCTGGGATAGAGCCCCACATGAGGCTCTCTGCTCAGTGGGGAGCCTGCTTCCTCCTCTCTCTGCCTGCCTCTCCTCCCTGCTTGTGATCTCTCTGTCAAATAAATAAAATCTTTAAAAAAAAAAGAAAGAAAGAAATAGATTAGAGAAGGAATAAATGAAGGTAAAATAATATCTTTTATTTTTCTTGTTCTTTTTTTTAAAGATTTTATTTATTCATTTTGAAAGACACAGAGAGAGCACAAGTAGGGGGAGAGACAGAGGGGAGAAGGAGAAGCAGACTCCCCCCAAGCTGGAAGCCCGACATAGGGCTCAATTCCAGGACCTGGAGATCATGACTTGAGCTGAAGGCAGATGTCCAACCATCTGAGTCACCCAGGTACCCTTATTTTTCTTAATTTATCTAACTGATAATAGTTTTTTCAAAATAATAATAGCAACGATGTATTTGGTAATATAGCTTACAGATAAGTGAAATGAATGACAGTAATTTTTTTGAGATTTGATTTATTTATTTGAGAGAGAGACAGAGACAGAAAAAGTGAGAGAGAGAGCATGAGTGGGGTGAGGGGCAGAAGGAGAAGCAGACTCCCTACTGAGCAGGGAGCCTGATACAGGGCTCCATCCCAGGACCCTGGCATCATGACCTGAGCTGAAGGCAGATGCTTAACTGACTGACCCACCCAGGTGCTCCAAATGACAGCAATTTCATATGGGAGGGAGGAATTGAAAATACTCTATTATAAGGTACCTGTACTTGAAATGATACACTGTTATTTGAAAGTGGATTTGTATTAGCTGTAAATGTATATTGCAAGCTTGAGCACTAAAAAAAGTTAAAAATAATGCAATTAATATGCTAAGAGAGGATCACACATTAAAACTGAGAAGGAAGAAAAAGATGTAAGATCAAAATAAATAAATAAATAAAAAGAATAAAACAAAGAACAAGGATAGTGAATAGAAAATAGTAACAAATAGGGACATATTGATCCAACTATATCAATAATCACTTAACCATCAGTATCCTAAATATACCAGTTAAAAAAGAGACTGACATATTAGATTAAAACACACACACACACACACACACACACACACACACAATATCCAACTATATATTATCTACCAGAAACCCACTTAAAAACGATAATACAAACATATTAAAAGTCAAGGGAAAAAGAAAGTAAAGGGATGGGGGAAGTAAAGGGATAGGGTAATATATATACTATGCTAATAGTAATCAAAAGAAAGCTGAAATAGTGGCACTATGAAATGTTGGAATTTCCATCTGCCTGGGTCCCTCATGCCTACAATGAGCAGAACTCTCTTCCTTATCCAAACTAGACATACAGGGAAATGGAAAGCACACTTTTGAGATTTGGGGGTTGTTTGTGGGCACAGCGAAACCTAGCCTATCCTGACTAATCTAGGTAACTAGGGAGGAGCTCTCTGATAGGAACCTGAATGATGCATGACAGGAAGTCTTTCCATATACTGGGGAAAGAAGATCCAGGAAGGGGGAACAATAAGAAGAGGCCCTAAGGCAGGAGCATGCTGCAGTGTTCTGAGAACTCTAAAGAGAACAATGTGGTGGTAGTAAAGTGAAGAAGGGATAGAATAGAAGATGATAATACACAATGTCAGGGCCAAATACCAGAATAAAATCCAAAATCCTTACTCAAGTCATTTTATATTTTCTTCAGTGAGAGTCGGAAAGTTTGTTAGTTTCCTACTTAACACTAAAAACTTAACACAAATTCAGTATCTTACAGCTTTTGTGGGTCAGGAGCCTGGGCATGCCATAGCTGGCTTCTCTGCTTAATCTTCCCATGCTGAAAGCAAGATATTGGCAGGGGCTATGAACTCACCTAAGGCTTAAGATCCTCTTCCCATCTCATTCAGGATGTTGGCAAAATTCATCTTTAGTATTGAGGTCTTTCATTTCTTGCTGCATGTCAGCTAGACATTACTCACAGCAACTGGATCTTGGCCATAGATCTTGGCCAAATCCAACACTCCTCTCACCACCACCCCCAACTCACAACATGGCTGCTTTCTTTCAGCCCAGCAGGAAGACATCTTGTTAAATCTGTCCGACCTCTGAGAAGACCTAGACCCCTCAAAACAGCTCATACAATTAGGTCAAGCCTAGGTAGGGTTAATTAATTCTATTATTATTCTTCCAAATAATCACAGAGTATATATATGAAGGGGTGGGAATCTCGGGGGCCATATAAGATTTCTGTCTACCACAGGGAGCTATCTCATCATTTAGAGCAGCAGAGGGATACAATCTGGCTTATGTTTTTAAATGAATCACACTGTATACTGCGTAAGGAATATTCTGTGGTGGGACATGGGTAGAAGCAGGGCGATCAGCAGAAGGTGATTACAATTGTAAAGGAAAGAGATGATGGCAGCTGGAGTTAGGAGACAGCAAATGAGATGATAACATGAGTTAAAACCAAATATTATTTAGATTATCATTTCTAGTATACATCCACCAAATAACCAGCTAGTTCAATAATATATGCTCTAATTTTAGTACCATGTTAAATAAGCAACAATATTTTCAAGTATAATTATTTTAATGTTAAAACTTTATCATCCATTTTTTGCCTATTGGGATATGACATCTCTATGTAAAAAGTAAAGACTGAAGGGCTAAAACTTAGACATTGTGCATCCCCATGTACCTGGCTCATTTTGACAAGTAACTCAACACATACTGGCAGTCATACAAAATCGGTTCTCCTTTTTCCTTTACAGCAGGAATCATAGAAACATTTTTGAACTTTTTAATAGCAGACATTGAGAGAGGATATTCTCAAGTCCTGTATTCAACGAAAACCAAATAAAAGTGTGATATTACTAATTATTCAAATGAAAAATCTCTCTCCCCCAGGCTTCCTCCTCCCATGAAAACACAATGGAAGTAGAAAGACCTGGAAGAGTGATGCCTATCAGTAAACAATCTGATAATCCTTAAAGAAATCTGTTCACTTAGCCGATAATTGCCCAAATACTTGACAATTCATTTTTTTTAAACTTACATCTATTAAAATTCCACATATTATGGGAAATACTTTCAAATTATTTTCTATTATGTTTCTTCTGGACATTTTTTTTATTATATGTGTCATGTTTTAGGTACTTGTTTAGGTAATGTAGACAATTTGGCTGAGCTAAAAACAGCTAGAAAGTTTTCTGGAATTGAAGAATTTGTTTAATTCTGAACAGCTACAAGCGAACTTAGCTCTCCAAGAAGGAGAGAATCAAGCCCAATAAAGCTAGAAACACAAACAAATATGTCAACCCAGAATGAAAGAAAGATTTCCATTGGGAAAATGCTTTCATAACTGGGAATTAGCCTTCTTTTTTTGACAAATAACTACTGTATTTTAAAACATTCTTTTTAGAATAACTGGAATAATTAGGGCTATTGCATCCTTCTAATGGAGAAATGGCTCATGGAGAGATAAAGATGGAGAGTAAGCAGGCTGAATGGTCCTATCTAATTAAAACCTGTCATCCAATTAAATACATTCCCAGCAATACATGGGTCTCAGGCTAGTTTTCTGATAGGGAAATGGTGGTCCAAAGCATTAGTCACACAATGAAATGTCCTTGCTATATTCAGTCACAATTTTTTTTTATGGAAAGAGGACCCTAATTTTTCCTATATGCAAATTAAATAGAATACTTAATCTAATGTACAGATGATCTTCTAAAAATATGTTATTCCTTTTTCTTGTTGAATATCTTGATGACCTTTGTAATACATAAGTATCAAATTATAAATCTAGGCATCAACTATCCATTTTTCCATGCTTTTTCCTTTTTGCTATTACAGGAATGGCTTTGTCCTCATTCCTCCTCCTAAGACAATACCATGCAGTTTGAATTTTTAAACTTCTAAGTCCTGAAACTAACTGTGCTTCAGTTTTAGCTTGTTTCACTGTGGCATCCAAATCAAGTTAAAAATGCATGTACATATAAGTAGCTTTGACATCAATGGCATGTGCTTTTCCAAGCATTGCCTGTTTATCTATATACAAGACACCAAGATTCAAACTCTGTTGAAAATAAACATTTTGAAATAATTAATTATCTGCTACTGGCTTCATTTCCACTATAACCTTCATTTCCCCCAAGTGCAGGGCCAGGTGATGTTCCTCATGCTCTTGTAGAACCATCCTGCCAACTTCACTTAATTATATGGTGTTCTAAGTCCAGTTTAGCTTGCCCAAGTGCTTGCTAAGTTTTCTTTGCTGCAAAGGGCACTAGCCACAAAGTTCTATCAAAATGTACGTAGAGGAACTAAAGCTTTTTTCCAAATTACCAAAGCAACTACTCCTTTCTTATAGCTAAAAGAGAGGCTACAGTCAGTTCCACAGAATTTTCTATTTAAGAAAGTAAAATTGAGGCTTTAAACCTCCACTTTCTTGAGGAACTTGCTTTGCAACCAGTCTGTTCCCATGGGTGCTGTGTTGCCTAAAGTTGAATTGGGTATATCTATTTGTATGTATACAAGAGGGAGAAAGTCCTCAGTGGTGTGGAATGCTATCATTCTTGACTTTCCAGGAAAATGGACCTGTTCTCTGGCTCCATCACAATCACATTCATGTAAAATTCTAAACTGTGTCCACTTAAAAGAGAAAGAGCTTATTATATGCCTCTCTCAGTTTTTTTTTTTTCCTCTAGCAACTAGAGGTGCAGAAAGGTGCAGAAGAAACTTTTTTATATCAAAATCCAAATTTGCCTCATTTATTTCTGTAGCTGTGACTTAAAATTTCAGTACAGGTGATAAAATTCTACTAGGTATATTGCATAACCCCACATCTTAGTATGTGTCTCTGTCTATTCTTTTATTTTCTTTATTCTACAAGTTAACATCCTTCCTTCCTAGAAAGGAAAACCAAGCAAAACTTAGCATAACACCTTTAATATAAGTCTACCCACTGCTATACAGTCTTCTCCTAAATGAACAAAGATATTTATCTGACTGATTCAGAGTCTACTTCAGATTCTTTATCTATTATTTGGCTACACAGACAAGGACCCTTGCTATTCATTTACCCAAATCATCTGCTTTTATAGATAAGAATACTGATTAGTTAAGTGATTGACCTAAAATCCCACGACAGAGTAAGGACAAAGCAAGAATGAAAAGCAATTTCTCTTACTCTAGTTTATACAATATTAGTATTGCCAATCAATCCTGCTTCTAAGAGTTATTGAAGTACCTACCTTGGGAGCAAGTAAAGAATCAAAAATGGAAAATTAGCACATTAATTTAGAAAGGTGGTCACAGTAATTTAGCTATTATTTTGGTGATGAATAAGTATATATATGTTAAATACATATATTATACATATGATTTATGCAACTGCTTTGCAATGTTTTAACTTTCTGGCATTTTAGGAGATGAAGTCCCTTACACAAGGAGATGGTGAGGCCTTTTTGAAAGCTGAGGCACTTAGCACAAACTCTCTTTCAGACCTAAGATGATTCTACGGCAATACTAAGTTGAACTTCCATGACAGACTACATGGTGTTTTTGGAACAGTTCACTAAGCAGCACCACAGGTAATAAAGATGGAACCAGTGGTCAAATCACAAGTGACAAAAAGATGCTGAATCATTTTAAAACAAATTTGTGGTGTTTTTAAGACTTTTCCAGTCACAGTGCTTGGCTGAATTTCCTGAATTCAAACATATCATGCTGACAATTTCTCAAACCTTGCTCAAGTAGTAAATAATCTTATTGAACAACAAATATTGTTTTCTGTATTTGATGTTCTTGTTTAATGAAGTGTGACATATTATCCAGGTGGTGTCAAGTCTGTGAAATACAAGGTGATATTTCTCTATCTAGTGGCAAGTGATGGGGGCATTAGTGTGATTGTTTATTTGCAACTTTTTTTTTTCTGAATAAGATTACTAGCTTGCTTACTCAGGGGTGTAAGATTGTTTTAAAAACATCCTGATTGTGATTATATACAATAAAAGTAGGCTTTCAATAAGGCATTAAAGTAGGCTCTGCTCAAAAGAGACATTAACAAGAGCCCCATTGTGGTAGTTTGGGAAAAATGCCATTATTTCTTCCCACTTCATTCTAGTTACAGTTTTCGCAATGTAAGTATGTAAGCTTACCCTCTTCTCTGTAAATGGGCTTTTATCATGTGACTTGCTTTGGCCAATGTATTGCAAATAGAGGCTTGAAATTGGCTTACGTATCTGGGCCTATCCTCTTGTCCTCTTTTCCATGATAAATTTGCATCGACTAGACTAATGGTCCCACAAGGAGCATTAAAGTTATGTGGAACAGAGCCAATTCACAGATGCATAAGTAAGCCATTGATCTGCAGACCATAAAGTGGGAACACCCAAGCACATGAGTAAGCCCGGATAAGCTCAGCCGAGAGCCTAGCCTATTCCTGCTGATTCCAGAAAGATAAACATTAAACATTCATTGTATGTCATTGAAGTTTTGTGGATACTCACTACACAGCATAATTGTGGCAAGAGTTGAATGATCCATCTGTGGATCTGTTTGTGCCTCCACATCCCTTGACAATGCATGTCCTAGGCCCCGCCCTGAGACATCTTGCAGTCAAACAAGAAAGAAGTGTTATTTAGTAGTGGTCATGTTTCCAGCACTGGGAAGACACACAAGAAAAACAAAGCACGGTCCATGTCCTTAAGAAATGTATAGTCTCAGGGAGCCTGGGTGGTTCAGTTGGTTGAGCATCTGCCTTCAGCTTTTGTAGGTTTTGTATATACTTCTCTATTTTCCAGAGTACCTTCTAAGTCCTTTAAGTCCAACTAATTGATTTCTATCTGAAAATAAATGTCTAATAATGACATAATTATAAACTTAGTAGATATAACATAAATTTATAGTGCTAGAATGGTCATCTATAAAGAACTACCAGATTCTAAGCAGAATTGTATTCATACTAACTTAACCAGATATCTCTTTAACTTTTTCCTGAACATTTTCAGGGAAAAAAATAAGTCAACACAAATTCTCTGAGTAATCCAGTCTCTGAGTTTTACATTCACCTAACAAAATGCTATGGTAAAGAGTAGGTGAATAAAGCTTGCAGTTTACCTCTTGATACTTCAAGAGGATACTGGATACTTCAAGATTTTTTTTATACTTCAAAATTTTTGAAAGCTAATCAAAGTATACAATGATAATTTTTAAATTAGCACTAATCACTTTATTCTCTCTGATAGAAAATACAAATATAAATAAAAGACTATTGCGTGAATAATTAATCTTGTAACACTGAAAAAATAAAAGTATTGGGGAAAAAAAAGACTATTGGTATCGACTGATTGACTCAAATCTCCTTCAGCTTGTTTGCTTACAAATCCCCCTTCACCCTTCTTCTGTGCTGTGTCTCAGAGAGACTGACCCTGCAGACTGTGTTTCCCAGGCCTGTGTGTGCTGGCTTCTGATCTGGAAGGTCAAAAGGAGATACTGGCAACAGACTGGGGGTGAAGGCATTTTAGAAATAAAGGAGAAATAGGATATTTTACTCTTCCAAAGTAGTAATTCAGGTGGCATGCATTGCTGCAGCTTCTACCAAATAAGTATACTTACTTTGGCATCTAAGGGCTGGGAGACTACCTCCTCTTCATTTGTCCTGTCCTTTTAAACCTGGGTATGGTAGCTGTTTCCTGCAGCTGTGAATTTTGGAGCTTTCTCCTTTCTCTGTTGGGTTTTTTAGCTCTTCTGTCACCTATGTTACTAATTATCTGTAGTAAATGCTCTCTATTTGAAACACTTCAAGTGGTATCTGTTTCCTGACTAAACTCTGTAACAAACGAGTAATCGGTTCTAAAAAAGGATCTGAGAGAGCATACAATAAAGACACAGGATCACTAGACCCCCCCAAAAAAAGAAAAAAATTGAAATCTATCTAAAATAAGAGGTAAATATGGTGGTTAGAGAGACAGAAGGTTTGAAATATATTAATGAAAATTTTTTCTGTTTGCCATGGGATTTTTCTCTCAGCCATTTTCAACACCACGAAAAAACGAAACCATCAACAAAACAAAAAGGCAACCCACTGAAAGGGAGAAAATATTTGCAAATGATATATCTGATAAGGGGTTAATATGCAAAATGCAAGAAGAACTTAATATAACTCAACACCAAAAAAACAAATAATCCAATTAAAAAAAATGGGCAATGGAACTGAATAGACATTTTTCCAAAGGAGACACAAAGCTGGCCAACAGACACATGAAAAGATGTTCAATATCATTAATCATTGGGGAAATACAAATCAAAACCACAGTGAAATATCACCTTACACCTGTCAAAATGGCTAGAATCATAAAGACAAGAAATAACAAGTGTTGGTAAGGATGTAGAGAAAAAAAGAAACCCTAGTGCACTGTTGGTAGGAATGTAAATTGGTCCATCCACTGTGGAAAATAGTATGGAGGGTCCTCAAAAAATTAAAAATAGAATTACTATATTATCCAATAATTCCACTACTGGGTATTTACCCAAAATAAACAAAAACACTAATTTGAAAAGATATATGCACTCTTATGTTTATTACAGCATTACTTATAATAGCAAAGGTATGGAAGAAATCCAAGTACCTGACCTGAATGGATAAAGATATATATCTCACATACATAACATACATACAATGGAATATTAGTCACAAAAAAAGAATGGGATCTTGTCATTTGCAACAACATGGATGGATCTATTTTTTTCCTAAGATTTTTTTATTTATATATTTGACAGAGAGAGAGACAGCGAGAGAGGAAACATAAGCAGGGGGAGTAGGAGAGGGAGAAGCAGGCTTCCCACCGAACACGAGCCTGATGCAGGGCTCGATGCAGGGCTCAATCCTAGGACCCTGGAATCATGACCTGAGCAGAAGGCAGACACTTAACGACTGAGCCACCCAGGCGCCCCCATGGATGGATCTAGAAAGGATAATGCTAAGTGAAACAAGTCAGTCAGAGAAAGTCAAATACCATATGATTTCACTCATATGTGCAACCTGAGAAACAAAACATATGAACAAATAAAGAAAAAAAGAGACAAAAAACCCAGACTCTTAACTACAGAGAACAAACTGATCGTTACTAGGGGGGGAGGTAGGTGGGAGGATGGGGGAAATAGGAGAAGAGAATTAAAAGTATACTTATCACAATGAGTACCGAATAAGGTACAGAACTGTTGAATCATTCCATTGTACACTAGAAACTAATATAACATTGTATGTTCATTATACTTCAATTTTTAAAAAGGGAAAAGAAAAAAAATGTTTTCTCTTTGCAATGGGAATTTTTCTCTTGGCCATTTTACCTGTTGAGTCTGAATAATGAATATTTCCTGAAAACTATTCAAATAATTTTTCACAACAATGTGAAATGAAAGCATATTTGTGAAGGCAGGGACTATAGGGCAGTCAGAAAAGCAGATTTTCTAGTACTAGTAGTCTAGTTCTGGGCCAAAGTCTATCACACATGCTTCCACTGTAAACACAGGACAAATACTAGTCACATATTCAAAGCCCTCCTATGGGCATATCCAGGTTTATAAGCAATTCCATTTCTTTCCCTTCCTCTCAAGAAAGTATATCATAATGCATAATGCATAATAAGTAATGGAATTGTTATAAGGCTAACCTTGAACTTTTTCTAATTTATCTTAAAAATTCAATCATTCTCAACTTTTGATATTTTACTTTTTATAAAATAATTATCTGTAACAGAGCTAACAACTAATCAATGACTCATTACTCCATGGAGAATTTCTGGTTTGCATTAATTGCAGAAACCATACAACTGTCAGAGTTGTTACCTCACTTTGAATGTATGGGCATAATCTGTATGTCTTCTAAACATTATGTATGACTAATAAATACCATGTTTATTAGGAAGATTATCCACAACTGGTGGATTCAAAATTGCTGCTTGTATGTCCTTAAAAGCGACAAAGTGAATTTAAAAACAGCAGACTGATATACCTTTGTATAATCATGCGTATCTAGTATACGCTAAATTCCAAAGGCCAAGAAAGAACTTTAATTAATACTGCAATAGATTAGTCTTAGAACAAATAAAGTCACTGCTATAAATTAACTCTTTCAGAAGTAACATTATTTCAGGACTCAACATTAAACAAAGTCCGTCATCTGTCTAAACAAATGTTAATGTTATCATCACAAGTAAATCAGAAACACAGAATGTGCATGGATCTAAATGAGCACATGCCAACCAACAAAAAATATCCCAATTGCATGGCCTGTTGGGGGTTATCCATAAGTTTTCTTTTTGTAATATAAGGTATAGCATTAAAGTGAAAATTTCCCATTATTTGGCATTACTTCATTAAGGTGAAAAGTTCCGTGAAAATGGGAATATGTTTATGTTGTTCATTTTGTCTCACAAATATCTTGTGTCTGGCCCAATAAATATTTGTTCAATGAATGAATACTATCCTCATTCTAATCCGAATGTCTCAGGTGTTTGATGTTTTATCATGTTTATGATAAATTGCTGATTTCTTAAGAATATCATTTTGAATTACAATAAATGAATTAAAATCAAGTCCACTCCCATCAGAGACCATTAAGAAGGTTGAATACACAAAACTTCGCTCACTACTGAAATGATTTTTCCCACCATCCAGTGTATACAATAGGGATGATTAGACTTTCCAATTGTGGAGGAGAGTGTTTTCCATTTTCTGGATCTCAGGATATAGATCTTTTCAGACTCCTCAAGATTTTATTCCTTGAGATAACAATGAAGAGCTTACAGATGCCAATATTAGAAAAACAAGTGTAACAATTTCCATGGGAGGGGGGACATCCCTTTTGGCAAATTACAATAGAATCCATGAGGTTTGGTTAACCAAACTTTCCTGGAAATGGTCATCAGACCTAACAGAAAACTTGTCCCTGCCAGTTTCATTCCTTTCCAGGAATAAACTCAAAAGTAACCTTTAACCAAAGGCTCCCCAGTGACATCCCCTCACAATTAATCTAATTCTCTTTCCATAAAAAAGTGAAGAAATATCAGTCTCATAACATTTAAGAGACTGAACACATTACCAGAATTGTTAAAACTTAACAGTTGTTGAAACATGGCCAAATTCTAAACTTTTATACTTCTTCCTTCCATCCTTATAGTCACCTGACTCCTATTCAAATATTTGGTAGAAAACTACAACCAAATAGTTCCCTAGTTTTTCTTACAAATTGTTCTAAATAAGCACCAATGTAACAGCTTCAAAATATGTCTACAAACAACACTGTTATGTAACAGAGACCAATGGTCAGGGTTTCGAAGCATTACACAGTGTATTAAATCCCAGCATTTGCATGCTATCCACCTTCCATCCGCTGCAAAAATGAAGCCTCTGATTGCAAGTGAGTATAATAGAATAAATAGCATTTGCAGCTCTGCCAGTAGTTCAATTGCCAATTCTCTATCTGCTTTTCATCCTCCTTTTTCTTCTAGGATGAAAGAAACTAAGACGGCAAGCTGGATACGTACAGCTGGGTTCCCTCTAAGCACACCTCCCTTTCTATAATCAAACTCAACAGAAACAGGCTCTTGCTATTGGGACCTTAAACATGAAGAGCCTGTTGCTCTGCAGAGAATAAGTAAGCAGACATCAAAGATTTGTAAGAAATTTTATTAAGAAACTTTCCTAGTCTTTCTACACACAGCAGACACCTACTACTGGTATGTACTGTAGCTAGAATTGGGTATATGGACTTTTACTTTTGCCTTTGGATCATGTGTTAATTAATATACATCCCTCAAGTTGGACACTGTAATGAAAAATTAACAAAATAACAACCCTTGCATGAATTTAGTCTTTGAATCAGAAACCTCATTCAGATGTGTGACAAAAATATTTTTGTCATTCACCACTTAATTCAAGAGTGAGATTTAAATTCCTTGTAGAATTGAGAAGTTAGTAATACCTAATCAAAAGTGATTTTACTCCAGTGAAATATCAAGGCAAAATGTTTCCTGCCCAAGGACAGCATACCACATACTACCACAATGAAAACAGCATGTGGGTGGGGCGAGAAAATATTATCTGGGGGGAAAACCAACAACTTTGCCTTATTCCTTCAACCATTCATTTGGATCTCAAGATTGTCTTAATGGGTAACCAAACCTGAAAACTGCAGAAGAATGCAAACACTTAACATTAGACTTGTCTGTACAGATAAGCTTCCAATCTAAGCCACTTAGACAAAAATATATTAAAAAGTTAAAACTGTAAAATCATAGAGTGGAAAAGAAAAGCCCATCCAGAAAAGGAAGAATTTGCATAACTTATGTAATTTGTTCAAATATCACATTGCTCCAATTTCTACTTTGCCTGCCAGATTCTCTTCACTCTCTCTACATGGCTGTCATTCTTCACTCTCAAGGCTCTTGACCTCATCTGACATAGCAAGCAGACCTTTGAAAATAAATTATACCATGTTTCTGAAAGCTATAAGAAGACTGAAGAATAGCACATTTCAGGGTACAAACTGTTGACAAAGGTAAGTCCCCATCCTAAAAACTCTTAACTTGATTACCCAATTGGTCCTAAAAAGTATGCTCATGATTTCTCCTCCTAAATTCTTCATTTACCTGTTACAACTCACCATTCACCTTGTCCACAGGTCTAATATAAACTGGAAAATAAAGCAATTAAGAAAAGGAAATAGCCTCCAGTCCTAAGTAGCCTACCAATGTCACACTAAAGTCCAGATGTCACCTCCAGAATTCTCAACGTCCTCTGACTCACACAGGACCACCACCATGATCTTACTTCAGGTGAATGGGGGTATGATTTGTAACAATGTCTGCAAAATTTCAAAATACTCAGTTCAAAAACAATGCATTTTTAAAAATAAGAAATCATGTTAAAAGCAAACTAGCTGTTTGAGGGTGTACAAAGAAGATAAGTTGTTTAAATTAATTGTTTTTCAATCAGTTGTATTGCTATGTAGCCAGTTTGTGATTAAGAGTCAGGCTCTGAACTCAGAAAGCCGTAATCCAAATTCTGCCTTTCACACTCACTAGCCATATAACCTTGGCTTATTTCTTTCCCTCTAAGAAGCAGTTTTTTCATCTGTAATGGAAATCTCAATAGTGCCTACCTTACAAAGTTGTTGTGGATGTAAATGAGAAGACATATATAGAGTTTAGCTGTGCGAAGAACATAGTGAGTTATTATTATTTTTAATGATATATTGAGAATATACTTAATATATTGAAAAATACATGTCTATAATGTAGAATGAGTGATTGAAATTGGGAATAATTTTTTCACAGTTTATATATACCTTATGTACAGAAGTTATATATTTTTTATAATAAATACTTTGATTTTATTATTGTTTTCACCAAATTTTGTTTCTGTTTATTTAAAGGTGTTTTAGTTTACAGTCGTGAATTTTGTTATTCCATATGTCCTATGGTATTCACAGATTATGCTTGAATTGCTCAAAAATCAATAACTGACTTGGAATAACTAAGATAAATGAGTCTTCAATTTTTTTCTCCACATTTCCTGTTTTATCTTGTTTATTGTTATTATTCAAGATAAACTGAAGTGACCAGTTTGACTCATTCCTAAACTATCTTTTCTAGGGTAGTTGTACAACCAAATAATTCTTTCAAAAATTAAAGATTTTGGAGTAAGAATAAAAGTTGTCACTGACAAAATGCTCAGCTTTCAATTTCAGTGTGACAACTTGATACTTAGTTATATAACTTGAAGACCACAACTGTAAGCTGTATTATTAAAAGGACCTGGTGCTCATAGCATTTAGAAACCTCAATATCCTAGGTATTAAACAAAAGCCACTATCTGGGTGTCTTAACTTGAGTCAAACTATCAGAAATACTGAGAGCTATGAAAACTCACTCAAGAACATCCACATAATCATGTTATAGGTGACACTTTTTGATTACACAGTCCTTGATAAGGTCTGTGTCAAAGACCGTTGTAAAATGTTTTTTGCTGAATTGATCTAAAGTTAACCGACACTGTAGATTCAATAACATACTTCACAAACATAAGAATGTTCCATTCAACTCTTAGCAGGCATGATGGATATCCCTAAGATCTAAAACATACTGACATTTCTCAGGCACTGAATCGGATGTTGTCAAATGAAGCAGCCTGTGCCAGCTGAATCCATTTGGTCTATGTAAAGATCTTCCTATATAGCATGTGAATACTGATTTTCCCCTTGGAAAACTCCTTAGAAATTTCAAAAGATTAAGAGGCTCAAGAATCTTCCCTCTAGCTGATGCCTGGTTTCATCTGGTCAGCCAACCTTTTAATGACACAAGAGTGGTCACCAATAAATCTCAGATTGTAATTATTCACCAGCACTTCATAGGCCCTGGTTACTCCTTTCACATCATCAAACTCTTTGAAGTTTTGTGAGGGTCCATCTTTAATTTAGATGAAAGATTTCACTCTGTAGGTTTCTGAAATACACTCAAGAAAAGGATGAGTTCATTTATTCCTACAGCCATTCCTCACTCACTTATTTGTTTTGCAGGTGGCATTTTATTTTTTAAAAGATTTTTATTTATTCATTTTAGACAGAGATATACTGAGAGAGAAAACATAAGCAGAAGGAGAGGGAGAGGGAGAAGAAAACTCCCAACTGAGCAGGGAGCCCAACATGGGGCTCAATCCCAGGACCTGGAGATTATGACCTGAACTGAAGGCAGATGCTTAACCACCTGACCTACCCAGGTGCCCCATGCAGGTGACATTTAAACCACAGTATTTTAACTATAAAGCCAAGGGCAGGGAAGCAATACCATTTGCCTCTGTGGTCTATAATTCAGAACCTGACTCATCTGAGTTCCTACAAATATGGAGTAGTAGGTCCTTGTGTCAGTCACAGCCAACAACAACAACAAAATCACTCAATCAAACTAAAAGTTCCCAAAGTATGAACCCAAAGCAAAATAGCGAGGCTATGAGCAAAGAGGATTTCCTATAAAATAGAAAAGCAACCTTCAGACAGTATCAATAGCACTTCAATAAACAAGGGAGATGCTAAAGGACAATTTGTAAGAGTGGTTGACTGCTAAGTTAGAATCTTTTGTTTCAGTATGTATAGTTTCCCAATTCAAGACACTTTTCTGGACCTCGGTCCTGAATCTAGAGTAGTTTCCTAGTGTCTAACTTAACCTTTGGGTCTCAGCTTAAACATCACTTATTTAATGAAATCTTCCTTGACCTTCCAAACTAGATTAGATCATGTGTTATATGTTGGCATAATATTCTTTACTTCTTCATAATGTTCATTATGATTAAAATTAATTATTTTTGCAGTCATCTGCTTAATTATTAGCCCTTCTGCTGGATTTAACATTGCAGTAGGTAGGACAATGTCTATTTTGTTTCCTGACATATTGGATATGGCTGATATTTATTTATTGAATAATCAGTATTTGAAGACTGAATATCAAAACTGATATATCTAAGAACCTATAATTTTGGACCAAATCAGACTTTACATTTTAATTGGTACAGTCTCTAATCCAATGTGAAGATCCTCTCTCAGTGTTTAACATGATGATCATCTGGTTGTTCCCTAAACAATTCCAACAAAGGGTGAGTAAATAATTTGTGAGAATTTGTTATTTGTCTACCATTGACCATTTATTAGAAATTGCTCCATCAAGTGCTTCCTATAACTTCTGTGTGTCTATCTATTGGGACTTAGAAGCAATCCAGAATAAAATCCATTCCTTCTATACAAGAATACTTAAAAAGCAACTGATTTCTGTGCATCGATTTTAAATCCTGATACTTTATTGAATTCCTGTGTGAATTCTAGCAGTTTTGCCCCAAAACCATAAGATACCTTGGAATAAATTTAACCAAAGAGGCAAAGAATCTGTACACAGAAAACTATTAGCAAGTCAGGAAATGACAGATGTTGGCGAGGATGCGGAGAAAGGGGAACCCTCCTACACTGTTGGTGGAAATGCCAGCTAGTGCAGCCACTCTGGAAACCAGTATGAAAGTTCTTCAAAAAGTTGAAAATAGAGCTACCCTATGACCCAGCAATCGCACCACTGGGTATTTACTATAAAGATACAAATGTAGGGATCCAAAGGGGCACATGCAGCCAAATGTTTATAGCAGCAATGTCCACAATAGTCCAACTGTGGAAAGAACCTAGATATCCATCAACAGATGAATGGATAAAGAATATGTAGTGTATATATAGACAATGTAATATTATGCAGTCATCAAAAAAATGAAGTCTCACCATTTTAAATGATGAGAGTGGAACTAGAGAGTATTATGCTAAGCAAAATAAGTCAATCAGAGAAAGATAATTATCATATGAGCTCTCTGATATGAGGAATTTGAGAGGCACGGCAGGGGGTCGTGGGAGGTAAAGAGGGAAAAAATGAAACAAGATGGGATGGGGAAGGAGACAAATCATAAGAGACTCTTAATCTCATGAAACAAACCAAGGGTTGCTGCGGTTGGGGTGGAGGGATAGGGTGGCTGGGTTACAGACACTGGGGAGGGTATGTGCCATGGTGAGTGCTGTGAAATGTGTAAGCCTGATGATTCACAGACCTTTACCGCTGGGGCAAATAATACAGTATATGTTAATAAGAAAAAAAAGAATATTTAAAAAGGAGCCATAATGTGCTCCAATAGGTCTTCTTTCCTATACACTTAAATCCTTGGTTTTTCTAAATGTTCTTCATGTGAATACAACATCTGAATGCTGATTTCTCTTCACAATTTGCTTTTAATTCTCCTGACAGTCATTGTTCCTTTATTCAGGCTGTGTTCCAATGTAACCAAATCCTTTAACACTCCAAATGTGGTATGACCCAGACAAAGTACGGTAAAACCATTATCTTCCTTGATCTGGACTCCATAATTTTATTAGTATAGCTAACTTTGTATTGCTAGTAGTATTATACTAGCCCTATAAAAAATTGAATTCTACTGAGTTTATTACCCATTTAATAAAGCTATGGTATCTCCTGGAAATCTAAGAGTGACTTCTCTTTGCTGTATGTTATCAGTACTATATTTAATTCCCATTTCTTTGGGGAAAATTATATGATATACGGTACATAGAAGTGTCCTAAAGCCAATCCCATAACAGACATAAAAAAAAGTTCTTTTTCCTCTTCCTTTCCTTCTGATTATTTTCATTTGTCTCAAGACTCCACCAAACAAAGCCAAGTCTTTTTGTGATGCTTGATGATCACTTCAAATGGTAGAGTCCTGAGAATTGCCTTGGTCTGCAAAGGGTAGCAATGAAGTTTGCATTTCAGTGGTGACATATTTTCTAGGCTTTTAAAAACCAAGTTAGAGAAGGATGTGATGCATCGAGTCTCTGAGTATCAGTGTCTATGGCTTCTACAAATAGGGGCAGCCTAGTAGTATCTCTGCCTTTCCATTTCCAAACAAGAATTCATTACATGAGCCTACTGCCATTCTTCACAAAGGCCTTAGGGCTGTGAGTACAAAAAAGGAACCCTGCCACAGTTTACTTTCTGTTTCTTGTTAGCTTACAAATTATACTATGTGAGCTGCTCCAAAAAAATAATATCACCTTTCCTCTAAGCTATAAAATGCCATGTTCTAATACTTGCAGGTACTCTTATACTTTCTTCTACTGGGTTCATTTGGCTTAATTAACTTATTTCTTTTCTTCCTTTCTATAAGAAAATGAACATGTAACAGTCTTATCTGTTTATTACTGTTATTTGTTCATTTACTTACATCAAAGTAATACATACACATAATTTTAAAGACAAATACCTTTATACACAACAAAAGAAAAAAAAAACTGTTTTCTGCTCCATTTCTCTCTAAAGTCCTGATCATCATAAGTAATTATTTTCATCTTTTTAAAAGTATTTCTTCTGCTACTCACCTCTTACTTATAAGTAAAATATCACACACCTATATCTTGATTTTTCAGTTTTTTAGAATATCTAATACCTTTGAATAATATAAGAGTATTTGAGTCTTTCTACAAAACTCCACTTCTCTCTCTTTCCCTCTCTTACCTTATCACCATCTTCTCAATCTATGTCATACTTTTTATCAAATTAATATTTAATACATATATCATTACAATTATATTTATTAGAGCTCAGCCAGATAGTATTCTATAACTATGTTCCCTTCACTGAAAACATTTTTTTGTAGGAGTTAGTAATTACATCTCTTTTATTCCATTTACTTTGCTTTATAAGTAATCAACACTTTCATTCTCAAATTGTAAAACAGAACTTTAAAAATATGCTTAAACGTATTCAAACACATCAGGTAAGCTTTCAGTATCTACTAGAACATTGTCTCCTCTCCAACTTGGACTTGCTGAGAAACTATTTTCCTGAGACTGTTTTGCACCATTATTTTGAAATTCTCTTCACCTTCCTTCTGTTTCATCTCTGTATCTCAGATTCTATGTTTTATTCTTCTTTAGTTTACCCCACTTTGTTACTGGCACATTTTTCAGTGGTTTCCTGAGAACGGTTTCATGGGAAGTAAGTTTTTGAGACATTGCATGTCTGAAAATATTTTTATTTCTACCTTCACACTCAATTGATAGTTTAGCTGAGTATAATATTCTAAGTTGAAAATTATTTTCCCTCATGACTCTTATATAGTACTCTACTGTTTTCTTTCACTGTTTTATTGAAAAGCTGAAAAGATGTTGCTATTTGAACTATATGATTTTCTCCTTCCTCCTTTTCCTCTCTTCTGCTCCCCATCATTCTCCTTCTTTATTTTCTTTATCACTGATATTCTGAAATTTTATTGCCCATTTCTCTAGTATTAGTTTTTTTGTTGTTGATTTTTTTTCTGGATTCTTCATGAAATCTTTCAGTCTCAGAACTTATGCTTATCAGTTTTAGGATATGTACTATTTCATAATTTTTTACACTTCGTTCTGTTCTCTCATTTGGAACTCATATTATTCACTAGTTGTACCTTTTGGAAAAATATTATTTTCTTAACTTTTCTTCCAATTTTTCACCTTTTGTCTTTTGATATTACTTCTAAGAAGGCTGCCTCAAATATGTCTATTCCAAACATCTTATGATTTTTAGGCTTATTCTTAAGGTGTTTGTAGTTTGAAAGAGTTCTTTCTTGTTCAAGAGAGGCTCCCATGCGAAAATATCCTGTTCTTGTTTCAAATGCAATGTCTTATCTTACTGAGAACTTTACTTGCAGTTTCTTTCTTTTATTTATTTTATTTATTATTTTTAGGAACTGTTTATTTTCTGTCAACTTTCTTTCCATTTTGTTTGTCTCTGTGGAAGAGCAGCTGAAGATCACTCAGTGGTTGTTCCTACCCATTCAGTGGCCAGAGCAGTGGGAGTGGCAGACCAGTCTTCAGGGGCTGGCTGGGCATTCCAGTCTTCAGTAGGGAACTGCTGAGTAGGCACAGAGGGCACCTACATGCCTTCAGACCAGTCTGCAACTTCAGGTTGAGTAGCAGTGAACTCAGGAGCTTGAGCAATCCATTTCATCCTGAAATTCCTCCTTGGTCACAGCCTTTTCAGCAGAGGCCTGCTCTTCCTTTTCAATTTCTTCAGGATCTCTATAGAAGTAGAGATCAGGCCTGGTCTCCCATGGTGCCATGCTTGTGTAGAACTTCCTGGGCCAGCATCCACGCCATCAGACCCACTGAGTGAGCTTCACTGTTGTTGTGGGAGATAGCAGTGTCCACATAGTGCAGAGAAGAGTCTATTTTACACAGCTCTGGTAGGAAGGTTAATATAAGACACCTCGGTGAGAAGCTGATAGTCAGCCTTGGGATTGATAATCACCAGAAGTCTCACCTCCTGGAAGGCTGCTTTGATCTGGTTAGTGAAGGTTCCAGGAGTAAAGCGGCCAGCCATAGGAGTGGGTCCAGTAGCCGCAGCAAATTTCAACACAGCTTACTGATTAGTATTCCTGGATGATATGACAGTGACATCAGCTGGGTTTTCAGGGCAACAATGACATGAGCTGCCAGTAGAAGCTTCTCCCAGGTTCTCTTCAGATTTATGATGTAGATGTCATCACTTTTCCTTCCGTAGATGTACTGTTCCATTTGGAAGTCAAAGTTGGTGCCACCTAACTGGATTCCTGCTGTAAAGAATTTGAGGACATCCTCCTTCATTTTCAGAACATCGAGAACTCTGGACATAGTGAAAGTTTCCCTTTAAGTTATAATGGGAATGCAAAACAAGGCTGTATGAACCCCTACCCAGGTAGCGTGTTAAGGCTCCTTGCTTTTTATGTTTTACTGTCTTTCCTTTATCAACTTTGTTTCCTCTGAGTCTTCCTTTTCTACTTGTTCATTTTGGTCTTTGCCTTCTGCATTAGGAAGTTCCAATGTTTGATTTTCTCTAGTCAGCAATTTATATTTAAATATGAGGTCATAAAATGACCTTGGCATATATATTTAAATATGAGGTCATAAAACTCTGTTTGAAGGAGGAGAAAAATCACTGGATTGATATTTCTCACGAAGAATAATAAAGAGGGGACCATGCTACTTCACTTGAGATGTCCTAATGATAATTTTGTAAACCTTTTGTTTTGAGCCAGTCTTTTGAGCCCAGGATGGGAACTCTTTAGGTTACTTCTCAATGGTGCTGCCATCAGCATTCTGAGAGCGAAAAAGAAGGCTAAAAGACTCCCAGTACAGAACACAGATTTTCACTCAATCTTCTTGCTTCCAATTCAGGGCTAAACCCTATTCTTTGTTTTGTTTATTGTCCCTGAGTTAACAGTCTCTTTAGATCAACTTTGACAGAAATGGAAACTTCATTTCCTCTGCTGGGAAATTCTTCTGACCTGGGATTTAGCCTGGCTATGATGGCTTGGGGAGGTGATCTGGGAGTTTAGCTACTCCTTAGATAAAACATTCCTTTCACCAATCTTTCTGATTTTAGCTTTGTCTCCTAAGCCCAGTTCAGAAGTATCTCATACCCCAAACTCCTATGATTTGGGAGGCTATCCAGGTAAATTGGTTATCTTATTTTTTATATCTCCCCAATATATTCTTTCTCAAGTCTAATTAATCAAATATCACTTTGTCTACTGAGAATAAATATATACAAAGTTGGGACAGACTTATACTAAAAAATTAGTTGTTTATTTAAAATTCAAATGTAAAATTCAAATTTCATACACTATTTTGTCCAATAACACAAGTATGGTAGAAAGCAGAGTAAGGAAGTGTTAGGAATGCTGAAATTTTTACCTTACAATATCATGAGTCAAGAGAGTGTCTGGATTTGATATAAAAATAAACAGATATTTTTCATATAATATTTAGATTAGCAAAAGTACCTCATAAAATTACTAACCCAGAACTTTTTAGACAGAGAGGGAATAAAATATGAGAAGTAGTGTGACTAAAATCTTTATCTATCATAGCAGAAAATCACTAACTTTCTGCTAATGTCTAAATTGAGAAATAAGAAAAGCAGTACATTAAGGCATTCACCTAGAGGACCTAAAAGTAGGCATGATTAAATGATTGTAACCAGGTACCATGAAGCTGCAGGCATAACATGTAGATACAGAGAGGATTATGAATTTTTATTTTGAATCCTATAGTACTAGTCCTTTTGCTTTTTAATACATGTTTAACCTAATTTTTTTCAATTTAAGAAAATATTGTACCCATAAAGTAGCAAAAATATTGTACCTATAAGTGGCTATAGCCTTAACTTAAGAACACTTTCACATACACCTTAAATTTTGAAAAGTCAGAGTCAGAATAGCTTAAGTTTCAAAGAGAGAAGTCTATTGGAGAAATTAAATTTTCTCTTTTTCTAGTAAGGAGAGACTTTTTTTTCCTAGGAAAAATATCAAATACGAAAGCAAAACTCCCAGCAAGTGATAATAATCTTGCTTTCATGAAAGAGCAGTCAAGAAAAACACATTCATTTGTCTACTTTCAAAGCTTGCTGCATTTACTGTCAAATACCTGAGCAATGTTCTCATTTTTAATAATGATTAAATAAGTAATTGTTTCATTAGTCTTAATCTTGGGGTTTACTATAATCTAGGTTTCATGAATAAGCATACTAATTTGTCTGATTAATTTCCTTCCAGCAGTAATTTTAGTTAATAAGAGTGATAAAGGCAATATACAGAAAATGTAACATTCCTGTAATTACTGACTGAAGTTATGAATATATAAATATGCAATTTCCAAAATGAATAAGAGTGAAAAATAATAGAAGGGCATAAAAATAATAAATTTGCATAGTAATATCAAACAAACTTAATATATATCATGGTAGTCAATGAATCCCCTTCCAGTCAAACCGGTTGACCTCACACATTAAAAAAAAAAAAGGGAAAGAAAAACTGGTGTAGCCTTCCTGTTTAGTACTATAGGGTCTCTGATGGAGTTTCTCTGATAATAAAATAAAATTGCTCCATACTCACTATACATCATGATTTTATCAACAATAAATAAATAATTGATCTTATAAATAAGAGATAAAAACACTGTTTCATGATTCAAATCTATGGTGAAAGTCGTGTCTACAAAATATTGAAACCAATTTCCACAAGGTGCACTTAAAATTCCACCTAGTTACATGCTGAAAACTTATTCTTCTCAGCTATATTTACAAAGGTAAACCTCAATTTAAAAAGGTAATGATAGCCATACTATAGCTTGAACAAAAGTCATGATTTGCATTAATTACTTAGGTTTAAAGGTTTTTTTTTTAACTTAAGACTCATAATGCACCTTATTTTACAACAGAAAGAGAAATTATGGTTCAATTTACTAAAATAATTATAATCATAATCACATCTGCTCTTAAAGACCGTCAAATATCTCCAGAGTGCACCGCATACATTTCCTGTACTAGATTCTCCTTTATGAGTTAATTAAACAATTTCACAGCATTATTGTACAACTATTCTGCATGGCATATTGTTTGTGCAGAACATTCCCTTTAATAGCTCTATTCTTCAAACAGATGTTCATTTAAATTTTTTCAGAGATTTTATTTGAGGAACAATTAGTGCATTTATCCTACTATGTTGTCACCTTTCTGTGGATTCTGAAGCAGCTCTATCTCTATCTTACGTAGTCAACAATTTTAAAGGGAAGAAAAAAAACACTCTTCAGCAAATAGGTCAGTACACAAGAATATCAGAGCGAATTATCTTCAAATAATGGCTACTCAAAGTGACCCTGGTATTACAGTAAAAATCAACAAGAACTTTTCTCAAAGGCATGGAAAAATAAAATTACATGATAGCAAATTTCCCCCGTCTACTAGCTCTGTTTTTATGAATTTTTACTTACACATCCAAGCAGACTGTATTCATTATAAACCAGTGTAAAGTGACAGATTGAAGGGAAAGAAATGGATGCAAGACCCCTTAAAGTTTATTTATCAAAAGAAAACTGAATCAGTCATTCCCTAAGACATATTTTTCTGGGAAAGTGACACTGTATATTGTTATGAACTGGCTTATCTTACCTAAACATTTTAAAGGAAGGAGATGCCATCTACCATGTGTTTTGAAGAGGAAGTTTCCCTCCTTGCTTGACTCAAATCAAGTTTTACAGGATTTGAGTCTCTGGTAAGGCTGGCTTTGTGCAACTCTCTCAATGGATTTATCTCCTCTCATTCTATCTTAGAGAGCTATTGCAAAGAGTCAGCTGTGTTTGCCCACGTAGATATTGCATCTCATGCGAAGAAGGGCCATTTTGTTTTCCTTTTGTGAATAATATCACTGCAATGAAGTTAGAATCACATTCTTTTACTCTTCTTTAAATAAATGGTGGCACAGAAATAACATTTGCCCTTGCTTTTGAACTACAGATTAATGAATTATGAACATCTGTTTACCACTTTGAAAGTATAATGTGCATTCATATGGATGGTAATACAGTGTCAAGAAAAATGAGGAACAGTATGTTTTCAGAGCTATTCTTCTATTCCTTTTTTTTTTCTTTCATTTTCTTTTAAGCAGAATTTGGTTCTATTCGAATAAGAAGGCCTGAAGAGTTGAGGCACTACTAGGAATTTAAAATAGGCTCACAAAATGAGCACTTCATTTTTAGGTTAGAAATTGTGCAAAATGTTAGTTATTGGAAGGTTTCAGAACAATTGCACCATAACATCCCAGCCTCCTCAACGAATACAGCAGAGCTGAAGGTAATAAAGTGGACTATTTCTTTACCTAGACCTTCTAAGATCTCTAATCAGGAGTGGTCTCAAGGAACATTATTTTAGAATAGGCTTATGAGATGCCATTCTGGAAAAGAAGAGTTCAGTTATGATTAAGAACACTGGGACGGCCTTTCTCTCTGCCACGTGAATTGTGTGCACCTGGCAGTGAACAATGATGAAACAGAATGTATATGACAGATCGCCAGAAGCAGAGCACTCCAGTCATTGTAAAGGGAGACCTTTTAGGCACTTTTCAGAATGGCAGTAATTTGAAAACCACCTAAAATGTTCAGACAAAGGTAAATTTTTTTAATTTTATTTTATTTACTTATTTGACAGAGAGGGGAGAGAGAGAGAGAGAGAGAGAGAG